>OY748304.1:11124642-11179564 GCA_963556515.1 Nudaria mundana
CCTACATACGTACATTTGAATTTGTACATATATTCTTCGTGAGTGCCATCTGCCACCCCACACTGATTTTTCTTACGAATCACTCCGCTTACACCACTTGGACCCACACCACTGCCGCTGGCTCGATCAAGTGCGTTTTTGTGATGTCCCTCTCCCGGCCGCTCTGGTTTTAATATGCGCTTTAACATGTTGTCCCATAACATTCACATTGAGTATGATGTCACCTGCATTTCTGGTTCTGGTACACCCTCCTACTAATGCTCCATTTGTTTCAGCCGCTTTCATGGACAAAGCTATATAAAGGCTTTATCAAAAGATATGTTGTCATCTTCAATGAACAATTTCTGGCGAATGTTTTCATTTGATAAGCCGCATATAAATTGATCCCGGAGGTTCTCCGCGAAGTCTCAAAACCCGCAATTTTTACTGAACTTTTTCAACTCTGCTACATATGTAGCGAAAGATTCTTCATTATGCTATACAGTATAAAGAAACTTTGGCGATATTTAAACCTTTCCGCTAACTGGCTTGGTTTTGGTTTAAATGACTTTTCATCAAAGTCACCAACAAGTCATACGTCTTATTAGCGGGTTTATTAGGTATGCACAAATTGATCATCAGCTCGTAAGGTCAAGATATCCTCAAGGTCAAAACATCATATTTTGCCGACAGTCATTTTGTACACTACACTGCACACCTTAGTAAAATCGTTTTACGTTATAATCCACGAATAATTATATTGTAAATACGCGTGAACTATTTGAGTCCTCGTCGCCACTGTGAAATATGTACTAGAAGGGTTGCGTGCTGTGGGGCAAAAGCCCCTCAGCACGCAACCCTTCTTCACCAGATTCACTCACCGAACGTGGGATAAAACCCAACCCCAACGACGCGGGATTTTCATTCCGACCAAACCCTTAAAGAGGCCACACAGGTGGCCAAAGTCCGCCGGGCGCCACTGGAAATACCTTCTAGTGTCACCAGAGACGCCCGCAGCAATGGACATGGGAGTGGCCGCAGTCTCACTGAATAAAAAAAAGAAAGGGCAGCATTGTTTACAGGTAGGGCGGAAGTAAATAAAAACATTATTGATCTACCCTCGAAGCACAAAATCCTCAACGATGAAGCGAACAAGGGTCTTTTGTCAAAACATGTCTGATTTGGTCAAGTACGTTCGCCTAGGTTAACCCTTACCTGCCTCTCAATCCACGCCTGCCTTATGTATCTGTTTAATCAACATTCTTTCATCCATCGTTTTACGTGCCCGAACCATATAAGTAAGCATCGCTTTTTCTTTCTTCTGACACATCGCAACATTCTCATATCATGATTTTCCTCACTTTATCTATTAATGTTACCCAGCCATACTTCTCAAACTTCTTATTTCTTCTGCCACACCCAACATTCACTACCGTACATAAGTGTAGGGACAAGCACTCCTCTATGTACAGACAGCCTAGCCATCTGAGAAAACTTCTGACTGATTCACTGCCATAACTCTTCTATCAATAACATAACACTTTTAAACTTGGACTCTAAATACACGAATTGTTCCCCTTGCTCCACTCTTTCTCTTTCAATGACAATCGCACGATTCGTCTTATTTTTCGTCTCTTTAAAATACCATTAAGTACTTTCGTCTTACTTACGTTCACTTTCATTCCCTTCTTTTTGAACGACGCGTTCATATTATCTTCCATCACCTACAATTTAACTCCTCTGCCGATGACGCAAGTAATACCTGGTCATCAGCATATAAGAGGCACTTGATGGTCCTTCTTAAACTACCCACACTCCCTTTCAGGTAGTTATCCATGTATAGATTGAGCAGCATTAGTGACTACACAGCCCTGTCTAACAGACACCTCGTTCTATACCAAACAAGTCCCGTTTATCCGACACAAGCACTGGAACCCTCATAAAGTAATTGCAGTGCTCGTATCAGATTGCTGCTTACTACCTACATGGACAGCGCTGACCACAGTTCACTCCTCACCATAGGCCCTCTAAGTCTACAAAAGCACAGTAGAGCTTTGGTTTTTTAACAAACAATTTAATTACAATAATTTATCTTAGTATTTGGTATTTTAAGGTAGGGCATTGCCCCATAATGCCCCCCCTCCCCCCCCTAGCTAGATTACTCCTACCTAGTAATTACCTACATCATTATTTTGCAGTTGGTGTGGGAAGAAATAGGCACATGGAATTCGTATCCAAGAGAGAAGTTAGTCATTAAAGATATTGTGTGGCCCGGTGGGCTACACACTCCTCCGCAAGGTGTGCCTGAGAAATTCCATATGCGCATTACATTTCTGGAAGAACCACCTTACATAAACTTAGGGCCACCAGATCCTGTGAGCGGACGTTGTTCCCTTGATAGGGGAGTCATATGTCGCGTAGCAACAGAAGTTGAAGTGGCCGGGTGAGACTAAATTATACCTTGTTTTAATTCTGCTTTATTTTCAAATCTATTTCAACATGCTGATCTGATTCGAATTTCAAACATTCATTTCATTCTAAGGTATAGATAGGTACTCAATTAAATTATTAGAAATTGCTAGATTCAACTAGTACATGTTTCTTACTTAATTTTTTTGTAAAACGTTTAGTTTGGAGGTGGGCGCTGCTCATGGAAACAGTTCATTGTATCAATGCTGTAGTGGATTCTGTATAGACCTGCTTCAACAGTTGGCGGAACAATTAGGATTCACATATGAGCTGGTGCGTGTCGAAGATGGCCGCTGGGGCACTTTACAGAACGGCAAATGGAACGGGTTAATCGCCGATTTAGTTAATAAAAAAACTGATATGGTTCGTGTATTTATTTTGTTTTGTATTCTCCTTCACTGCACTTTGAGTTTAGATTATAAGAATTGACAGTAGAACCTACTTACTAATCTTTATACTCGTAGAATTCTTTCTTCCATTAGTATATTTAAAACCTTGCCTGCGCTTTCGCTTAGCCACGTCTCATTCTTCTGACAACGTAGGTAGGTAGGTAAGTTAGACCCAATAGTAGTTATTAGATTAAAACTATTTCGTTTTCAGGTTTTGACATCACTAATTATAAATTCAGATAGAGAGGCTGTTGTGGATTTTAGTGTACCCTTCATGGAAACTGGAGTCTCCATTGTGGTAGCCAAACGAACGGGTATAATTTCTCCTACAGCATTCTTAGAGC
This sequence comes from Nudaria mundana, assembly GCA_963556515.1. NCBI lineage: Eukaryota > Metazoa > Arthropoda > Insecta > Lepidoptera > Erebidae > Nudaria > Nudaria mundana. The sequence goes on from OY748304.1 coordinate 11,127,824, forward strand.
CTTTCGATACAGCGTCTTGGATGCTCGTCGGAGCTGTCGCTATACAAGCAGCAACCTTCTCTATCTTCTTCTTCGAGTGGCTATCCCCCAGCGGATTCGACTGTTCTACAGGAAATAATTCGAAGCGAGTTCCTCAGAACCGATTTTCTTTGTGTAGAACATATTGGATTGTCTGGGCAGTCCTTTTTCAGGTTGGTACACGAAGTTAAAAATTTATTTAATATCGTGTGCAATACGAAATACACTATGTTTGTAATACATTTTTTAGGCGTCAGTGCACGTCGATTCTCCTCGGGGGTTTACAGCCCGGTTTATGACAAACATGTGGGCAATGTTTGCAGTAGTGTTCCTTGCGATATACACTGCCAACTTGGCTGCGTTTATGATAACGAGAGAAGAATTTCATGAACTCAGTGGTTTAGATGACCCTCGGATATCGCGGCCTCTGTCACAACAACCGCCGTTGAAGTTTGGAACAGTGCCGTGGTCTCATACGGATGCCACTCTCTCTAAATACCATATTGAAACACATGCTTACATGTCTCGGTAAGTTTCTAGCGTATTTTTGAAGGTAAATTAGACTGCGATAGTTGCATTCGTTATCTATAATTAATACGAATATCAGCTTGCTCAAAAACTAGCAATTGGAGTTCTACACAATGATATCTACCTAATGCTTAGGTAGTTGCATCTAGGATTCTAGGTACATTCCTATTTAAGCTCCAAACCAGAAAAGAGATGGAATATATAATGCTATATAATATGGTTTCAGATATAATCGAAGTACCGTCAGTGCGGGTGTGGCAGGTATACTTACTGCCGAACTAGATGCGTTCCTTTACGACGGTACTGTACTCGATTATCTAGTTTCGCAAGTAAGTACCTAATATTTTATATTGAGTTGCTTGCAAACAAATCTATTTGTTGTTCAACACTACAATATAACATTGGTAAAAATAACAAGGCCATGCCACAATTTAATTTGGTGTCATTCCAGTTTCATTTGATGAATTATGATAATAAGTGAAAAGAAAGTTTTGTTAAAGAAAATTTAATTTAATTTAAACTTAATTTAGGATTTACACTTTCCAATCTACTCAAACTTTTCTTTTTAGTTAGTACAGTTCTCTCGGCCATGCCATTTGATTCACAACCATTTATTATCAGAAAATTGATAACTTTGTAGAATTAAAGAGAGGACCGTTGTCGCTGGCTAACTGTGCCAGTATTGGGAATGTTGTAAATAATTTTGCATTCTTTTGAGAAAAGCATTACCTACCTATAACCTATGACTCGGCGGAAATGTCAATTTGCCTGTTTCGTATTAGTGATATATCGCCTACAGCTCGACCTTCAAATTCATATCAACTCGACCTGCAATTGCCTATTTCCCGGCCTTTACAATAATGTAGAAAAATAAAAAGTAAAGACAAGGGCTGTCTAGCTACGGGTTCTGGTAGCATTAATCCGTTTATTAATTCAGACAAACTCATCACCGCACCGATAGTAAATCGCTTTTTTTGTTTGTTTGTTATAATTGTGTTTGTTATAGGATGAGGATTGCAGACTTTTGACAGTGGGATCTTGGTACGCTATGTCAGGATACGGGCTAGCGTTTACACGCAATTCTAAATACGTCAGTATGTTTAACAAAAGGTTACTTGATTTAAGATCCAATGGCCATCTCGAAAGATTACGAAGGTTTGTATAATTTTAACTTGGTATTGTAACACGTTTGAATGGCTTAAATTAGACAGGATTGATATGACACCCTCTTACCTGCGTGTCATCTCATTTCCCATAATAGTCCCTCGAAATGGAAGCTAAGTGACAGCTGAGCTGGCGGATATATCTATAAAAGTAAACTAACATTTTTTCCAATTCCTAGGTACTGGATGACGGGTACATGTAAGCCTAACAAACAAGAGCACAAATCATCCGATCCGTTGGCTTTGGAACAATTCTTGTCAGCGTTCTTGCTGCTGATGGCTGGAATCTTGCTCGCGGCACTGCTGCTGCTGCTCGAGCACGTGTACTTCCGATACCTGCGCTCGCACCTCGCTGCCTCCAGTGCGGGCTCTTGTTGTGCCCTAGTCTCTCTGTCTATGGGTATGGAACTTTAATCACAGTTTCAGTTCCACAGTTTTGTTAAGAATTTATTGAGGTAGAGCTGTCCATATCCATTGTAGTTAAAATGCTCAACCTTACGTATCTTTATACGTAAGGTAGAGGTTGAGGAGTTAGGATTAAAAGCCTAATTGATGCGAGATATCCTACCATATCTCTGTCGTAGACTCTAATCTACATAAGTAAATGTACTTATATATTATTGTAAATTAATTGCCTTATAGACAAATTCTTTCGATAGTGATACAATATGTTCCGATAAGGGCGATAAGTGCTTAAGTTTATCCTTAATCCACAGACATCTATATAAAACCGATAGCACAGATGTCGATATCTGTGCCTTAATCATAAACGTTTCGTCAACAGGTCAATCTTTAACATTCCACGGGGCCGTAGTAGAGGCAGCGGCTCGAGGGTACGGAGGCAGGAGTCACTGTCGCTCTGCAGTTTGCGCTGCACAAGTAATCATTTTATATTTTATACTATATGTATATTTATAGTATGTTACCTTCATATAAACTAACACTCAAAATCTGTTTCCGCAAAACGAGCTGATTTGTACTGGGTTTTGACATGAACATAGAACAAATTAACCTAGCTCTTTTTCGAGTCTTCACACGGCACGCTCTAGTAACATATCTGGCCTTCTTTTTTAAATACATACATCCATACAGATACAGATAAATAAAATTGAAGTCTATGTGTGTAATTTCAAATTACCAGCTTTTTACTCAATGCTTACAATACATGACACTGATAAAAATCATATTTTTTAAACATTTGTCTGTCTGTCTGTTTGTTCCCGGTAATATCTGGAACGGCTAACCGATTTTAACTGGACTATCACTGGCAGACAGCTGATGTAATAAGATGTAATATAGACTACTTTATTCCTGGGAATATGCTCTCGCGGGAATTGGGAACCATAAAACGTTTGGTTTGTCGTAATCATAGACCAGAATCGTATCTACCTAAGTAGATAAACTTTGGGAACTACCATACATGGATGGTGTTAAGCTTACCTAATGTTTTAAGTGGATATGGCATGCTTCAAGTTAGCATGAATGGTTGATAGAGTCGTAATCTAATTTCTAATCAGTTCATGTCGCGAGAGAGTAATGAGTATTAGAACCTTGCCTACCTACCTTAGTTACTAATAATAAGTAATAATGGTGCCTTGGGGCGGCTCGGGTGAGAGGGGTGTCCGGCGTCACCCTATGCCACGGGTAGTGCTATTACTGGTTGTGCCACTATAAGCAACACTGGTAGTCAGTGGCACAAAAGCAAAGTAGCACGTGTGGTGTGTATAGCCAGTGCAAGTTGTAAGGGATGTAGCATCGCATCTACAAGTGTGTTGTGGTGCAGGTGTGGCGAGCGCGTCACGAGCGCGACTTGGCGGTGGACCGCGCGCGGCAGCTGGCCGTGGCGCTGGCGGCGCACGGGCTCTCGGCGCCGCCGCGGCGCCTGGCGTCGGCGGGCGAGCTGCTGGCGCGCGGCCCGCACGACGCCACGCACGCGCGCACGCTGCGCCCGCCGCTGCCCGTCGCCGACCTGCTGCCCGACCTCGGGCGCCCGCTCTCGTGTGGCGACTTGCGCGCCAGGTAACTCTACCTACAAATTACAAAATTACAGAATCAGTACCTTCCTTCACAGAATCTCATTTCCCTGCTTCTACTTTCAGGGAGCGAACACGAGTAGAAATGGAAACAGTGCTGTGAGGCGTATATTGCGCCACCTTATTTCAATTCCTGAAGGCTGTTCTTACACCAAGTTATACAAGATGAAGTTAGTTATACCTAATATTAAAATATGGACAGATAAATGAGCGTTGTAATTATTAAATAAACTATTCCAATTATTAAAACTGAGAGCTGGAGGTAGATAGCGAAGTGTTGTTGTGGGACGCGCGTGCGGCGCGGGCTGGGTGCCGGACGCGCGTCCAAGTGTTGTCTACTACAATAAAATATATTTTTTGGACAATATACAGTATTTCATTTATTTCACGAGATTCTAAATACATTTTAGAGTTACGTAGAAAAGACCGGAACCCTTATTCCTAAATAACCTTATCGATTAATATCCGTAGCCAACTTCAACCTTATCAACTGTCTAAACGATTTCAGACTGCAGGTGGACTGTTTGTATGTGGCTCCCTTACAGGTTTTTTATTTATAGTTGGTCACAGGGTGGTTGTTCGCTTGAAGCACTATACCATCTCCAAAATTCTTGGGTGTTTGTATGTATGTATAGGTTGCCAAGTATAGATAGGTACCTACCTACGCAGTGAAGGTCACTGATCGCATCAGTGCAGAAATCTTTGGAAGTTTAAAATGGCTTATATAACCGAACAAGATATAACCTGAAATTAGAGGAACCTCTGTAGTTACAGCTATCTTACTGTGCCTTTGGACTACCTAGAAGGACTATAATTATCACTAGACCAAACCTTTCAGGATTTTGTTTTATTGATTGTTACAAGCATAAAAAACTGGTTAAGTGCGAGTCGGACTTGCGCATGAAGGGTTTATTTTATGTTTATTTTTTATTTTTTACAATAAGCACACCAACTGCATAATTACCCATAACTTACAAACTAATACACAATACAAACTAATACTATCAAAGTAATTACTCAAATTACAGGCATGCATAACATTGGAATTACCTATTTTGACTGCAACTTTAGTTTCAATGTTATTATTAACATAAAGAACAAGCATCACCAGGTGTGTAACCTAGTAATACCCATTCCCTACCCTATTCCACCCTGCTAATTGACAAAATCATCAAAATCACCATAATATACGTATTTACATGAATACATATCCTAGTTATCTACATGAATTCCGTACTGTTATCTATAAAAAAGGCAAAAAAATCACGTTTGTTGAATGGGAGCATCCTTAAATTTTTGTTTTATTCGGGAACACCCAAATACTCCGAAAAACTTTATTCCGAATTTCGATGTTCCGATTTTCAAAAATCCGAATTTCATCATCATCATTCACCGAGCCTTTTTCCCAACTCAGTTGGGAGTTGTTTCCAGTCTAACTACTAAAAAATCCGAATTTCATTATACCTAAGAATTGCAATGTCTATTATTAAAAATCACGAAACTTATTTGACAGAAAGTCATTAATGCGATTTGTTAGTTTTCCGATTTTCATACGTTAGAAGAGTCAAATGCTCGAAGGGTTCTCGGTCCGAAACATGACATTCCGATTTTCAATACTTCGAATAAACTAAAAGTCAACATGTTTGTTTTACAGAATTTAGTGACAGAAAGACATCGCTGCAGAACCAACTTCACGCAGTCTGGTCTGGGTATCAAAAATGGGATATTGGCCCGTTGCGAAAACCAAATGGTTTCATCGTGAATGGGACCTTTGAAATGTATTTCATTCGGAGTTTAAAGTGAACCAAATTTCGGGGAACTATCCTTTTTACTCTATGGTGAAGCTATGCACAATTTGTATTATCTATGGTCATGTGGTCCAAACGGTAGCACCCAAAGAGTATATAATCACTACCTACGTTGTAGCATCGTCAATGGTACATACCATGTTTGGATGCATTTCCATTCGGTTGAGGTGCAACCATCATTTCTGACAAGTGATGGTTGCAAAAACCAAATGGTTTCATCGTCAGTGCCTGACCTTAAAATCTAAATTATTTATCTGTCAGTTACAGTGGGACCACGGGTAATCCAATTCGGTAGACCCACTGGACTAGAGATGTGCCTAATCTTGAAGGCTCTTATGTTGTTATGTATCCCTGGTACATTTGAGGTTTGTGTCTTTTCTAATGGACAATCATTTTCATCTATACTCGGTGCCCCTGTTGACACATTTCTTTATTTTTCATCAGGACAAAAAAAACGTTTACCTATTCGGTTTAAGCCAGATTCTGTTTAAGACAGATTCTGCTTACGACAGATTCTGCTTACGACAGATTCTGTTGACGACGACTCTTTTCGGTGATTTTCACGATCTGGGCCCTTAAAGCGAATCTGCTTTAAGGGCCCAGATCGTGAAAATCACCGAAAAGAGTGTTACGATTTTTCATATTTAACCTATTTACACATGATTAATAATAAAAATGAAAGACCAAAAATTATGTTAATGCTAATTTTAACTCTTAAAACCCTGTAGTTGTTATATAATAAACGTCAACAAACGCACAAAATTGAGAAAAAAATGCGAAAACGTGCCTTCGTATTTTTCAGATTTAACCCAATAAATCAACACAAATTGATAAAAAGAAACACTTTTTTTTGTACCTTTACAAACAAAGACTTCCCCTTTTAAAGCCCTAAAATCTAGATATGTTTTACGTTAATTCTCCATAGAAAAATGTATGCAAAATCAGGCGCGTCCCGATAGTAAGATCGTCGCAACTAATCGCCAGAATTTGTACCTTCGAGTAGAAAATTATAATCTGTATCAATTATATTAAACTTATAATTATTTTAATTTTAAATTGTTTTATTTTTATGATCGCCTGGTACTTTTTCAGAATAATGAGTTCAAACATTCAATCGGTTTTTACTGAATTTCAAAGAATTTAAAATCTTGAAGGCTCTTATGTTGTTATGTATTCCTGGTACATTTGAGGTTGTGACTTTTATAATGGACAATCATTTTCATCTGTACTCGGTGCACATGTTGACACATTTAAATAAACTAAACGGATCAAGATTCGAATGAGATTTCGAGAGTGCTTATGTGGTTCTGTAGTCCTAGTATTTTATTCAAGGTGCGTGTCATTTTCAGCGTGGGCGAGTCAGCGCTGTGACCTCGTAGTGGATCTGGACGTGGATACCCTCTCGCTGGAGACCATGCTTCAAGCCATGGTCTCGTGCGGGAGTAGGTGGAACGCGGCCGTGTCCTTCTGCGAGCAAGTCATGCTCGCGAAGGAGGCGGCTGAGAGGGAGAGGGAGCGTGCACGCCCAGCCGAGTTCCGAATTCATAGCACGCAACCAGATTCACTCACTGACGCGGGATAAAACCCTACCCCAACGACTCGGGATTCTCATCCCGACCTAACCCCCGCAGAGACCACAGAGGTGGTCAAAGTCCGCCGGGCACCACTGGAAATACGTGGGAATAGCTACTTGTAGCGGAAATATATACCCAGTAGTTCCATAGATACCCAATAACAAAAGTACTAGGACTACTGAACTACATAAGCACTCTCGAAATCTCCGTTTGTTCTCACTTGTTCGATTCATCAGTTCGATCGTCGAACTAGTGAGAATTTTTTTTCTCATTTGTTCGACCGTCGCCGTCGATCTTACTTTAATCTAGAAACCAAAAAACAATAAAATAAAATTTAAAATACGCTGTTTTCACAAAAAACTGTTTATATTTGTTTACATAATAATGTGTGTACATATACACCACATTCTTTTTTTTTTTGTATTTAGGTCGACAAATTGACGCCACCCGCCTGATGGTAAGCTGAGGGGACGTCTGGCAATTGAGGGCGACTCTCACAGTACACAGGAATACTATAGAGAGTGGCTCTCAACTTGACGATCCAGTAATGTGCCTCTTCACGCTTCGCTTAAAGAACCCAGGGTTATATGTTGGAGGAAACACGTACGCAGGCAGGGCGTTCCAAGCCATCGTTCAGCAGAGAAACGAACGAGCTCACTTCCCATCCCACGGGCAGCCGTGGTCTCTGGTAACTGGCCAAAGCCGTGCAATCTAACATTTGTCAGCCCTCGCTGCCACCGCTGCGTTACCCAGATGGAACACTGGCTCACAAAGCCCAAGAGAAAGCGAACATGCTCGCAGACCTCTTTGCGGCTAATTCCCGGGTCGACGACCGTAGCCTGCAGCCCCCCGCCATCGCCAACTGTGGCTACACTATGCCTGATATTGTTATCAGGCAATGTGATGTACGGGCATTGCTGCGGTCACTCGACACGCGAAAAGCCAGTGGCCCTGACGGCATTCCAGCGGTGGTGCTACGAAAATGTGCAGTTGAGTTGTCTCCAGTATTAACGCGTCTGTACCGCCTGTCATACTCTTCAGGGCTCGTGCCGGAGGTCTGGAAGGAAGCGAACGTAGGTACAACCGATCCCCAAGAAAGGGGATCGATCCGATCCAGGCAACTATTATCCCATAGCTGTCGCCTCAGTCATTTGCAAGGTGCTTGAGCTCCTTATAAATAAGCAGCTCATTGTCGATCATTGATTAGCGAGTGATCCTCTAGGTATCCAATGATCGACAATACGGCTTCAGTCCAAAACGAACAACGGGTGATCTTCCGGCATTCGTAACGCATGTCTGGGGTGAGGCTATGGAAAGGCACGGCGAGTCCTTGGCTATTAGCCTGGACATCGCCAAAGCTTTCGTCTGGCATGCTTCGCTCCAAGCGTAAAGAATCGCTTTACCTTATTCAGTATTCCTAGTTTCCGCGAAGCCCAATACATCTTTCAATGTATTTTGTGTTATTGAGCTCTCGACGAACGTCTATGCCAAGGATGTCTAGATTGTCCTTCATTGGTAATATTGCATTCTGAAGAGTGGGTAGGGGAAGGAAAGGGGATTTTTTCGCTGTAAATGCACACGCCTGTGTTTTGTGGGCATTGAACTCGACCAAGTTCTCGGCACCCCATTGGGAGATACTGTCGAGGTTTCGGTCAAGATCAGCCACGAGATGTCGTCTCTCCTCCTCTATCACAGATCGCCCCGCTGTCGGACGAACCGAGTAACTCCCGTGCAATGTGCTGTCATCTGCATAGCAATGAATGTTCCCGAGGGAAAGCATATCATTGATATGCAGAAGAAAGAGAGTTGGTGATAGTACGGACCCCTGCGGTACCCCGGCATTCACTTGCAAGAAGTGAGAAGCCTGGCACTCGGCGCTCGTTTAAAAAACTGGCAATCCAGCTGCACAGTTAAGGAGGTAGACCATTTGCCGGAAGCTTGGAAAGGAGTGAAGCATGCCAAACCCTATCGAAAGCTTTGGCGATGTCCAGGCTAATAGCCAAGGACTCGCCGAACTTTTCCATAGCCACACCCCATACATGCGTGACGAAACCCAGGAGGACACCCGTTGATCGTTTTGGCCTGAAGCCATATTGCCGATCATTGATTAGCGAGTGATCCTCCAGGTATCGCATGAGCTGCTTATTGATAAGGAGCTCGAGCACCTTGCAAATGACTGAGGTGACAGCTATGGGTCGATAGTTGCCTGGATCGGATCGATCCCCTTTCTTGGGGATCGGTTGTACGTTAGCCTCTTTCCAGACCTCCGGCACGAGGCCTGTAGAGTATGACAGGCGGTACAGACGCGTTAATACTTGATTGTGCTTAAAAATGTCATATAGATTCTTCTGTTTTATGCTTTGATGAAGTAGACAGAGCTGTTTATTGTACCCATATTTCGTTAGTCACATTGATGGTGAGGCCATCTTTTATTATAAATGACACGCACCTTGAATAAAATACTAGGACTACAGAACTACATAAGCACTCTCGAAATCTCATTCGAATCTCGATCAGTTTAGTTTATTTAAATGTGTCAACAGGTGCACCGAGTACAGATGAAAATGATTGTCCATTATAAAAGACTCAAACCTCAAATGTACCAGGAATACATAACAACATAAGAGCCTTCAAGATTTTAAATTCAGTGAAAACCGATTGAATGTTTGAACTCATTATTCTGAAAAAGTACCAGGCGATCATAAAAATAAAACAATTTTTATTTAGAACGGTTTCTGAACAAAACTTCTTCGAACACATTTTGAATAAACCAAACTGAGCGAGAAAAGAGTTGGAGAGTGCTCTTTTGTAGTTCTGTACTACCAGTACTTTTGTTGTTTGTGTATCTATGGAACTACTGGGTATATATTTCCGCTACAAGTAGCTATTCCCACTTGTTCCATGTATGGAACTAGTGCGTTGCAAAAGTTCCATGTGGAACTGGCTTCATGGAACTACTGGGAATAATCCTAAACGTCGACATACCCCCTGTATATAATAGGAATCAATTTATGTCATAAATAGATAACTTACGTCATTTATAGTAACAGAACCGCTACATTTCTCACTGCGTTTTTTACTGCATGTCCAAATGCATGTTGGTATTTTTTTATATTGTTTGTGTTTATAGTAATTATTACCATTAAATAACATTACATAACCATTTTTTCTCTTAATAATATTAATTTCGTCACCCATATTTATGGAAATATTAACTATCAATTATTTTAAAATATACCAAACTAAATGTCCATCTAAATGCTGAAAATAATATTAGAAAAGAACCTACGAGCCTTCAATTCAATTCAATTCTTTGTTATGGCCTCTGCTTGCACTTGCAGCAACTTGCCAATGACCAGTGAGTAAAGCTAATAACGTAGGAGATTTTAACTGTGGGTCGAAATTATGATCGGTGGCCGAGTAATTCCATAACTCAGTCAGAGTCTAAACAAAAAAGAAACCATAAAAGATAAAAGAATACAATTAAAACTACCATAGATAAAGAATATTCTATCTACAGTAACTACTAACTACACAATACATTAAGATATAAATAGATAAGAGACCACAAAAAAGGGGGGATATGGTTACGTAATTTAAGTAGGTAGGTACCTATAGTTTTAATTTATTATATTCAATATATTTACAAAGGGTCTTGATAAAAGGGGTATGGACCAGGGCTAGAAGAGTTTTGAAAGATGTAGGTAGAGGAATATTAGAGGAAAGCACATCGTAAAGAGAAATTCGTTGATTTGGACAGGAGAAGAAGATGTGATCCGCGTCACCTTCATCCAAACCGCATTCACAAAGAGAATGATCCCTAACCTTAATCTTTGCCAAGTGAACTGGCGTACATGCATGACCTAAGCGGGGACGAGAAACTACCGATGTCGAGTTTTTTCCAAAGCCCCGATTCTTAAAGAACCATGGCTTTTTGGGCACGAGTGGTTGGATGTCACCATAGTATTTGCCCTTCTTTTTTTGAGACAGACGCCATACCTCGTTCCATGCACGAGATAAGCTGTCTCCTGAAACTTGTGACAGATCTAGTGTCGATATTTCAGTATACTCCAAAGAGCCTAGTCTGGCTGCTTGTTTTGCGCATGAGTCAGCTGTTTCATTACCCGCAATGTTTGAGTGACCGGGGATCCAAGCGAGACAGATTGCAAGACTCTTTAGATGACACCTAAAGAGCGCCTCTCTAATTTTAAAATGATAGGGGACCTGGACTTAGTGCGGAAGGGGTGTGAATTAACTGCTTGGAGACAGCTTTTGGAATCGGATAGTATTATAGAATTGTTTAGGTTATGAGATAAAACATACAGAATAGCTTCAAGGATAGCTATAGACTCTCCCGTAAAAACTGAAGTCATAGAGGGACATTTAAAGCTAAGGATAATGTGGAACTTTGGAATCCATACAGCCGCTCCTACAGAACCGCAATAGTCTGACTTAGAAGCATCCGTGTAGATTTTAGTCCACCCATCGAAATTATTGGATATTGAATTATTGAAGGCAAAGTTAGCACAAATATCATGTTTTTGGACCCCCATGTCAAGTATTATTGGAGGAGAATAAATGATAGCTTCATACGGAAGAGAATACAGAGGATTTATTTGGGACCGAATGACAGGATTTGGCAGACGGGTGAATTTTATGAAACTATTTAAGATGCAAGGAAGGTTATCAGGGCCAGAGATTGAACCTATATTGTATAAATCACCAAGAAGGCCGAGTTTATCCAAGAGGACATGCTGAGAGTTTTGTACCAGTTTGAAAAGAATTTGTCCGATAAGTACTGTCTACGGAGGAAAGGAGGAGGATCTACTGCTACTACTTGCATTGCATTGGGGAAGATTTCATTGCTCCAAGGATAATACGCAAACATTTTGACTGAATTTTGTCTAGTTTTGCAAGAGAAGATTTATTGCAGGGATCTAATAAAAATGAAGCGTAATCCATATGGCGAACAATTGCATTATATAATAATTTTTGATTGAATGGGTGAGAACCCCACCATGCACCAGAAAGTGACCGAAGGATATTAATATTTTTGATGCATTTACTACTAATGTAATCAAAGTGCGTTGACCCAGTCATTCTTGAGTCAAGCCACAAGCCAAGAAATTTAGCATTAGAATATTGAGGGATTGGCAAACCTTCAATCTGCAAGTCAACTGATGGAATATTTCTTTTCTTAGTAAACACAACTACCTTGCATTTAGAAGGGGATAAAGAAAGACCATGATTTAGAAGCCAATGATTTAAGTGGATTAGGGCATTGTTTAGGTTTATTGAAAGTTCTTCAATAGAGGAAGACGAAGAGTACAGAGCTAAGTCATCTGCATATTGAAGAATCTGGCAAAATGGTTGGACTACTTGCTCGACATCATAAGTATACAAACTATAAAGGAGGGGACTTAGAACCGAGCCCTGGGGAAGACCTTTCCAGATGGTTCTAGGGGGAAGAAGGCAGTTCTGGTTCTTGATAATTATCGATCTTTCCATTAAAAGGTTTGCACAGAAATGGACTAACTTGTCCGGAACATTCAGTTGAAGAAGTTTATTTCTGAGTACCGGAAGAAGAACATTGTCATAAGCTGCTTGAATGTCTAAAAAAACAGTGGCCATATATTTCTTTTGAAGGAGGGATATACGAATCTCGGAAGTTAGAATGCTAAGACTATCCAGAGTACCCATATTCCTCCTGAAGCCAAACTGGGACTTAGCCAAAATTTCTCGACTCTCCGAAAACCATTCCAAACGGTGTTTTATAAGGTGCTCTGTTATCTTGCACATCACTGAGGACAGAGCTATCGGGCGCCTACTGTTAGGGGAGGATGGGTCAACACCAGGTTTAAGGACTGGGACGATAATTTGAGTTTTCCAATCAGGAGGAATACTCCCACTGTTAAAAATGACTTTAATTATGTCCAGAAAGTGAATTTGGACAGCGACTGGAGCCTTGACAATAAAAGAATATGGGATTTGATCAAACCCTGGAGCTGAGTCTTTTAATCCCTCGATTGCTAGCTGGAATTCTTGAGCTGTGAAGTTATTATTAAACATTCCCTCATGTTGAGTAGGAGCAGAAGGGCGGACAGCGGATGGAATAGAGTCATAAGTAGGAACCCATGGTGGGGCTAACCTATCAGCAAAGGCGTCAACCCACAATGTCAAATCGTTGTCAGTATCGTTGACTATATTACAGGATCCTCTGAATCTTTTTATTTGTTTCCAAACAATTGAAGATGGGGTTCTGGGAGATAGGTTCTCACAGAACCGGGTCCTGCCTTCTTTTTTCTTTGCGGACAGGGTTCTTCGAGTCAGTGCTGCTTGACGTTGATAGATAAGCAGATTTTCAACTGTCATAGATCTGCTGTAATTCGATTCAGCCTCGCATCTGGATTTAACAGAGTCAGTACACTCTGCGTCCCACCATGGGGTCGATAGAATGGACTTAGAAGGTACTTTAATGGGAATATGGACATTCGCACAGGAGATAACGGAGTCACGGAATAGGTTGTAGGACTGAATAATATTGCTGCCAGTGGGAACCAACAGAGATGATATTTTGGACTCCAAAGATGTACCATAGGCAGGCCAATCTGCTCCAGACAACCTGTATCTAAAAGAGGGGGATGAATTCAGTGGACGAGATATAGTCATAGAAAATTTTATTATAATAGGGAAATGATCACTTCCGTGAGAATGGTCAAGAACTGACCAAGAGGACATAAGAGAAAGAGAGGGAGAGCAGATAGTGAGGTCAACAGCACTAAGGTTTTGAGAAGGGAGAACTCGGCGGGAAGGGGATCCAGAATTTAAAATGCACAAGTTAAGTTCATCCAGAACTTCTATTAAGGCATAAGCAAATGCATCGCAAAGACTGGACCCCCAGGAAGTATGGTGAGCATTGAAATCTCCCATAATGACTACAGGAGGAGGGACTGAGTTGAACAGTAAAAGAAGGTCAGGGATCAGGGTGGAGCAAGGATGAGGGATATACAAGGAAATGAATGACAAATTACATAACCTGGCAGCAACAATATTTATATGAGGGGAGTGAGAGGGAAGGGTAATCTGAGCAAAAGACTGTTTACGACTGAGCAAAAGAGCACAACCAGTATAGCCATCAGCTCTGTCATCCCGAAGACATGAGTAACCTGGAATACGAAATGTACTACCAGGTACTAACCATGTCTCCGAGACAGCTATCGCCACAGGGTTATACTTATTAATCAGTGAGAACAGTTCAGGTTTTTTAGGTCTGAGGCTTTTAGTGTTCCACTGTATTATAGTCGGGTCCATTGGATGATAGAGGAAGTAAGAAATTAGTAAGTGATTGGCCAACGTTGGGCGGTAAAGAGATGTTATTTTGTGAGATAATAGATATAATCATGTTTAAAACAGAAAGAAGAAGACTTTGTGAAGATTGCAGATCTTGGGAAATATCTTGAGAACAAGAGGACTGAGAAATTGGGAATGCACAGCCATTAGGGGAGGAAAGTCCATCTTGTGATATGAGTGCTTGATGAGCAATCCTATCATAAGACTTGCCAAGGGGAACATGAGGACGAGGAGACTTAAATATGGTTTTTTTATATGTTGTGGACTGAGAGGGATAAATGGAGGCGGATGATGATTGAGAAAGTTGAGGAGTGGAGGATTTTGCAGCAGCTGAAAATGATTTAATAACAAGAGGAGTGGCTTGTGAGGCTTCCATGTAGGATACACCCTCACGAGCCATGAGAGATTTAATGTCCTTTTGACGTTTGTGTTCGGAGCAGGATCTGTCGGTGGCTACATGATGTTGATTGCAGTAAAGGCAAATAATTTCTGCAACACTCATGGTGCATGAATTGCCCTGGTGTTGTTGTGCGCATTTGTAGCACCTAGGTGAAGATTGCCGACATTGGTCAGCCACATGGCCATACATACAGCAACGGAGACACTGAATAGTGGGAAATTCATACTGTTCTACGGGAAGGGATGTATGGAATGAGTATATATGGGAAGGGAGGGATTTGCCCCTAAATGTGATGACTATTGTTTGAGTTGGAACATATGTAACAATGTTGTCACTACCAATGGTTTTTCTATTGAGGCGACGAGCTTTGAGAATGTATCCAATGCCAGGGGGTAGAGCTATTGAGTTCACAAATTCGTCCATTGAAAGGTCAACGGGAACTGTGCGGACTACACCCATCCTTGAAACGTTATATGAAGGTATGTAAGCCTCATATTTATTGTCGACTAAAATTGAATTCGCAAGGAAATTGTTTGCGTCAACGGCATTTAAAAATTGAACCGACATTTTATTCCTGCCTATCCTTTTAACTCCCCCCATGGAAATATTTTTTATTTTGTGGGCAACTAAAAACTAACCGAATTTAATAGGTTTTACCGAGTAACCTGCTGGTAAATTTTCGTCTTTTTTAGAAACTATAACTACAAACGGACCTTTGTCATTTTCGTCGTAGGATTTAACTCCTAACACTATTGTAGGATGATTGAATATGGTTTGGATCGAGGCTGACGCAGATTCAGCATCTAAAATGGTTTTTTTGGGCGCAGCTACATGTTCTTGAGATTTATTTCGTCTTTTTTGATGACTAATACGAGAAGGCGAAAACTCTTCAACAGACATAAAAATATCCGGTGGATCGGGGGGTTCCGGAATATCCCCCATCCTACCAGACAACCGAAAATACTTACAAACACTTAATTACTACTACAATATGACTCTGACGGAAAAATAATTAAGAAAAAGGGCAAATAATTTGGAATTTCTCTATTATCTCACTTACACTATATTAACCCTGCAAGGTCAAAATGGCAGTCAAAAAAACAAAAAAACAAAAAATCAAAAAAACCTACGAGCCTTTAACTATATGACTTTGAAATGACATATTGACACAGAGAAATAATAACAGGAAAATGCAAAGAGATAGGTATGTTGATAATAAACTCTTTGCGGCACATCTCTAATGTAGTGGGACTACGGGTAATGTTTTTTCCCCTTAGTACCACCACAAGGCAGTGGGATCACGGGGAAAAAAAAACCCCGTGGTCCCACCAGTGGGTCGTAGCGGTGGGACCACAGGTAAGTGCTCATATGAATATGCTTTGTTCGCTTGTCAGCAAACAAACAGCAGCTTCGTTGTCAACAAACAGTAGGTACAGATGTATTGTTGAGCTTAGTCAATTCGATTATTCTGGTTAGCCAAACTAGTTCTCTAGCGGCTTCACTAGCTGCTACTAGCTCTGCTTTAGTTGTAGAATTAGCAACTGATGCTTGCCGTTGACTGAGCCAGGACATCACGCCTCCTGCATAGATTTACTTAGATAGGATAGGCACGCCTGTAGTAGTTGGCTTGTCTCTCGATTTCCTCCGTGTCTGCATCACTTTATCCTTCGATTCCTGTTTCTCTGATTTATGGAGGTCATATTTGATTCCATAGGAAAACGTGCCTTTAACGTAAAGTAGAATCCTTTTTACGTGTGGCGATAGTACTCTTTTTGTTTGCTCTCTTTGCAAAGTTAACTCACACTACCAACATTAATAAAGCTCAAATATTGGATAGAAACAGGCGTTACCTGGCGAAAATCCATGACAAAGTAATGGTAAGTAAGATGTTAAAAACTTATTAAAATTATAATAGCATTATTTTTCGAAGAGTTAAAAAAGACAACAAAACGTCGACAATTGTTTCGCCTCTAAACGAGGCATTATCAAGACTGTCTCAAAGAGAACAGCCGAGAACAGCCGAACAGCCTTAATAAAGCTACTCCTAGACTTGAGAGAAGCTACAATACCCAGTTTAATGTTAGCAGTTAAACATGTTTTATTAACGGTTCGTTTAAAGTTCCATGATAATAAAATGTTTACTTTAGAGAACCAGAAATAGAACAAAAAAACAGGTTGCACTGGTTGCAAGATTCGGATTCACAAAGTAAAAATCAAAGTATCAAGACTACACAATTGTGTAATTGGGGTTATAAACATAGGGATACCTACCTTACACTTATTTTTTAAATCTATCATATTTAGGACTTTACAAAGTTAGCGTGGTCAGACTATACCTACCTAGAAATCTCATACATTTCACTTTCAGATTTCAATTGACAAAGAAGTTAAGAGTTTTGTGATCTTGTGTTTAATTTTACTTATATTCTTCTAGCGTAAACGCCTACGGCATAGCCCTTAACAAATTTTATACAACTAAAACCTCCAGAACTCTCTATCCGTTTACGAAAGCAGCATAAAAATCGGTGCAGTACTTTCAACCGACGCCGCGACGTCCAAAAAAGGGGGAGGTTCTCAATCCGTGTATTTTTTTTAATTTTTTTTTTATTATTGGTCCACAAAACTGAACATTACATAACACAGTACTCTCAAATTTTTTTCACAGTATTCTCAAAAATTGATGTAAAGTTCTTCTTGATGTGAACACTGCATGCAATATACAATCATTATGAGAAATTGGATACACAATAATAATATGGGATAAAAATGAAAAGAAAAACAAAAACCAAAATACAAATTATGGAATGCTAGTTATAAAAAGGCTTTGGTTTCACATAAAACCAATCGGCAAGGATGTGCAAGCATCAGTTACCATAAATTCGATTATAAAAAAAGCTCTTTATGGCAGCTGGTGTTGCACTGAAGAGATCCAGTTCGTTACTGATTTTGTTGTATGAGGACATCATGCGATATAGTGGTGCATGTTGCTCGTAGTTAGTGTGACAGAGAGGAAGCACAAATGTTTTCCTATTACAGAGACGGCTACTGGGGCGCGGTATGAGAATGTCACATCTTGCGAGCAAGTTGGGACAATCCACCCTACCATTGACTAACTTATGCAGATACACCATATCGGCTATGTTACGCCTATACTGGAGTGTTAACATATTGAAATAGGTGAGTCTAGCGTCATACGACGTTCGATTACCGCAAAGATTGTGCGCATAAGAGAGGTGATAAAGGAATTTCTTTTGAATTGCTTCCAATCGGTTGACGTGAACTACATATGAAGGGCTCCAGACCTGACAACAGTACTCCAATAGCGACCGGACATAGCAATTGAAAAGCAGGATTGGAATTTCAGGGTCCCTGAAAAACTTTGTTTGCCGAATTACAAAGCCGGCCAGCCGTCCGCCCCTGTTGATAATGGTGTCCATGTGTTCGTGAAAATCTAATTTTGTATCTACCATTACGCCCAAGTCGCGGACAGCCGAAACCTCTTCAAGAGGGATACCATTTAAGCAGTAATTGCCACCGGTAGAACTCCGCCTTCTCGTGAACCTGATGTGGCAGCACTTCGATGAGTTCAATATCATTCCATTATCTGTGCACCACCTGCCAATGCTATCAATATCATTTTGTACAGCGACTACATCGTCATGACTGCGGATGACTCGGTAAAGTTTAAGATCATCGGCATACATTTGATAGTTAGATGTAATAATTTTACACAGATCGTTTATAAAAACAAGAAAGAAAAGAGGACCAATGTGTGAGCCCTGTGGCACCCCAGATGGTACTATACTCTGCGCAGATCTTCGCACCACCTTAACAATGATCCACAAATTCCGGCGTGACCCAGCTTACGAAGAAGTAGGCCGTGATCGACAATGTCGAACGCTTTCGAGAAGTCCGTATAGATGGCATGTACCTCTAGCCTATCCTTGATGGCCTCATTTATGTCACTAACATATTCAAGAAGATTCGACACGGTCGACCTCCCGGAGAGAAATCCGTGCTGATGACTGTCGAGCAACGGTCTCATGTGGTAATGAAGATGGTGTTGAACCATGGACTCAAACAATTTTCCAAGGGCTGATAAAATTGAAATTGGCCTGTAATTTGCGACACTAGCCTGAACTCCTTTCTTATATACTGGAGTGATATAAGCCAATTTCCATTTGGACGGAAATTCTCCACATAAAAGAGACTTGTTGAAAATATAGTAAAGAGGCCTCACGAGTTGCGCAGAACAAGTTTTCAGAAAAACGGGAGGGTTAGAATCAGGCCCAGGGCCCTTGCTGATATCGACTTGTTGAAGAGCTCTTAAGATTTCCGCTTCCGAAAGGTATATTGAACTGAGAGATCTGTTATTGATGGTTGTTTCGCTTGGGGTTCCGGCCTGTGATGACTGTTGTCTGGGATAAACCGACTGGAAATCCTCCGCAAAAAGATCGCTGACATCCTGCCCTCCATGAACGATCCTATCGTTAAAGTACATCTCATCGGGAATATCAGCGCTATTAGAGCGGAGTGATTTCACGAATGTCCAGAAGAATTTCAGGTCTTTCCTAATGAGCTGTGCCGATTCAGTTTTAAATTTACTGAGACATTCTTGAAGCAGTTGGTCGCATTGATTGCGGAGTGTCTGATATATTAGCAAATCCCTAGGGTTTGAATACTTTCTGAATCGGGAGTGGATCTTTGCTTTCTCCTTTAACATTTTAATCAGGGTCCGGTTAAACCAAATGGGATATGTATTGTTTCCTTTTTGAGTTAACGGAGTGTGTTTGGCTATTATCAACGTTAAATTTTTATAGAATACTTCGGTAATTTCGTCAATACTATGATTTGGTCCGAATTGATCATCCCATTCTATATCGCTCAATTCGACCTTTATGTTTTCATAGTTTGCTTTAGGAAAATTAAAACCAGTAGTCTTTTTAACTTTGGGATTCTTTTGCGAGTAGACTTTTAAAGAGATAGCTAATGCAGGATGATGGACATTTTCTTTTACTAATGGCAAAGTACTTCTAGAGACTGTGATAGAGCCACAAGTGTTAGTAATAACCAGATCCAGGGTGTTAGAGCTCGAGTTAAGAATAGAGTTCATTTGATAGAGACAATTAAACGAGATCATGCTAGTCAACAGACCCTCTGTTGCCCCTAAATTACATGTTGGAATATAAAACTTTTCGGTCGGGTCTAGTTGCCACTGTAATTTTGGAAGATTGAAATCGCCTGCCATTAATATTATGGAAGCTCGAGACAACTTGTGCTGGATAGTGTTCGACAAGTTCGCGGTCAGGAGTTCCATTCGACCATGAGTAATTGGTGGAGGTAAGTACAGAGAGCAGATGCATAGGGGGACCGTCGCACTTCCCTGTTTTAATTTAACTACAACCCATAGATCTTCGTCTGCTGACTCCCAATGTATCTTTCTTACTGGGTTATATTTTTTCAATATTGCTATCACGACCCCACCACCCTCCTCCTTAACGGAGCCAGAAGAACTACGATCACGCCTGAATATGGTATATCTGCTGTCGAAAACTTCATGATCAAAGACTGAGTCATTAAGCCACGTCTCCGTCAAAAAAAAAAAAAAAATTTTTATGTTTGTTACCTCATAGTACCTATTGCACAGAATAGGGAATAGTATGGAAGTATTGATTGTGTAAAACCTCCATTTTGTGTTTCCGCTTAGCGCTAGAAACATGGAATTTTGCATGCGCCTACGCCAAGTCCTAAAATAAAATTTTCAACACTACGACGGAGGTAAGAGGCGATTCGTGATACACGAGCGCCTCCCCTACACAGCTCCATGGCAAGGTGTTGAAAGCGTTGGCGTCGGGTACACTACATAAATACGAATAACTTTATTCCGTCAGTCACAAATACGAATTTCAAAATACCGATTTTCATAATTCCGACTGGTTCAAAATCCGAATATGGGTAACAACTCCGATTGATCATTATTCCTATTTTTATAATTCCTAAATTTCAATATTCTTAACGTTTATTATTACTACTCTCAAAATAGCGAGAAATAGATCGAATAACAAAAAGTCCGACTTAATGATATTTCGAAACATCAACAATACGAATTCTGTGATTGTGTGAAAACTATGATTGTTTACTTGGAATAAAAATATTTTGTTTCCCTGGTCACATGCCAAAGTATGTTTCCCAATTTTTTTATATAATAGATCAATTCCTGTCACTAAATTCTGTAGAACAAACATGTTGACTTTTAGTTTATTAGTATTGAAAATCGGAATGTCGTGTTTCGGACCTAGAACCCTTCGAGCATTTGACTCTTCGAACGTATGAAAATCGGAAAACTAACAAATCGCATTAATGACTTTCGGTAAAATAAGTTTCGTGATTTTTAATATAGACATTACAATTCTTAGGTATTATGAAGTTCGGACTTTTGAAAATCGGAACATCAAAATTCGGATTAAAGTTTTTCGGAGTATTTTGGTGTTCCCGTTGGCGTCCCATGATCCCCGAGCTCGAGGAAAGTGACCCAGAGTTACACTATTCATACTTAAGTACGAAAAAAATCATAAACAGTTTAATTAACTGGATTTAATAGTCGTTTTTAAATGTATTACAATAAATATGATGGTCAACAGTATAGATATATCTGAATGCTAAGTTACAGTCAAACGGATCCCTCGAGATCCGGTCGGGGCGGCGCGACCAGGTACAGCTCGAAGTCGTGCGGCGGCGGCGCCTCCTTGTGGCGGGGAGCGCGCGGCGGCGGCGGGCCGGCGTGGGGCGACACGAGGCGCCCGCACGCGCCGCACGCCAGCTCCGGGTCGCAGGCCGCGTGCGTGGCGCGCGCACAGTGCCCCGTGCGCACCGCCTGCCCCGCCAGCCGCCGCCCACACGCCACGCACGCGCCGCGCACTGCCAGCCCGCGCCCCGCGCCTACCAGCGAGCGCGACAGGCACTCATGCGCCTCGCGCGCCGACACGCGCAGCACGCACGCCCACGCCGCTCGCCGCCCGCCCGCGCACCGCAGCAGCGCCAGCGCCCCGCGGGCCGAGCCACCCGCGCCGCCCACCAGCTCCGCCACCGGCAGGTACGCGGCCGCCTCCAGCAGCAGCGCGGCGGGCGGGACGCGCGCCACCCGCACCAGGCGCAACCACAGCGCGACCGCCTCGCCGCGGGGTAGGCCGGGCGCAACCCGCGAGCACAGCGCCGCGGCCTCGCCCAGCACGCTCGTCGCCTCGCTCTCCGTCTCGGCCGCGGCCGCGACGCGCAGAACGGCGTCGAGCGCGGCGGCGTGGTCCCCTACCGCCTCGAGGCACAGCGGCTCGGCGTCGGGCGGCCCCTCGACGCGGACGGTCGCGAGCGCCTCCTCAGGGCGCACGAGCCCCTCGCTCTCGGCGAGGAACGCACGCACGTCCCGGGGTCGTCTCCGGCAAAGGTTCCGTAGATGGAGGATGGCGGCCTCGCCGGAGAGTCGGCCGGCCTCCAGGAGACTCCGGCCGAGCTCGACCGCCTCGTCGCCGTCCGACCCGCGCAGGACGGCGACGCACGAGTCGGTCATGCGATCGGTCAACAGACCGGCGGCGGCTCGCGGACGCAGCTTGATGAGAGCCGGCAGGTGCTTCTCCAGGTGCCTTCCCGCGTCCTCGTCCTCGATCAGGGGTCGAAGGTACTCGAACAGCTCGTCCACGTCCGCGTGCGTCGGTGTGACTATATTAAAAAAGTTATCGATGGCACGGCCGTGCCGATCTAGCATGGCGTCTATGTGCCAGAGTACCCTCGGTCTCTGGTCCGCCATCCTGTATTGCTCCTCCAGTACGGCAGACTGGTTGCGACTCTTCTTCAGCAAGGAGAGCCAGGCGCGATCAGCTCGCTCACAGTCGGTTAGCGCTGACAGCTCTCTCAGTTTAGTGATCACTTCCTGGTCGGAGGGGAGGGCGTTTGTATTTAACTGCATTGTTAAAAACTCGATGATTTCTGTACGCTCGTCGTGGCTCTGAAACGATATTTAGTATATTAGATAACAAAGATATATAGGAAATTTATACAAAGCAGGGCAAATAAACTCAAACAGAAGCCATTTGGGTATGGTTTTTCCAATTCTGGCTTGCTTCTTTGTTGGCTTGATTGATCAAATCATACAATGGGCAATGTGTCCGAGCTTCGAAAGGAGATTTTTAATTACAACAAACTCTCTATGGAATGACCTCCAATCCTCAGTGTTTCCAAGTAGCTACACTACAATATGATTTTTTGTAAACGGTAAGGCAACCACAGCTTATCACTCTTTTAGGTAGTTGACCCGAATTGTTGTTAAGTGGTATATAAAAATATTACCGGCAATGTATGTGCGAAGGTTAACAGGCTCCGTGCCACTCTGAGTCTGTTCTGCTTCCCGAGCGGCCCCACGAAGGGCGGGTCTCGAGCGCTCTGCTCCAGAAGTCTCACAGAGGCTGCGGCGTCGTGCTCCACCATCACTCTCAACGGGAACCGCCCACTCACTTCACCCTGGAAATCATCGTGAATGCAGACTGTAGCACACATACAATACAACTAGCTGATAACCGCGGATGCACCCGCGTGATGTAGTTTTCTTCATCCCAATTCTCACGGGAACTCAATACTGGGATAAAGTAGCCTATGCCAGTCAGGGGTAATGTAGAATGAAAGAATTTTTAAAATCGGTCCTGTAGTTTCGGAGCCTATTCTTAGCAAACCAACAATCAAAACTTTCCTGTTTTTTTTATTTACATAAATAAAATCACTTTCTTCTTCTTACGAGTATAAATAAAAATGAATTGCCGTTCGTTTGTCTCGCTAAAACTCGAGAAGGGCTGGATTTTCCTAATCTTAGTCTCAAAATATTCGTAGACGTTCAAGGAAGGTTTATAAGGCGGTACGAAGTTCGCCGGGACAGCTAGTAAGATAATAAAATTGTCGTGTCACGTTTGTTGTCAAACTCCTCTAAAACGGCTTGACTGATTGTTATGGAAATTGTGCATATTTGGTAGGTCTGAGAAACAATGGTTAATTATTTTTTTAAATCCCTCAGCGATACGGGTGGCACACCCTATAGCAAAACCGTTTGCGGGGTCTGCTAGTATTAGTATAGATAAATTTTCACACACAGTGTATACTGAAGAATTATTTTCCAGAAGAATTATTTTATCATGGACTTTCACCAGGTAACGCCTGACTCCATTCAGTATTTTCCAGTCGTCGGACCACACCTGGAATTTTCCCTTTCAAACAAAAATATGTGCAGACAGAACATTACAGCGTCTTTCTTCTTGCAGAGGTGATAGGTTTCCGTTAAGTAGAGCATTGTATTTCTTTGTATCTCTGTGTAACTAGTAATAATATTTAATAATTGTGTTGATAGTGGTGTGTTACCTGATTTAATGAAATCTAGTAAATTAATTCCCCTGTTTAAATCGGGTAGTACTTCAGATCCGTTCAATTTCCGTCCCATTTCTGTACTACCTACATTTAGTAAAATTTTTGAAAAAATTATGCTTAATCAAATGCAAAATCACTTTAACGTTAATAAACTATTACATACAAAACAATTCTGTTTCACTCGTGGTCGGTCCACCACTGATGCCGGAATTAAATTACTAGAGTGTATATACAGGGCCTGGGATGAGTCATATGATGCTTATGGTGTATTCTGTGACTTATCTAAGGCCTTCGATTGCGTTCAGCACCAGACTTTAATTAAGAAACTTGATCATTACGGAATCCGGGTGACGGCCTTGAATTTCGTCAATTCTTACTTAAGTGATAGGGTCCAGAAAGTAGTGATCAATGGTAAACAGTCACCTGGTTCTCCTGTAGCAATAGGGGTACCGCAGGGTTCAATTTTGGACCGTTTTCTTTTTCTAGTATATATTAATGATCTCCCTCACCTCATAAGAGACGACCACGAGGTAGTTTTGTTTGCTGATGACACTTCTTTAATATTTAAAGTTAAACGTGGACAGCGCGAACTTGACGATGTAAACATTGCCCTCTCTAGGATAGTCCACTGGTTTTGTGCTAATAATTTATTATTAAATGAAAATAAAACTAAATGTGTAAGATTCACCTTACCTAATGTAAGACTTGTTAAAACCAGTGTTAAGGTTAGGGATGATATAATAGAATTGGTCGATGACACTGTCTTTCTGGGCATAACGTTAGAATCCAAATTGCAATGGGGGCCTCATATCGGGAAAATTTCGGCCAGGCTTAGTTCAGCAGCCTATGCTGTCAAAAAGATCCGACAACTTACAAACATTAAAACGGCGCGTCTTGTCTACTTCAGCTACTTCCACAGTATCATGAAATGAAATGAAATTATTTATTTATTTGTATAGGTCAATAAATGGCTCTTACAAACGTCAGTAAGTACTTAAAATAAAAAATGTCATTGCTTCTATATTTTTTTGCTTCTATATTTTTCATGACATATGGCATACTACTGTGGGGTAACGCTGCCGATATTGAATGCATCTTTGTGTTGCAGAAGAGGGCTGTCCGGACTATCTATGGAATGGGGTCTCGGGAGTCATTAAGAGATAAGTTTAAGCATATTAACATCCTTACAGTGTATTCACAGTATATTTATGAAATTTTATTGTATACCCACAAGAACAAAAGTAAATTTGTGAAAAATAGTGATAATCATAATCTAAACTTAAGAAATAGGATAAACTGGCTGTTCCTAAATTTAGGCTTCATAAAGTGAGTAATTCTTTTGCGGGGAACTTTATTCGAATGTACAATACATTGCCAACCGAAATAGCAAATTTATCTGTTAATAAATTTAAAAAACTAATAAAACGTAAATTGTGCCATAAAGCTTATTATAGTATTAATGATTTCTTAGATGACAAGGCTGCCTGGTTGTAACACGAATTGCTCCTTTCTAAATAACTCTGTATTAGATTTAAGATGAAATATTTTGGAAAAAAGCCGAACTGAGTTTCTTGAGGGCTCTTCTCAGTCTCGTTGCATTTTGGAACCCTCGGTAGAGTCACACCAACTTTTGACGAATTTAAATAATTTTCTAAAAATTTCAAAGATAATAAACGTTATTTTATTTTATATTTTATTTTATTTCATTACCTCATCGCTGAGTAGGGCGAGTAGTGCGTCGTGCCGCGCGGAGGGCTGCGCGTGGTCCGGCAGCGGGCGGCCCGCCGCGCCCCGGCCCGCCAGCGCGTCCGCCGCCGCCACCACCAGCGCCCAGCCCGCGCACGAGCACGCCCCGCCCTGTCCCCGCCCGCACGAGCCCGACACGTGCGACATCAGCTCGTGCATAGCGCCGCCGCCCCCACCTGTGGCAGAACACGATACTCACCTCGTACCTATAGCTCTTTTCCACCGTAGGATGTAATCCACCGCGATTTTGGGCAGAAATTGACTAACGGTTGTTTCACACATATCAGTGAAACCTCGGTTCTGACCGGCCCAGTTCAGTATCAGTGCAAAATATTTTATCATACATTTTTTATTAATCACTGATACTGTACTGTGTCGGAGACATCACTGGTATGTGAAGTGAAAGTGAAGCCCCCGAACAGTACAATGCAATATCGTAAGTACTGTGTCGCAACTGAGGTCTCACTGATATGTGTAAATCGACCTTTATACTAATACACATTATCAAAAACTTTTAATTAATTTATACTGGCGTACTCGAGTGGAGACAGCGAACTGGCAAGCTACCATGCCACCTCAGATGGACCGACGACTTAAGTAAAACCGCGGGTCTCATTGGACCGGTCACACTGGAAACTCATTGGAGAGGCATTATGTTCAGTAGCGGACAGAGATTAACTGAAATTATGAATGGTAGAATTTTTTTTTTTAAATTCCGCGGCCCGAGGCCGCGTCTGCTCTAACGTCCGTTGCCGGGCGTCTCTGGTTTGTAACCGACGACTTAAGTTAAACCCGCGGGTCTCATTGGACCGGTCACACTGGAAACTCATTGGAGAGGCATTATGTTCAGTAGCGGACAGAGATTAACTGAAATTATGAATGGTAGAATTTTTTTTTTTTAATTCCGCGGCCCGAGGCCGCGGCTGCTCTAACGTCCGTTGCCGGGCGTCTCTGGTTACAAGCAGAACGTATTTCCAGTGGCGCCCGGCGAGACAGAGGCGCCTGGCGGTGCTAGGGCCCCTGAGCAAATATCGACAGAACCGGGATGATCATCATCATCCTACACCTTGTAAGTAACACTAACGAAATGTAGGCCGTCATGAATGCTTGTCTAGTTCGGATATATGGACGTGATTTTGTGTGTGTGATAACGTGAGACAATCGTATTTTTAGTGAACCCTAGATAGATAACTTACGGCAACTCCACTCCTTAAATTTTCAGCTTTCCGTTTTAGCCATCTCAGTAGGCACATAGAGCTTGCGGGTGGCACACGTATCGCATTAGTAGGTGTTTTATTTTCGTAAATATCCACCAAACCGTGAGTCAAAGTGACGCATGCTCGCAAATCGAGCTCATGCCATAATAGGCAAGCGGCAAACCCCCGAAAAAGTGCTTAGAAAATTTGTACTTTTTGTAAACCTTGGACCAAAAGGCGTCGGTTGGTAAGAAAATAAAATTTGTGCGGTTGGGCTATTAATTGTTTTAAACAAATTAATTTGGTAACTGATAAAAAATTGGTTTTTATATTGGAAAATGATTTCTAAGGTTGGATGGAACCAGGCGTTACTCGGCGAAAATCCATGACAAAGCAATGGTAAGTAAAATATTTAAAAAAAAAACACTAAACTTATTTTAAATTTCTTAATAGCACTATTTTTCGCAGGATTAAAAAGACAACAAAACGTCGACAATTGTTTCGCCTCTAAACGAAGCATTATCAAGACTGTCTCAGAGAGAACAGCCGAGACAGTCTTGATTTTAAAGTGTTTTTTTTTTTATATTTTACTTACCATTGCTTTGATTTCTAAGGGTAAAACGGGCAAAATAGAACATTTTTTACTTAGTAATTTTTTCGAAAAAATGAGTTTTTAAGAATTTACAACCATTTTAAAGCGCAAAAATGGTCATATTCAACATTTTTTATCTCGCCGAGTTTTGATCGAATTCAAAAATTGATTGCCCGTTTGAATCCTGTCAAATTGCACACGCTTTATACCAGTTGACGCGACTTTACATGCGTATAATAGTGTATCTAACTCGGAAAAACGCTTCGTGTATAAATAGATTTAGAAGAATTTGGGGGTAACTATTGATCATACACTGACTTGATCATACTTGATTATGCAGATTCCAGCTATCTAGATCTTGCCGAGAACCAACTAGATAAACTTAAGCGTCTTCAGAATGTTTGCTTAAGAATCATATTTGGTTTGCGCAAATATGATCATGTTTCACAGTTTCGATCTCAGCTCAAGTGGTTGCCCATTCGATCTCGCCGAAATACGCACATTCTCTCCCTTCTATACAATATCTTGTTCAACCCTTCCACTCCTTCCTACTTAAAGGCTCGGTTCGAGTTTCTACATGACACGCATGATAGGTGCTTGAGATCATCGAAAAACCTACGGTTGAGAATGCCTCAGCACTCCACAAGCTTCTTCGATAACTCTTTCACCGTTACAGCTATTCGACTGTGGAATAGGTTACCTGTGGAGATAAGGCAAGCCGAGACATTACATAAATTTAAAACAATGGTTAGGGAACACTATTTAGCATTGGAACACTTATGAGCTGCAACATTGGTATGCACAAACATTACTCCTCTGTTTATATATAAATATTATGTATTATATATGTAAGTATGTATGTATGTATGTATGTATATGTATGTATATGTATGTGTATGCATGTATGTATTTAGATTGTAAGTTTATTTACCTACGGCCACTACTACCTTTTCTTCCTACAAGGATCTTTCCATCCAAAGGTTGCCTGGTAGAAATTGCTTTAAGCAATAAAGCCGCCCATTGTATTGCTCTTAGACTTAATAAGCTCAATGTACATATTAATGAATACCTACTGTATTGGCGTACAATAAAGTATAAATAAATAAATAAATAAATAAATAGATTTTACGATGTGAAAAATGCATATTTTCTCATTTTGAAAAATAGTCAGTTGAAGCTTAAGATCTGATAAGTATTATGCCGCAAGACTTATTTGAATTCGATCAAAACTCGGCGAGATAAAAAATGTTGAATGTGACCATTTTTGCGCTTTAAAATGGTTGTAACTTCTTTAAAACGCATTTTTTCGAAAAAATCAAAAATTAAAAAGTGTTCTATTTTGCCCGTTTTACCCTTAGAAATCTTTTTCCAATATAAAAACCAACTTTTTATCAGTTTACAAATTGATATGTTTATAACAATTAATAGCCCACCGGCACAGGTTGTTTTCTTACCAATCGACGCCTTTTGGTCCAAGGTTTACAAAAAGTACAAATTTGTATTGGGGAAATCACATTTTCACTGATTGGTCAGTCATTTTAGTTTTTCAGTGGGTTCGCCGCTTGCCTATAAGTGCCTGCTTCGGAGCCGTATATGACAGTTTTTTTAATATTTTCCTATAAGAAGTCCTAATACAAATATTTAATAATAAGTTAATTTTATAAGGTTTGTAATATTAATAATTATACTGAAGTTAAGTTGGTTTTTGTAATACAAACATCATAGTTTTGTTAATTTAAAAATTTTATTAATAAAGATATTGAAAAGTATACATAAATGCGTTTTATTTCTTACGTAAATTAATCTACAGTGCAAACCTACTCATTATAAAATATTATATATAATATTATTTAAGCCAATATGTACATGGGAGTCGAAGTGACGCATGGTTATCTTTAACGTATAATACCCAAACGACGCTTACCGAGGGCTGCAGCGATGGCACCAACGGCTCGCCACAATCCTTTCTCTCTAGTAAAGAGACTGGCTCGGTGCGGATCGATCGATGTCAGCGGAAGGGAAGCTATTACTCTATCCACAAGCTCTGGTTCAAACTCTGCCAGTTTTTCAATCAGGCCCTACAAAAATTGTGTTAAATAAAAATACTAGAAATAAAACCGAAATAAGTATGTACTTTTGTTTAAATATGTCAATACCTGTGTATAGTCTGGTGATGGTCCAGGTGTTGATAACTCGCCACGAACTGCAGCATCCCCTAAAGCCTCCACAAATGCTTTTTCATTTGAGCACTGATCCCATAATCGATTCCATAATTCTTCCCTAAAAAAGTTACATGATTTCATTTTATTACGTCCAAAGATATTATTACTGTCTCCTTTAGCCCAGATGGCAGAAATTGTAAATATATACCTTCCCAACCCCATGACGTGTCATGTGGTGCTGAGGGTTTAGTCCCGTGTCCTGGGGGTGGGGAGACTGCACATTGATCTGCAACCCGTAAGAGTGAACCCTATGTTTTGGGTACGGACACAGTAGAAAATACTGTAAGGGCACTGAACCCACCTGCAGCCACTGTGCCGGCCTTCATCTGGGCCAAATGCCCAGAGCTGCAGGTGGGAAGAACTCGCAACTCGCAACTCACCACCGACAACGTGGCGGTGGTGGGGATCTGGACCAGTGCCTGGAAGCTCACACTGGTATCCCTCTACTTTGAACCCAACACGCCTATGGAGCCCTACCTGGAGACCTTGAGCAGAGTTGAACGTATATTGGGACCCCGGTCGCTTATCTTCGGAGGGGACGCTAATGCAAAAAGCCCCTGGTGGGGTAGCCCGACCGAGAATCCCAGGGGAGCGTTGCTGAGTGCTGCCCTAGATAAATGGGGCCTCCATGTCCTGAACAGTGAAGACACTCCAACTTTCGATATTGTAAGAGGTGTAACGAGATACAGCAGCTACGTGGACATCACGGCATGCTCGAGCGACATGCTCCCGCTGATCGACGGCTGGAGGGTTGACGACACCCTCGCGCCTAGCTCGGATCAAAACGGCATGGTATTCCACATTAATCTAGAAAAATCTACGGGTCCGCAAATAAAGAGAACCACTCGCAGGTATCACACGAAGAAAGTGGACTGGACTAAGTTCTGAACGCAAATCGTGGGTACGCTTCATGGCCAACAATTAGTCTCACTGAAATCGCGAGTACGCAGGAGTTGGAGACTGCCATTGGGGCGTACAGTGACATCATCGGTGATACCTGCGAGGAGAGTATTCCGCTCATTAAAACGAGAGAGGGTAGTTATGCTGTACCTAGAGCAAAAGGAGATTTATGAAAGTGAGGTAAAAAGGCACAGATTGAAAGTTGGGAAGGCCTTCTGCGGAAAGCAGGACAGGGAAGGGATATGGGAGGGAGTGTTTTGAGTGATAGGAAGGGCCACAGCAAGGGAGAAAGATCTACTACTAATACACAACGGCACCCACCTGGACGCTTGGGGTTCAGCTAGCCTCCTCGCTCAAACCTTCTATCCAGTAGACAGAGTCGAGGAGGACAACGACGGGCATCGTCACATACGGATAAAGGCAGCGGAGGCAGATGGAGACAGCAGCGAGG
The DNA here is from genome assembly GCA_963556515.1 of Nudaria mundana. Classification (NCBI taxonomy): domain Eukaryota; kingdom Metazoa; phylum Arthropoda; class Insecta; order Lepidoptera; family Erebidae; genus Nudaria; species Nudaria mundana. The sequence goes on from OY748304.1 coordinate 11,159,207, forward strand.
GTCATCATGACGATGACCCACCTTTCACAATCGACGAGTTACTCGATGCCCTGAGTAAGTTTAACCCCAAGAAGGCTCCGGGAGTGGATGGATTCACTTCCGATATCTGCACTCACGCCATTAGCACCGACCCCTCACACTTCCTCGAGCTGTTGAATCAGTCCCTCCATCACGGCTACTTTCCTAAAATATGGAAGGAAGCCGTGGTGGTGGTACTGAGGAAGCCCGGAAAGGACTCGTACACGGTTACCAAGTCGTACAGACCTATTGGCCTGTTGCCCGTCTTGGGAAAAGTGTACGAGAATAGTCACTACGGTGTCCTTGGACATAGAGGGCAGGGCGCCTTCGACAGCGCCTGGTGGCCGGTCATCAAAGTACGACTGGCGGAGGCAGGATGTCCAGCAAACTTGAGGCGGGTCATCAGTAGCTACCTTAGCGAACGGAAGGTGAGGGTAAGGTATGCTGGCGAGGAGTGCAGCCGCTCCACGGACAAAGGGTGCGTCCAAGGGTCGATCGGAGGTCCCTTGCTGAGGAACTTATTATTGAATCCACTTCTGAATGAGATTGAGAGCATGAATGTGCACATCCAGGCGTTTGCGGACGACGTGGTCATGGTATTTGACGGTGACTTGGCATTAGAAATCGAACGGCAGGCCAATGCCTCCCTCGCGCATGTGCGGGAGTGGGGCATCAAAAACCAATTGAGATATGCACCGCACAAGACGTGTGCGATGCTTATTACTCGTCGATTAAAATATGATGCCCCACGCCTGCACATGGGCGGGATAGGCATTGGTCTTTCCGATGAAATCAAAATACTCGGCCTAACTATTGACAGTTCACTCACTTTCAAAAAACACATTACCAACGTTTGCAAAAAAAGCGATCGGCATCTACCATAAGTTGGCGTTGATGGCCCGGATCAGTTGGGGGCTTCACCCCGAGGTGATACGGGCGATCTACGTAGCTGCCGTGAAGCCGACGATATTATACGCCGCCAGTGCTTGGCACACGACGGCGAATAAGCTTGGTGTCCGAAAGCAGCTGGACGTGGTGCAGCGCGGATTCGCTCAGAAATTGTGCAAGGCCTACCGGACAGTCTCCTTGAACTCGGCACTAGTCCTGTCTGGCCTGCTCCCTCTGGACCTCAGACTTCATGAGGTGGCCTCATTATATGAAGCCAAGAGAGGAGTGAACCAGCCATGGCTTAGAGATTGGGAGACTGAATGGATGGCCCGAGCAATCGAGGCTTTTCACCCCGACAAGCACACCGCCCTGGAGCTTACGGACCTGGTAGACGAGGAACAAATAAGCCATTATGACGGGCTTGACGTAAGAATATTCACAGACGGGAGCAAGATTGAGGGCCGTCGGTGCAGCACTATCATTTTGGAAAAGTGCGGCCGAAACGAAGACCCTCAAACTTGCTCTCGCCCCGCACTGTACCTTCTACCAGGCCGAGCTCCTGGCGTTGTGCAGAGCGGCCAGTGAGATCCTCAAACGAGGCGCGACCACGTTCGGCATCTTCAGTGATAGCAGAGCCGCACTCCTGACGGTAATTAACCATCATGCCCTCCACCCCCTGGCGGTGGAAGCCCGTACCGCCATTCGAGAAGGCATGGCCCGGGGTAAGGAAATCTCCTTATTCTGGGTCAAGGCCCACGCGGGGTTGGAGGGCAATGAGCGACCCGACGAACTCGCCAAGGAGGCGGCTCTGAAATTAAAGAAGGCACCGGACTACGGTTTGTATCCGGTTTCATTCTTCTTCACGAATGGAACACGAGATACAAAGAAGGTACGACCGCCTCTGTACCAAGCTTCGTGCCAAGGACGTGCACGAGACAATCACACACCTGTTGTTGGAATGCCCGGTACATATTTTGGATAGACAGAATTTTGAAATAAAAAATAACATAGATTTAAACCTGCAGAACCTGCCCACATTAATCAAAGAATATAGAGATGATTTCTTAGTTTACTCAAACAAGATTATAACAGAGCGTATAAAAGAAATGGCGGCAGATAGATATATTATGTCAATATTATGATAATATTCGATTATATATATATATATACGAGGGTGGATTGAAAACTAGTCGGTCTAACACTGATACATTTAGTTCTAAAAATCAAATCCACCCACATTATTTAGTTCAGTTCAGACCTGTTAATTGTGTGAAGTTTGAAACGTGTGCGATAATTAGTTTTAATTTTATAAATTTATTAACAAAGCAATCTGACATCATTTCCGCAAATGGAGCAAATCGAGCAGCGTGCCGTTATTAAGTACCTCCATAAGAAGAGGCTGTCATCAAAAGCCATCCATGATGATATGGTCAGTACATTAGGGGATTGCGCTCTTTCATATTCATCCGTCAAAAAATGGATAGCAGAATTCAAGCGTGGTAGAGAGAGTGTAAAAGACGAACCCCGCTCTGGAAGGCCTTCCTACGTGTTGGGTTTCCACAAGGTGTCTGCGAGGTGGGTTCCGCGACTGCTTTCAGTTGAGCAAAAAAGGATGCGATTGACTATTGCACGCGACTGTTTGGAGTTATTTGAAGCTGATGAATGTGATTTTTGAATCGTTTTGTTACTATGGACGAAACATGGGTTCATTACTGTACACCGGAAACAAAACAACAATCAAAACAGTGGAAAAGACCTGGTTCACCACCCCCCAAAAAGGCTAAGTCGATTTTGTCGGCAAGTAAGGTGATGGCTTCAGTATTCTAGGACTAGAAGGGTGTGATTATAGTTGATTATCTTGAAAGGGGTCAGACCATAAACTCTGATTATTACTGCACCTTACTACGTCGTTTACGAGAGGAAATAAAAGAAAAACGTCCAGGAATGATCAGAAGAAAAGTCCTGTATCATCAAGATAACGCTCGTGTTCACACGTCTGTCCAAGCAATGGCAGAACTTCGCAAATGTGGCTTTGAACTGTTACCACATCCACCTTATTCACCTGATCTGGCACCGTCATACTTTTTTCTGTTCCCTAACCTAAAAAAGCACTCGTCATTTGTCAAAGATTTTTGACAAATGACGAATTGACGAGGTCAAAGCAGCAGTAGACACGTATTTTGACTCTAAGGAAGAATCTTTTTTTTTCAACGGGCTAAATGCTTGCAATGGAAGGGAAGATGGCAAAAGTGCATTGAACTTGATGGTGATTACGTTGAAAAATAAAAATATATTTCATTTATTATGTATTTATTTTCTTGGTTAGGCCGATTACTTTTTAATAGATAGAATAAGTGAAAAGGCTGTGCAGTTACAAGTATATAACATATAAATAATAAAAACTTGGAATACTGGATTGGAATTAAAGATCCAACAAAAGGTAAATTTAGATTATTGTTTGTTATCATTTAGAAATTTAGATAACCATAAAAGCTTAGAAATTCTTGTTAGACATAAGAAATTAGAATAAAAGATAAGAAATATTGGATAGAATCAGGCGTTACCTGGCGAAAGTCCATGACAAAGCAATGGTGAGTATGATGTTCAAACTTTTTTTTTAAATTTTTTATTTTTATTTTTTATATTTAGGTCGACAAATTGACGCCACTCGCCTGATGGTAAGCTGAGGCGACGTCTGGCAATTGAGGGCGACTCTCACAGTACACAGGAATACTATAGAGAGTGGCCCTCAACTTGACGACCCTGTAATGTGCCTCTTCACGCTTCGCTTAAAGAGCCCAGGGTTATATGTTGGAGGAAACACGTGCGCAGGCAGGGCGTTCCAAGCCACCATCGTTCGGCAGAGAAACGATCGTTTAAAACGCTCGGTTCTCGCGAAGACGGTTTCCACGGTATGAGGGTGACATCTCTGCCCGGCACGCGTTGTTCGGGATCGGAAGGGAGAGGGTGGGATCAGGTTGAAGAGCTCTTCAGAACACTCACCGTGGTAAATACGGTAGAACGCGGCCAAGGAAGCAATTGTTCGGCGCTGGGCTAGCGGCTCAAGGCTTCCCGTTACCTCCGGACAGTCTATAATGCGAACAGCGCGTCGCTGCATAGCGTCGAGGGCGTCCAGCAAATACTTCGCGGAGCCGTCCCAGAGGTGAGAGCAGTATTCAACGCAGGGTCTAATCTGCGTTTTGTACAGCAGACACCTCTGGTGCGGTGTAAAGAATCGCTTTACCTTGTTCAGTATTCCTAGTTTCCGCGAAGCTAGCCCAATACATCTCTCAATGTATTTTGTGTTATTGAGCTCTCGACGAACGTCTATGCCAAGGATGTCTAGATTGTCCTTCATTGGTAATATTGCATTCTGAAGAGTGGGTAGGGGAAGGAAAGGGGATTTTTTCGCTGTAAATGCACACGCCTGTGTTTTGTGGGCATTGAACTCGACCAAGTTCTCGGCACCCCATTGGGAGATACTGTCGAGGTTTCGGTCGAGATCACCCACGAGATGTCGTCTCTCCTCCTCTATCACAGATCGCCCCGCCGTCGGACGAACCGAGTAACTCCCGTGCAATGTACTGTCATCTGCATAGCAATGAATGTTCCCGAGGGAAAGCATATCATTGATATGCAGAAGAAAGAGAGTTGGTGACAGTACGGACCCCTGCGGTACCCCGGCATTCACTTGCAAAAAGCGAGAAGCCTGGCCATCGCTGAGGACCCGCACTCGGCGCTCGTTTAAAAAACTGGCAATCCAGCTGCACAGTTGAGGAGGTAGACCATATGCCGGAAGCTTGGAAAGGAGCGAAGCATGCCAGACCCTATCGAAAGCTTTGGCGATGTCCAGGCTAATAGCCAAGGACTCGCCGAACTTTTCCATAGCCTCACCCCATACATGCGTGACGAATGCCAGGAGGTCACCCGTTGATCGTTTTGGCCTGAAGCCATATTGCCGATCATTGATTAGCGAGTGATCCTCCAGGTATCGTATGAGCTGCTTATTAATAAGAAGCTCGAGCACCTTGCAAATGACTGAGGTGACAGCTATGGGTCGATAGTTGCCTGGATCGGATCGATCCCCTTTCTTGGGGATCGGTTGTACGTTCGCCTCCTTCCAGGCCTCCGGCACGAGGCCTGTAGAGTATGACAGGCGGTACAGACGCGTTAATACTGGAGACAACTCAGCAGCACATTTTCGTAGCACCACCGCCGGAATGCCGTCAGGGCCACTGGCTTTCCGCGTGTCGAGTGACCGCAGCACTGCCCGTACCTCACATTGCCTGATAACAATATCAGGCATAGTGTGGCCACAGTTGGCGATAGCGGGGGGCTGCAGGCCACGGTCATCGACCCGGGAATTAGCCGCAAAGAGGTCTGCGAGCATGTCCGCCTTCTCTTGGGCTTTGTGAGCCAGTGATCCATCAGGAAAACGCAGTGGTGGCAGCGAGGGTTGACAAAAATTTGACTGTACGGCTTTGGCCAGTTGCCAGTATTCACGGCTGCCCGTGGGATGGGATGTGAGCTCCTGACCAAGCCGCGCGACGCGCTGGGCATCCGCTCTCTTGAAGGCCCTCTTGCTGAACCTAGTGGCCCGATTGTACGCTGCTTTGAGGCGGTTCACGTTCGGGTCACGTGCCGCCCGAGCCCTGACCCAGGCGCGATATGCCGACTGTTTTTTCTGGACAGCCTCGGCACATTCACGCCCGAACCAGGGGCGAGCTTTGCGGATGCTGGCGACATCAGTGAAAGGGATATAATATTCTATCCCTAGACTGATCTCGCCAGCAATGGCAGCAGCGCTATCCGAAGGCGCCTTCCCTACAAAGCAGCGCTGGCTCCACGGGACGGACGAAAAGTAATCGCGGAGACCGTCCCAGTCTGCCGACGAGTAGTGCCATAGTCGTCGAGTCATTTGTTCAGCACGAGCAGGCGGTGGCACTTGGAAGCTGGCGTGCACCACACAGTGGTCGGATGTGCCCAGTGGGGCGCGTACCGACACACTGTACTCGGCTGGGCGACTCGTCAGCAGTAGATCCAGCAAGGCGGGCGTGTGGTCTGACCTGTCAGGTATCCGGGTGATCCCCCGTACCATCTGGGTCAGCCCGTGGGAGAGAGCGAATGCATGGGCGGTTCGTCCCGCATGATCGGTCCTAAGGGACCCCAGCCACTCAACGTGATGACCGTTAAAGTCCCCCAGGAAAACCAGGTCAGCGTTCGGGAACCGCACCTGCGCATCGTCAGCCATCTCGCTGAGGTATTCGAAAAGCCTTGTTGTCCCAGTGTCCCCTGTGTGGGAGCGGTAGACGCACACGTAGATCTGGCTCATGGAGCCATGATCCACGTGCAGCCAAAGGACGGAGTAGGAGGGGTTCTCCAGACAGCGCAACCGGCGGCAGCAAACATCCGCCCTAACGAACACGCACACCCCGGCTTTATCGCGGAATTGTTCCTCAATGATATAGCCCGGGTAACAGAGGTACGACGTGTCGTCAGGGCGGCGTATCTGTGTCTCCGTTAGGAACATCACAGAAGGCCGTGCCGACTCCAGGTGATGGTGGATGGTATCGAGGTTTGCATGGAGTCCGCGGATATTCGCGAACTCCACCTCAAACGAAGTCAACTTTGTGGGGTTTCTAGGGGCCGCTGTGTACCGTCTATTCTCTTGTTGCACTGTCATTTTTTTTTTTTTTTTTTATATTTAGGTCGACAAATTGACGCCACTCGCCTGATGGTAAGCTGAGGCGACGTCTGGCAATTGAGGGCGACTCTCACAGTACACAGGAATACTATAGAGAGTGGCCCTCAACTTGACGACCCTGTAATGTGCCTCTTCACGCTTCGCTTAAAGAGCCCAGGGTTATATGTAGGAGGAAACACGTGCGCAGGCAGGGCGTTCCAAGCCACCATCGTTCGGCAGAGAAACGATCGTTTAAAACGCTCGGTTCTCGCGAAGACGGTTTCCACGGTATGAGGGTGACATCTCTGCCCGGCACGCGTTGTTCGGGATCGGAAGGGAGAGGGTGGGATCAGGTTGAAGAGCTCTTCAGAACACTCACCGTGGTAAATACGGTAGAACGCGGCCAAGGAAGCAATTGTTCGGCGCTGGGCTAGCGGCTCAAGGCTTCCCGTTACCTCCGGACAGTCTATAATGCGAACAGCGCGTCGCTGCATAGCGTCGAGTGCGTCCAGCAAATACTTCGCGGAGCCGTCCCAGAGGTGAGAGCAGTATTCAACGCAGGGTCTAATCTGCGTTTTGTACAGCAGACACCTCTGGTGCGGTGTAAAGAATCGCTTTACCTTGTTCAGTATTCCTAGTTTCCGCGAAGCTAGCCCAATACATCTCTCAATGTATTTTGTGTTATTGAGCTCTCGACGAACGTCTATGCCAAGGATGTCTAGATTGTCCTTCATTGGTAATATTGCATTCTGAAGAGTGGGTAGGGGAAGGAAAGGGGATTTTTTCGCTGTAAATGCACACGCCTGTGTTTTGTGGGCATTGAACTCGACCAAGTTCTCGGCACCCCATTGGGAGATACTGTCGAGGCTTCGGTCGAGATCACCCACGAGATGTCGTCTCTCCTCCTCTATCACAGATCGCCCCGCCGTCGGACGAACCGAGTAACTCCCGTGCAATGTACTGTCATCTGCATAGCAATGAATGTTCCCGAGGGAAAGCATATCATTGATATGCAGAAGAAAGAGAGTTGGTGACAGTACGGACCCCTGCGGTACCCCGGCATTCACTTGCAAAAAGCGAGAAGCCTGGCCATCGCAGAGGACCCGCACTCGGCGCTCGTTTAAAAAACTGGCAATCCAGCTGCACAGTTGAGGAGGTAGACCATATGCCGGAAGCTTGGAAAGGAGCGAAGCATGCCAGACCCTATCGAAAGCTTTGGCGATGTCCAGGCTAATAGCCAAGGACTCGCCAAACCTTTCCATAGCCTCACCCCATACATGCGTGACGAATGCCAGGAGGTCACCCGTTGATCGTTTTGGCCTGAAGCCATATTGCCGATCATTGATTAGCGAGTGATCCTCCAGGTATCGCATGAGCTGCTTATTAATAAGAAGCTCGAGCACCTTGCAAATGACTGAGGTGACAGCTATGGGTCGATAGTTGCCTGGATCGGATCGATCCCCTTTCTTGGGGATCGGTTGTACGTTCGCCTCCTTCCAGGCCTCCGGCACGAGGCCTGTAGAGTATGACAGGCGGTACAGACGCGTTAATACTGGAGACAACTCAGCAGCACATTTTCGTAGCACCACCGCCGGAATGCCGTCAGGGCCACTGGCTTTCCGCGTGTCGAGTGACCGCAGCACTGCCCGTACATCACATTGCCTGATAACAATATCAGGCATAGTGTGGCCACAGTTGGCGATGGCGGGGGGCTGCAGGCCACGGTCATCGACCCGGGAATTAGCCGCAAAGAGGTCTGCGAGCATGTCCGCCTTCTCTTGGGCTTTGTGAGCCAGTGATCCATCAGGAAAACGCAGTGGCGGCAGCGAGGGTTGACAAAAATTTGACTGTACGGCTTTGGCCAGTTGCCAGTATCCACGGCTGCCCGTGGGATGGGATGTGAGCTCCTGACCAAGCCGCACGACGCGCTGGGCATCCGCTCTCTTGAAGGCCCTCTTGCTGAACCTAGTGGCCCGATTGTACGCTGCTTTGAGGCGGTTCACGTTCGGGTCACGTGCCGCCCGAGCCCTGACCCAGGCGCGATATGCCGACTGTTTTTTCTGGACAGCCTCGGCACATTCACGCCCGAACCAGGGGCGAGCTTTGCGGATGCTGGCGACATCAGTGAAAGGGATATAATATTCTATCCCTAGACTGATCTCGCCAGCAATGGCAGCAGCGCTATCCGAAGGCGCCTTCCCTACAAAGCAGCGCTGGCTCCACGGGATGGACGCAAAGTAATCGCGGAGACCGTCCCAGTCTGCCGACGAGTAGTGCCATAGTCGTCGAGTCATTTGTTCAGCACGAGCAGGCGGTGGCACTTGGAAGCTGGCGTGCACCACACAGTGGTCGGATGTGCCCAGTGGGGCGCGTACCGACACACTGTACTCGGCTGGGCGACTCGTCAGCAGTAGATCCAGCAAGGCGGGCGTGTGGTCTGACCTGTCAGGTATCCGGGTGATCCCCCGTACCATCTGGGTCAGCCCGAGGGAGAGAGCGAATGCATGGGCGGTTCGTCCCGCATGATCGGTCCTAAGGGACCCCAGCCACTCAACGTGATGACCGTTAAAGTCCCCCAGGAAAACCAGGTCAGCGTTCGGGAACCGCACCTGCGCATCGTCAGCCATCTCGCTGAGGTATTCGAAAAGCCTTGTTGTCCCAGTGTCCCCTGTGTGGGAGCGGTAGACGCACACGTAGATCTGGCTCATGGAGCCATGATCCACGTGCAGCCAAAGGACGGAGTAGGAGGGGTTCTCCAGACAGCGCAACCGGCGGCAGCAAACATCCGCCCTAACGAACACGCACACCCCGGCTTTATCGCGGAATTGTTCTTCAATGATATAGCCCGGGTAACAGAGGTACGACGTGTCGTCAGGGCGGCGTATCTGTGTCTCCGTTAGGAACATCACAGAAGGCCGTGCCGACTCCAGGTGATGGTGGACGGTATCGAGGTTTGCATGGAGTCCGCGGATATTCGCGAACTCCACCTCAAACGAAGTCAACTTTGTGGGGTTTCTAGGGGCCGCTGTGTACCGTCTATTCTCTTGTTGCACTGTCATTTTGAAATATGGGGAAGCGTGAAGACAGGGCGATATTTGGTGCGGCAGTAAGTGACAAAGTGCAGAGGCTAGCTTCGTCTAGAACCGTGTGGTTAGGTCGGAGCCGACCCGCCGGACGGAAGGGCTCCCAAACCCCCCTGATGCAAGGCCGCCGCTACCCCACACCGGTTACCACCCGGAGCGGCGACCCCACAACAGGATTATGCGCAACATGTGGGGCAGCCTACTGGGGTGGTTGGTCCCAGGCGGGCCCCATGACTATGTTGCGGGCGGCCGCGGCAACGCCGTTGCTAAGGGTCTCCCTGGCCGGCGAATCGACCCACACCACCCACACTAGACTCCGCTTCGCCCCCACTGGACCCCTGCCTGCCGCACCATACACCGCCCCGGGCCCGGCAGTGCAGCTGCTCAACCCCTAACGCAACCCAGCCTGGGCTGGGTTACTTGGGGGGCTTTAGCACAGCTGCACGGTGGTACCCCCCCGGACCAACACTGTTGTACCACCTGGTATCCACGTAGGGGCCAAAGCCACCACATGGGTACCGTAATATACGAACCTCGTCCGTTAATCAGCAGGTGCGCCACTAGCAGGTGAGGTCGCTGGGGCCCGATAGATGTAAGAAGGGCCCCTTTGCACCCATAAATTTATTATATTTATTTATTATTGCATTAATTTTCGCTAAAACAGAAGACATTAAAACGTCGACATATGTTTCGCCTCTACAAGAGGCATTCTCAAGACTGTCTCAGAGAGAACAGCAAAATATGAAGCAAGATCATAGTTGTTTATAAGGTACTAGTGGTCGCCCGCGACTTCGTCCGCGTGGTAATTTGGAATTTTTCCCATTCCCGTCGCGCCGCGCGCGTCATATTTTGAACAATTTACACAATATCTTTATAAATTGTAGCCTATGTGTTATTCTGATGTATAAGCTATATTATTGTAAAGTTACGTTCAGTAGTTTTTACGTGAAAGAGTAACAAACATCCATCCATCCATCCATACATACATACATACATACATACATACATACATACATACATACATACATACATACATACATACATACATACATACTCACAAACTTTCGCGTTTATAATATTAGTAGGATGAACATGTAAATATCGCTAGCGCGATGTAGGATGTGTCAGAAAACAACAACCGGGGGTAGAAATATTAAGTTATGGCTAATAAATTCAAAATAGGTATTTTTAAGACAAAATTCAACTTTGTCTTTGTTTTTTATAACAAAGAAATAAAAGCAACAAAAAACCCAACAGAAAAGTTTGAAAGGTATAGCGTGAAAGTGCGGGAGGAATACAAGAAGAAATAGAATGTAGAATGGTGATAGAGAACAGGAATGAAAGATGAGTATAATAGTTATAAGATGGTTGAATAAACGAAGGAGCCCTGAGAGGGCTATCGCTGAGATAGATTAGACTAGAAATAATATACAAGCTGTCGAATCGCTCTGCCATGGGTAGAGGAGCGCAGAAAAAATAAATATATATATATATATATATATATACCTTCAAGTCCTATAACTATTATTTATTTAACTGACTGCAAATAATTTATTTAGTGATCGGTCCTGACTGGTGGAAGTTTGCTTTGAATTACAGAGTGGTTATGAATTTTCTATATTGCCAGGTAACGACAGTAGGCTTGCTCCTTATTACGTGGGACAGTTTAGTTGTAGGTGTGTATTGCACCTCTGCCTACCCCGGATATAGGCGTGATGTATGTCTGTCTAAGTCCTATAACATCTGTTGGCTGTTGGAATTTTGATTCAGATTACAGAATAATGGATTGTCTATTGTTACTGCCCAGTAACTGTAGACGGTTTGCCCTGCCACATGGACCCCATACAACTATATATTGGCAAAATGTGAGTGTAGTGCACCTCTGCTTACCTTGGGATGGGAATGTAGGCGTGATTATAATGTGTCAGAATTTAAGCTGTACATTCAGATTTGTAGCGACGAAAATCTACATGTCAGATATTATTTCACTGTTGAACTTACATTAAATCATATCTCAGGCACAACTTCACAGTTTGGTCTGCGACTTGCTTATTGCTCAACACCTGCGGCCGATCATATATGTTGACTAGAAAATGACTAGCTAGAGCCTTCGCTTCAGCTCCTTGTGTAGAACACAGCAGTTTTAAAGCATTCAGATGTCGCCCTGATGATAAAAACGCTTGTGCTCTGGCGAGAAGGTTCCGTGGTCGGACGCGAACTATTCCGCGACGACCCAGTAGCGAGAGAGCACCGTCCGACACCGAGGCGCCGCCCAGAGCGCTCACACCGGCCGTGCACATTGCTCGGGACACGCGACCGTCTGTCCAATGCCCCTAAAATATTTCATCAATTACTTCATCGTGTTATTTTATGTCTTACACATATCATAACATATTATTTAACAAAGTCGCTTCCGCCCGTGTCTGTATGCTTAGATTTTTAAAACTAACGGATTTTAATGCGGTTTTCACAAATGGATAAAGTGGTTCTCGAGGAAGGTTTTAGTATATAATTTGTCAAGCGGGTGAGGCCGCGGGCGTCCGCTAGTGTATAATAAAACTATAAAAAAGTAATACCTTGAAAAAGGCTGACGCGTAAACAGTCTCTATATGTGAAAGGTCCAAAGGTTTCTCATAATCTTCTCCCCATAAGCGTAAATTCTCATCAGCATCAAATATTGCCAGAGAGCCACCTAGCCAGCCGAGCCACAGGGGAGTGGTACTCAATTCCACTCGTTGAACTGGCCTTAGAGATATATTTGCTCCAGTAATTGTCAAGGACAGCCATTGTAATGTCTTCGCACGAGCGCAAACTAATATTTGCTCATCTGTTTCACTCCACTCTAAAACTGGAAGAGTATCGGCGGGACCAATAAGCCGTAGCCCAGCAGCTCGACCACCGGCGACTATAATAACTCGCGATAGTGTGGCTAAAGCTAAAATGCGAGCATTTCGAGCTGCCATTGTGACGACCTCCCCACGAGCTCCCGAAAAGAGACATGAGGTGCGAGATGAACGTACGCCCAAGGGACGAGAAAACTTGATCAGCCACACTGACCCACCGGTATCGAGTGCTAGGCCTGAGGTACCCGCCCATGTGACACGTAAAGCGCCCCAGATTTCTCCTCCTAAAGTGACACGCCTCAAAATAGTTCCACGTATGCTTTCATACTGGCATATAAGACCCCTTGCATAGCCTACCAGTAGTCGTGTACAATCGTGATTATATGCCAAACATGACACAGCTCCTCGATCAATGTTTGAATCACACACCCACCGCAGTGTTTGATCGTGAAAAGACAGCAGGTGGCCATGGGCTGTTCCAACTGTTAATTTTGAGTCTGTTCCAACACTCAATGCCGTAGCTGGACCCGCTGATGATCTTTCCTACACAAAACAGGTTATTAATAAGTAGTTATAATCAGATGTAGAGCAGGTCTTATAGGTCCATGTGTGTTACCATACTGCAGAAGAACAAATTACCATAATTTTGATGTCACAGTACTTGTTACTACAGACAGCAGATTACATACATACAACAGATTTAGTAATAGCTGATAATCCCGGTGGCGCCTGTGTGAATAGTTACACACATTACCAGGTTATCACATATAACACAAATTAAGTTTTTTTTTTTAATGTTTTAAATATGATGAATAAGTTATTTATTTACAATAAGAATTAAAATGTACAAAATATACATAATTATATACTAAAAATATTTTTAGTTGGATGGCGATACTTATTCTTTGGGCTTTCCTACGAATTATGTCATTTAGAATAGCGTGCCGAGGTATACGACCTGCGCTTCTGCTACTAGAAAGACCATGGTGTCCCAGATTATCGACAGCTACTCCACAGGTGCAATGATGCGGGGATACACAAGGTGTACCCAGCCGAAGGCATGTGGCAATGCGGAAGGTTGTGTCGTCCAACATTGTACCGATGTTGGGCGATGGGAGCGCTTGGACCCATAACCCTGACTCCCATTCTCCAACAGCTAGTAGGCGTGCACATTATGAAATATTGACAGAAGTGTCAATTAGTGTATTAATTCTCAATTTACAGAGCGGCAAATCCCACAGTCGCTGTGAGCCTAGGCGTGAGGGCAGGTCAGTGTCAGTGCAAGACATCCTCCAAGCATTTATCGCATCGGTCTTGCATAGAACCTCGGAATCAATCAGTGTATTTGACAAAATTTTCCTGACTAATTCTTCGGTGCTATGGACCGACGACAGCAATGCTGGCAGACTGACATCTGTGACTTTACGAATACCTAGCCCGCCCAAGCGAACTGGAAGAGATCCTTGGACCTAGGCTCAGTCATTAATATTTACATTTAAAATTTTACACAAAGAATTTTGTATTAAGTTGTCTAGTCTGCCCAAAATTTCTACATTTTTCCAAAATTGTCCTGAACGGAGGGAATGTGTAAATTTGGCTACGAAAAGAATATGATATATATCTATATATTTAATACGACAATTTGTCTGGCTGTCTGTCCGTCCGTCGCGTTTTTCAATTATAATTAATAATACCTACATTTGCATGAAATATTAAAATATTCGTAGAAGTTTAGGGAAGGTTTTTTTTTTATATTTAAGGCGATACAAAGTTCGCTGGGATAACTAGTATATATATATTATCTTACTTCTGCTTGTAACAGCTGTTGAGATACTGCCTGTAGAAAGTCAACTTGTAGTGCTGAGCAAGTGGCTGGCTCCTCAATATATTTGCTTTCTTTACACTGTTCATCTTCTTCTTCAGTGCATAAAACTTCAGCTAAAGTTGGTGCCTCACTTGCAGGTAGTGCATATTCAACTTCATCTAACTGAAATACGACACTATGTACTTAGTAATTAGGCGCCACTGGAAATACCCCCTGGTGCGTACCCAGAGACACCCGGCCAAAGACGTAGGAGCCGGACACGGGCCGCGTAATTAAAAAGATATTAAGTGTTTTGGGTTTGGATGGTTGTAGACAGCCACTTAAAAGAATTGCCAATGATAATTGAGTTAGAACTACTTTCTGTTTTTACTGTTTTGTCATTGTTTCCCCAAAGGGATAGGCAGAGGTAAACATCCACTTTTCACCAATGTTTTGAGTCTAATTAAGTAGCTAGCTAGCTTGAATGTCGTCCCTAACTCTGATGGGAATAAAAGTGCTAATCTCGACATCTATCCTCAGCAATTAACATTTACAATTAAGCCTCACATATTAGGTATTTTTCAAACTAAATATTTAGAAAAAAATATAAGCTGAATACTGAAATGTTACTCATATATTCAAATACTCAAAGGTGACGTTTTTGTATGAAAACTTAAGCTTAAGGGTTGCTTAAACATTTATACAGTTCCTAAATATTTGAGTGACGTTTCAGTAGGTATTTGGTCAGTAGCCTATTTACTGAGAGTTATAATTACCTCTTCAATATCCAAGTATTGCAAACTTTCAACTGATTCTAAATCAGAGTCCAATAAAGATTGAACTGAGGGTGTCTTCAATAAATCCATCATGACCAGAAAAAAATAATCTGAAATAATGAAGATAATTAGTTGACATGATTCTCAACATAACCCATGTCTGCTTGGTACTGGACTTGTCTCTTTCTACCTGTAAATAGTCAGTATCGATGTCATAATCATTATCTAGTTATTTGCACTGCACTGAACTGTTATGTTGAGGAGCCAGGAAATCAGTACGAATCACAGAACACTTTCATAATTTTATGTACACAGAACATTACTCTCTGATAATTTCATCATCATTCTGGCTGTATAGATGTAGAAGATGAGAGCTGAGTTGAGCTTGACAATCAGGGTGGAATACATTTACATACCTACGAATGATCAACAAATAATACACTGAAACAGAACATTTTCTTTATGCTCTTCGTCCGGCTTCGATAAACTTTTTGGTTGGGTAGGTGATGGTGACTTGGTGACTGATTTGGTGCAAACACTGCAAAGTGCACATTGCAAGTGATAGTAAGTGATTATAGTTACACTCAATACTCTTTCTTTGATTTGGTCACAGATCTAATAGAGATACTAGTTTTGGTGCTTGCTTCAAGGTGCCAGCCAGCCAGTAGCCAGTTAGCCACCCCCGGGTCCAGTAGGCGGTGTCACACTTCTGTCAAGTGTCATGCATGTCAATCATGTTTATGTCAGTTTGTTGTAACATATTTATTTATTTATTTACAATAAGAATTACAATACCTATACATAATATATACTAAAAATATTTACATTACAAAATATCGTTTAAAAAATCCTCCGCGTCATTGCCGACTGGGAAGGTTCCCAGAATGCTGGCTGTGTTGCCACGTTGGATGGCGATACCTTTGATTATATTATATAATCAAAGGGCGATACTTATTCTTTGGGCCAGAAAATAGCCAGCCTTCTGGTCCTGAGTAGCATCGATTAAGCGTTTAGCACTATCTCTATAAAGGCGGCGAGCACTGGGACCCCATGACCCCTGTATCTCAACCCCAAACGGCGCAAATATGTAATCACCTGCTAGGTTAGCATATTTACGCCGTTTGAGGCGTTCAGCCGATGCAGCAGCAGCGCCGCCGCGCCGGTACATCCAGATGTGCTTGGAAGGTGTGAAGGTGCTAAGGTGTCAACGCATGTAGCGTCCCACACTAAAGGCCTTCCCATCTTCCACGGTAGCAACGACATACCGTCCGGTCTCTTTCCATCGCTTCGTGCTAAACCATTTGGTTACGTACGGCCGGAAGAACTGCGGTGGAAAGAGCCCTACGAATTATGTCGTTTAGAATAGCGTGCCGAGGTATACGACCTGCGCTTCTGCTACAAGAAAGGCCATGGTGTCCCAGATTATCGACGGCCACTCCACAGGTGCAATGATGCGGAGATACACAAGGCGTACCCAGCCGAAGGCAAGTGGCAATGCGGAAGGTTGTGTCGTCCAACATTGTACCGATGTTGGGCGATGGGAGCGCTTGGACCCATAACCCTGACTCCCATTCTCCAACAGCTAGTAGGCGTGCACATTATGAAATATTGACAGAAGTGTCAATTAGTGTATTAATTCTCAATTTACAGAGCGGCAAATCCCACAGTCGCTGTGAGCCTAGGCGTGAGGGCAGGTCAGTGTCAGTGCAAGACATCCTCCAAGCATTTATCGCATCGGTCTTGCATAGAACCTCGGAATCAATCAGTGTATTTGACAAAATTTTCCTGACTAATTCTTCGGTGCTATGGACCGACGACAGCAATGCTGGCAGACTGACATCTGTGACTTTACGAATACCTAGCCCGCCCAAGCGAACTGGAAGAGATCCTTGGACCCAGGCTCAGTCATTAATATTTACATTTAAAATTTTACACAAAGAATTTTGTATTAAGTTGTCTAGTCTGCCCAAAATTTCTACATTTTTCCAAAATTGTCCTGAACGGAGGGCATGTGTAAATTTGGGTACGAAAAGACAAAAACGAAGAATAGTGAAAGCTGAATGAATACTGATAATACATAGACTACCAAAAACCTGATCAAAACTTTGAATTTTTTCCTCGATAAAAGTGGAAAACTCCACCTTCTAAAATCGGGGACCCCAGGAGGCGTAGGGAAGTTTTGTCTTAAACTTTTATGTTGGCGGCCAAACAGTTAAATTTAGATATTGTTGTTAATTGACTGAGGGAGCGAAGTCTCCGTTTGAACTTGCAGACTGGGAAGAATTTCTTTCGTCTGTACACATCTCTACATCTACGGGTTCTGTCATGTTTGCGGCCGTATTTATCAACCGATTTTCATGAAACTTTACACACACACTCCTTGCTTACAATGAATAACATGTGAATGCTATTGTTTGGATTGGATGAAAAATGAAAGATTAATAAAGAAAATTGAAAAATAAATTTTCTAAACAAGCCGCTCCCGAAGTCTACGGTTCACAGAACCACTAGGTTAGGAAAACACATTTCAGATATAAAAATCTCGCATTTATTCGGGTTCAGCTCTAAGCCAATTGACTGAAACTGTCTCTATATTTCCCCCTAAAGTCCCGTCATCTAGGTACCAAATGTTGAATTTTGATTTTATTCTTTGAATGATTGGGTTAATGGCCAAACTGACGATGACCGGACCTTGCTGACATCCAACGGCTAAATTCAAAAGGTGGTCTTTATAAATTTTGGGTGCAAAGGGGCTCTACCAACATCTTTAGGGCCCCAGCGACCTCACCTGCTAGTGGCGCACCTGCTGATCAACGGACGAGGTTCGTTAATATACGGTACCCATGGAGTGGGAGTTCAGCAGCTGCACAACCGGGCCCGGGGCGATGTATGGTGCAGCAGGCATGGGACCAGTGGGGGTGAAGCGGAGTCTAGTGTGGGTGGTGTGGGTCGATTCGCCGGCCAGGGAGACCCTTAGCAACGGCGTTGCCGCGGCCGCCCGCAACACAGTCATGGGGCCCGCCTGGGACCAACCACCCCACATGTTGCGCATAATCCTGATGTGGGATCGCCACTCCGGGTGGTAACCGGTGTGGGGTAGCGGCGGCCTTCCATCAGGGGGGTTTGGGAGCCCTTCCGTCCGGCGGGTCGGCTCCGTCCTAACCACACGATTCTAGACGAAACTAGCCCCTGCGCTTTGTCACTTACTGCTGCACTAAATGTCGCCCTGTCTTCACGCTTCTTCTTTACATCACATCTACAATGGCAGTGCAACATAAAAAACATAAACGTTACACAGCAGCCTCAGGAAACCCCACAATTTCACTTTTCGAGGTGGAGTTCACAAACATCCGTGGACTCCATGCGAACCTCGATGCCGTCCACCATCACCTTAAGACGGCACGGCCCGCTGTGATGTTCCTCACGGAGACACAAATACGCCGCCCTGACGATCTTACCTGTGTTACCCCGGTTATGTCATCGAGAAACAATTTCGAGATAAAGCCGGGGTGTGCGTGTTCGTTAGGGCGGATGTTTGCTGCCGCCGGTTGCGCTGCCTTGACAACCGCTCCAACTCCGTCCTTTGGCTGCACGTGGACCATGGCTCTATGAGCCAGATCTACGTGTGTGTCTACCGTTCCCACACAGGGGATTCTGAGATAACAAAGCTCTTCCAGTACCTCAGTGAGACGGCTGATGATGCGCAGGTGCGGTTCCCGAACGCTGACCTAGTGTTTCTGGGGGACTTCAATGGCCATCACATTGAACGGCTGAGGTCCCTCAGGACTGATCATGCGGGTAGGGCCGCCCACGCGTTCGCTCTCTCCCACGGTCTGACCCAGATGGTATGCGGGGTCACCCGGATACCAGACAGGTCAGATCACGCGCCCGCTCTGGTGGATCTACTGCTCACGAGTCGCCCAGCCCGGTACAGTGTTTCGGTAGGAGCCCCCCATTGGGTAGTTCCGACCACTGTGTTGTTCACGCCAGCGTAGGTGTCACCTCCTGCACGTGCTGTACAAACGTCACGACGACTATGGCACTACTCGTCAGCGGATTGGGACGGTCTACGCGATCATTATGCGTCCGTCCCCTGGAGCTAGCGCTGCTTTGTAGGAAAGGCTCCTTCGGATAGCGCTTCTGCGATTGCTGGCGAGATCAGTTTAGGGATGGAATATTACATCCCTTTCACTGATGTCGCCAGTATCCGCAGAGCCCGTCCCTGGTTCGGGCGAGATTGTGCCAAAGCTGTTCGACAAAAACAGTCGGCATATCGCGCCTGGATCAGGGCCCGGGCTGTGCGTGACCCAAACGTGGGCCACCTCAAAGCAGCGTACAACTGGGCCACAAAATCCAGCAAGAGGGCCTTTAAGAGAGCGGATGCGGAGCGTCGCGCGGCTTGGCCAGGAGCTCACTTCCCATCCCACGGGCAGCCGTGGATACTGGCAATTGGCCAAAGCCAAGCAGGGCAGCGAGGGCAGACAAAAGTTAGATTGCATTCTAACTTTTGTCTGCCCTCGCTGCCACCGCTGCTTTACCGAGAGAAAGCGGATATGCTCGCAGACCTCTTTGCGGCTAATTCCCGGGTCGACGACGGTGGCCTGCAAGCCCCCGCCATCGCCAACTGTGGCCACACTATGCCTGACATTGTACTCAGGCGATGTACGGGCAGTGCTGCGATCACTCGACACGCGGAAAGCCAGTGGCCCTGACGGCATTCCGGCAGTGGTACTACGGAAATGCGCAGCTGAGTTGTCTCCTGTACTAACTCGTCTGTACCGTCTGTCTTACTACACAGGAATCATACCGGAGGTTTGGAAGGAAGCGAACGCACAACCGATCCCCAAGAAAGGCGATCGGTCTGATCCAGGCAACTATCGACCCGTAGCTGTCACCTCAGTCATCTGCAAGGTGTTTGAGCTCATCATCAACAAGCAGCTCATGCGATACCTCGAAGATCACTCGCTAATAAATGATCCGCAATACGGCTTACGATCAACGGGTGATCTTCTGGCATTCGTAACGCATGTCTGGGGTGAGGCTATGGAAAGGCACGGCGAGTCCTTGGCCTGGACATCGCCAAAGCCTTCGATAGAGTCTGGCATACTTTGCTCGTTTCCAAGCTTCTGCAGCAGCTTCTGCAGCAGCTGGATGGCCAGCTTTCTGAACGAACGCCGAATGCGGGTCCTCTGCGATGGCAAGGCTTCTCGCTTTTTGCAAGAGAATGCCGGGGTGCCGCAGGGGTCTGTGCTGTCACCAAACT
>OY748304.1:11179764-11655776 GCA_963556515.1 Nudaria mundana
CCCTGCGCTGAAAACTGCTCTCACCTCTGGAAGGGGTCCGTGAAGTATTTGCTGGACGCTCTCGACGCTATGCAGCGACGGGTTATCCATATTATAGGTTGTCCGGAGGTAACGGGAAGCATTGAGCCGCTAGCTCAGCGCCGAACAATAGCTTCCTTGACCGCATTCTACCGTATTTACCACGACGAGTGTTTGAAGAGCTCTTCAATCTGATCCCACCCTCTTCCTTCCGATCCCGAACAACGCGTGCTGGGCAGAGATGCCACTCCCACACAGTGGATAGCATGTTCGCGAGAACCGAACGTTTTAAACGTTCTTTTCTCTGCCGAGCGATAGTGGCCTGGAACGCCCTGCCTGTGCACGTGTTTCCTCACACATATAACCCTGGCTTCTTTAAGCGGGGCGTGAAGAGGCACATCAGTAGGTCGTCAAGTTGAGGGCCACTCTCTATAGTATTGTGTGCTGTGAGAGTGCCCCACAACCGCTAGAAGTCGTCACGACTTACCACCAGGCGGGCGGCGGCAATTTGGCGAACCCAATATAAAAGAAAAAAAAATTGTTGGCTGACTATGGCATTGCCAAAGGAAGTTAAAAATTTTGGGGTGTCTAATTTGGCCTGTGTCAGCAAGGTGTCCCAGTTTACAGAGTTGAAGGCGTTTTTCAGGTCAACTTTCAAGATGACCTCTCCATCTTCGCTACTGTCAAGGTATGTTGCAAGCGCATGGGCAATCCATGCGCTATACCTCCTTTCGAACCAAAACCTAATTGAAAGGGCTGAAATTTGGTAGTAAGCTCCGTACTATAAAACCGACAACAAATTTTGGCCGCCAAACGCCGCAAATTGCTGCCTAAATCAACAAAGCACGACGAGACTGCCGAATGATGAACTGACGAATGCCACCATCCTTCTTGTGCAGGGCACATAAATTGGCTCTATACTAAATATCTGATGATGCCACTGTCCACATTGCCTGAGAGCATGAGGTTGACTAGAGCTGTTAGCTCCCTCAGAAGTGCATCGCCAGCTTCCCCAGCGCTCGGACACAACAGATCCTTAAGGTGCTGTAGTGTCAGACCGTCAAGTCCACCAGCTGATCCAAAACGAAAGGAGTCAACAGCTGTGCGCGCATCCTTGGCAGTAGTGTCAAGATTTTCTGTATCGTTGTTCGGAGGATCAGGGAAAGAGAGGTCAGCTGCGGATGGTGGGGTGCTTACTCTGCAAGTCCGTCAAAGTTTCTGTAGAATAAGGAGCCAGCACGTCGTTACTAAAAAGTAGTCTTGCCGCCCCACTGATGTCACCCTCCCCTTACTTTATTCTCTACAAGTTTTGATTTCTTAGCCTGAAATAATCAGGGGCAGTGTGGATTAAATTTGAATTTAAAATGCTAAAATTTATGACAATTTTCGGGTTATGCTCCGCTGTACCACTGGTTTATACCACCAGTGGTAGGACGGGTAAAATAGGTATGCTCCGTGGTTCCCCTCAGTGGTACAGTGGAGCATATGTTCACAAATGTTAAAAATGTATTCCACTGTACCACTACAGATATTATGATGCATGCACACTAGTGAATCACACTTTCGATTCGTTCCCACTAGTTCTACTAAACAGTTCTACCGTAACAATAATAAACTACTTATGTACCCGATTGAATGTTTGAACTCATTATTCCGAAAAAGTACCAGGCGATCATAACAGAATATTCTTCAGGTTCTGGTCGTGAAAATGGAAAAAAGTATTGTTTGATAACTGGTTATGAAACAGTGAAAAAAAATCTATATTCATAACCAGTTATGAAATCTTGGTTATGAACGTGGACGAAGGGGCAAAATCGAAACCAAAAGAGTCGGGTACAAACATACAAGCAAGTTACAACCAGAACCTCCTATTCTGTTATGATCGCCTGGTACTTTTTCAGAATAATGAGTTCAAACATTCAATCGGGTAAGTTGTATATTATTGTTACGAGCCGGGGTTCTACGGAATTAAAATGCCGATAATTTACCACGAAACACTTTATTTATAACACACTAATATGCACTTCACTTAAAGCTCCACTTAAAGTCACTGAACACATTTATTCGCACTCGAAACTCGCAGGTATAACTTGTATTATCGCTCTGGAAATACTGTTGATCCGCATTATATGCATGATAAAAACTCTTTTATTTGTATTTTATTTTTTAACGAGCAATGTCAAATGTGTAAAAATAAAAAATAAAACTATTCGTCAAGTTTTCATCATATTATTATATAACGGTATATATAACGGTAAACGGGAATTACCTCTCTACCCATCAATGGACTGGTCGTGGAAAATTTCCCGTGGTACTACTTCAATGTTTTGGTTTTATAACCCTTTAAAATATTATTATTTTATGACTTTATATTATGGTCAGTCTCTCTAATCGTGAAGGCTCTCATGTTGTTATGTATTCCTGGTACATTTGAGGTTTGTGTCTTTTATAATGGATTTCATCTGTACTCGGTGCACCTGTTGACACATTTAAATAAACTAAAGGGATCGAGATTCGAATGCGATTTCGAGAGTGCTTATGTAGTTCTGTAGTCCTAGTATTTTGTTCGAGGTTCGTGTCATTTATAATAAAAGATAACCTCACCATCAATGTGTCTATCGAAATATGGGTATAATAAACAGCTCTGTCTACCTCGACAAAGCATAAAACAGAAGAATCTATGACTTTTTTTTAAGCACGATCAAAGGTGAACGGTTTCTGAACAAAACTTGTTCGAACACATTTTGAATAAACCAAACTGATCGAGATAACTGTTGGCGAGTGCTCTTTTGTAGTTCTGTACTCCTAGTACTTTTGTTGTTTGTATTATCTTATAATAGAGAGAGGGACCCAAGCGGCTCTGGTAAGATATCAATAGTGCCCTACTAAGTGCATGATACATTTTTTTTGTCCCGATGTAAAATAAAGAAATGTGTGAACAGGGTGCACGAAGTACAGATGAAAATGATTATCCATTATATAAAAGACACAAACCTCAAATGCACCAGGAATACATAACAACATAAGAGCCTTCAAGATTAAAGAGACTGACCATAATTATAATTTAAAGTAATAAAATTTTTTCGGCAATTTGTTTTTTCGAGTTTAATTTGTTCTTTCGTATTCATTTTTCAATATTACTTTTAGGTGGATCACGGGCAAGAAAAAGTGCCCGTAGTCCACCTGGATCCTTATGTATATACACCTTAAGAGAAGAACTCAGGAGGGGAATGACTTGGGGGAACCACGGTGCATACCAATTTTACCCGTCCTACCACTGGTGGTAATAAACCAGTGGTACAGCGGAGTATAACCCCAATTTTCTTTGATTTTGACTGTCAAAGATGTCAACGGCCTTTTCTTTACATGTACCTAGTATACATTCTATAAGTCTTCTATAGGAGTCTTGTTTGGGCCGCGTTTTGATGCGGACGCGTGTGCTGACTAATACCTACTCGTAATAGTGTAGCGCGGCGTCAGCCGTTGCACGTATCGCGATGAGTTCGCAACTCGTCCCAAATGAGTTACTGGCGTTCCTGCAACAGAAGCTGGATGTGATGGACGAGCTGTCGGCTATCCAGATCTGTTCGTCGAGTTTCAGCCAGGAAGAGATAGCTGCCTCTAAGCGGCTACTGTACAGCGTGCTCAATAAGAGCGACCAGATGGTGTCCCGCAGGCGTGACGGGACAACGAAAAGCATACAAGACATCATCACGCTGCTTAAGGCAACCGATCCCGACGACGTGCCTACGTTTGTGGCCCAGGACTTATCGAAGCTTCCTCCGGTCACATTCGACCACGTCGACGTTACCTGCCTTTTAAAGGACATAGTGTCCTTAAAGGCGAGCTTGGCGGACGTCCAGACGAGGTTGGCAACGACCGAGGATATCGTTGTGAGTTTGCGTAAAGAACTTATTACTTTGCGCGAGTCTACAGCGGTATCTAGGTCACCACCTAACGCCAACATAAACATGCGTCGTGAAGCTGACCTCAATGCGAGTTTCGCGTCAGCAGTTTTGTCGCCGTCATCGAGTGCTGAGCGCGCAATGCCCCGCACTGCACCCGCCCCCGCGGCCCCTACCTGTAAGGCCGCGCGAACCCCGCGCCCCGCTCCGCTGCCCGTACCTACAGCCCCCATGAAACGACAAAGTTTCGTCACCATCAGCGCAACGACCGCTCCACCGAAGTCACTACCACAGAAGGTACCGGATGTGGCTACTGATGGTTTCGTGACAGTGCAAAGGAAGCGCCGATCACGAACCAAAGTGAACCGTTGCGGCACCGATGCAGCGCAGTCCAGCCCAGCGCTGCAGGCCGCAATACCGAGTACACCCGTGTATGTCTCCCGCCTACACTACACCACTAAGGCGGATGACATCGGACAGTACGTGCGCAAGAAGGCCAACTTCACGCCGAGAGTGCAGCTGTTGGAGGCGAGCCGTAACGTCAGTTTCCTGTCGTTCGTGGTGCGAGTGCCCAACACTAGACTGAGCCTCGTCATGGAGGAAACCTTCTGGCCACAGGGCGTGGTGTTCCGTCGCTTCCGCGGATCGCTACCACTGGTACGCAAAAAGACCGAAGTGCGATAGTGAAGTGTGTACTAACAATAGTCTTAAGATTCTATTACTAATATACATTTTGTAATATCTATATGTATTCTTAGTTTTAAGGTATTTATCTATGGGCCGTAGAATAAGTTTATACCAACTGTAACTTTTCTATTTGTTGCCTGAAATAAATAAAAAAATAAAAAAAAAATAAGGGAAGTTCACATTTGTTCCCAAGCGCTAAAGGTATTTTCCCGGACTACTTGACCGATTTAGGAGGCAAACATTGTGCCACAAAGGGTCTCGCACCTCGGGGGATTATTTTTAGAACTGGAATAGAATTTTTCATGGTACTTAACCTTTGCCAAAAGGGAATTTCGATATTATCAGAAATTTATTGTTGAATTTGGAAAAATTGGGATTTGTTGTTCACTATGCTCTGTTCATACTTCTCGGATGTCCGCTCATAGACAATAAAAGTCTGTCCGCTACATGTGAACAGAGTTTAATGATATATAGCCATAGCCAAGTGTCATGGCACTCATGGCGTATCACTTTAGCTGCTGCTGTCTAAGTGTCTAAAGAGTACCTACACTTTGATTTTTATGTGTGAAGAAAAGTTATTAATTAAGAGAAACATTATGAAATAATAATTTATGCGGCTCTTTTATTTTATCTTGTGATTTGTGAATATTTCTAGAAGTAATATCAATCGCTGGTACCTACTTTCGAATGCTGTACGTCGCCATTTTGATGAGGTCAGCGTAAGTTCATCAAAATAAAGTTTTGTTACCTACCTTTTTGGAGTAAATGTTGTTGTGAACGACTACAATGTCTGATAACGGTTCTAAAGCACCACCGTTACACGCTATGAATGGGATGCCACCGAATCATAATCCGCCCTGGATGTATGGTATTTATCCGCAGTATAACGGCTATCACGGTGGCAGCATGTATCCTCAATATTACAACCAATACTTCAACCAAATGCCTCCGAACCCGGGATTCATGAACCACCAATTCCATCAAAACAAAGATGCTAGGCCGAAGTTTAATCCACAGTTTTCTAAACCGCCACCGTCGGCGCCTTTATTAGGGATGTCCCCTCTAGATACTAATCGTCCATTCTTTAATCAATCGCCCATTAGGTTTAACCTTAATAATGTTAGGAAACCATCGCCCGTACCTCTTAACGGAAATCCCCTACTGTTAAACAATGGGAACAAGAATAAACGAAAAAAGCTTAACAGCGATAAAGCGTTTGATGAAGATACTGACGCCTTAAATGATGTGTTACCACCATTACCGAACCATCCTCCTCCACTTCCACCTTTGCCGCCACCAGATATACCTAAACCTCCTCCTCCACCACTTGATGTCCCATTACCACCACCACCCCCATTACCTACACCAGATATACCTCAGCCTCCAGAACCAGAAAATGAGAACCTTAAGGATGAACAAGATGTGGCTGCCAATGATAAGGCAAACTCACAAGCAACAAACAATATCTCTACCAATTTCTTGACTTCTGGATCTCTCCCAACTAATGCTGGCAGTTGGCCTGATAGTTTGGAAAGATACATTAAAAGATGTTATGAAAAATGTAAATCTGCCTTTGATCGTGATCAAATAGATATTTGCCTTAAGGGAAGAATTACAGCTGCAGCTAACAAAGATGAAATATGGACTAGAAATTGGGATGAAGAGCCGATTCCTAGTGTGT
Source organism: Nudaria mundana (assembly GCA_963556515.1). Lineage (NCBI taxonomy): Eukaryota > Metazoa > Arthropoda > Insecta > Lepidoptera > Erebidae > Nudaria > Nudaria mundana. The sequence goes on from OY748304.1 coordinate 11,186,056, forward strand.
ACAGTGAACGAAATAACTTGTCAGTAAAACCTGTTCATGGTACCCTTAACATGTACCAGAAACCTGACAATGTTGAAACACCTAAGAGCAGTAGAAGTCACTTAACTGGTAGAGGTTTTGTTGCACGAAAGAGTTCTCCACAGAGGAGAAGGCGTCCACATTCTAGGAGTAGGTCACAGTCCAGAAGTCCATGTAGGAAACGGCACAGGTTGGTATTTGTTTAATAGCTGATTCATACAGTCTGACAGTTATTAACATTGACAATTTTTATACTGTTCCTTATTTTTGCAGTACATCTTCTAGTGAAGAAATTGAAGAAAGGAAGCCATCTAAAGGCAAATCGAGACAAAAAGTTAAAGATAGGCTTTCACTGGATCATAAAAAAGCAGAAAAGTATCCAAAAAATACCTCAAAAAAGAAGCCTTCATTTGATTTTGTTGTTGAAGATTTTCAGGGCAATGCTGAAAGATTGCTGAAACGTGCAGAAAGATTTGGCAACACACCTAGTGTACCTTCTATAGCATCCTCCATTCAGGGTGGTGTAAGAAGGGAGGAACCATCTTCCAAACGTCTTATTGTCCAAGATACTGAAGGAGATTATGAGGACAATACAGAGCACATAATAGGGACATGTGTAGATATTGAGAAGTCATTCTTAAGACTTACAAGAGCACCTGAAGCATGTGAAGTCCGCCCTCTGTCTGTATTGGTAAATTCATTGAAATATGTAAAACAGAGATGGATTGATGTCCAAGATTACAGATATGCTTGTGATCAATTGAAATCTATTAGACAGGACTTGACTGTGAGTATTGATAATTTTTCATTATTAAACTTTAAGTACTAACATCTAAATTAAATTAATTGTAATAATATGTATTTGTATATTTTAGGTGCAAGGAATAAGAGACAGTTTCACTATTGAAGTGTATGAGACACATGCTCGGATTGCTCTTGAAAAGGGTGACCATGAGGAATTTAATCAATGTCAAACCCAGCTCAAGATGCTATACTGTGAATTACCTGATTGTGCCTCAAATATAGCAGAGTTTACAGCATACAGAATATTGTACTACATCTTTACTAATAATACTTTAGGTTTGTATATCATTTTTATTCAAAGTTAAGATTAAGATTATATTTTATGCTGATAATTAGGTAATGTAATCAATATAATTTTATTAAACTTTGTATATTTTTTCAGATATAGGCTCTATGTGCAAAGTCCTTCCAAAACAAACTGAATTGACTGATGAATGCATGATACATGCAATGAAAACTAGACATGCATGGTCTTTAGGAAACATGCGGAGTTTCTTCAGATTGTATAAAAATGCACCAAAAATGGGTGGATATCTTATGGACTGGTTTGTGGACAGGGAAAGAAAGAAGTACCTGAAATACATCATTAAGTCGTACGTCTATACTTCTCTATTACTTAATTTCTTTTGGTGCCAATTTCTTGTCAGGTTAACTACTTTTTCAAAAATTATTCCAGTTATTAGTTGAAAGTTAGTACTCTATTTATCTTAACTAATTAGGAATATATTGTACCAGTGTCAGCTAATACATAGGTATTATTATATACTATACTAGCGTACGACCGCGGCTTTGCCTGCGTGAAAAAGTATTATAGCTTAAGACCTTCATTAAGTACCACTATGAAATTATCCATTGATGAAACCAGTATGAAAATCGGTACAGTAGTTTTTGAAATTATCGCGACATTAATGCGCGCGTCGGAGGAATTTTATTAATTTGTAGTGATTGATGTATATTAATCACATCATTACAAATTTTCTTGTCTTACCTATACATAACATTATGTATGTATGTAATTATGGTAAATTATTATTATTAAAGTATGTATACTAAGAGAGAATGGATTTTGCAAGGTATTATGATAATTTTCTGGTCATTATTTCTTAAGAAAGACTCCTTTCAGTCAAAAAACTTAGGGTCATAAATTTATAAATAGGTTAATTAGATCTTTATGGACTTTCACAGCTTTCTCCCTGAAGGGGGTAGAATTCATTGGTCACTTTTGTGGCCCCCCACGTATTAGGTTCACCACAATTAGATTATTTGGATGGATAGCTTTGTTCATTGTAACATCACGTGAGCATCATTTGGACCCCAGAGTTTTGGTGGGGTGTTATGCGGATAATCTGTGTTATGGCCAAAGAAATTATCAGAATATAAGGAGTAAAAACTGCATAATAATAAGCCGTGGATGTTACTGGATTAAAAAAAACCTAAGTAAAGCTAGGAAAGCCAGAAATACGAAGGCAAGAAGAACTCGAGTTTTACCCTGTATCTAGTACTGGCGGATGCCCGCGTGCAATGGTTTTCTAGTTGCAATTCCTGCAGGGAAGTATTCCCGGGTTCTTCTGTTCGTGTTGATGGACAACACTTTTTAAATCGCCAGGGACCTGTGCTCTACTAAGCTAATCGCATTTGGCCAGGACATTCCCGAGATAAAAAGTAGCCTTAGTTACCTACTCTTATCAGGTAGTCCCGAATAAAAGTTAAAAATTGGTACAGCGCATTCAGAGATTAACCGGAACAAACTGACAGACAGACAATAACAAAATTAATATTGTTTTTTTTTATGTAACTCATGAATGGAACAAACAGTTATTGTTGTTATTTCATTAAATCAAGATAAATATATTTAATATTTTTCAAATTATAAAATCTTTATTTTATCACCTTGGTGGTAAAGATAAAGAGATTTTTTTAATGTATTAAATAGATTAGTAGAAATGAAAATTATAAATGTTAGTTTACTGAATTTAAAAAGTAGTTTGAATGATATGAGACATGCAGAGGAATTTCAACTGACAAATAGCAAATCACTTGTGTTCAAAGTTACTGACACCTACTATGAAAGAGCACTATCAATTTAGATTCTAAGGATTGTGAATAAACGCCAGCTTGTCTGGGCTGTGTTGTATTAATATAATCTTTTATGTGCAGCTATAGGCAGACTGTTCCTGTGGACTTCATCGTTCGAGAGTTGGCGTTTGAGTCGAGTTCTAAAGCATTAGAATATTTAAAACAGTTCCCTCTTTCGTATACTGGTGATCAATCTCATATTGATTGCAAAGCTAGTCAGCCCTTCGTATCAAGTCTCTAACATTTCCTGATTGGACGTCCTGTTCGATGTCCACCTGTTGTATTTACTTGGTGTGTGGTAATGTAACGGCCACATATGTACTACTACAGGTTCGTGGTGCTATTGCACTGCACTCTTCCGTCAGCTGCAGCCGTCTCATCACTCGGCATTTTACCTACATACTAAATCTTAAACCTTTACCAGGATGACACAATGCAATTATATCTTAGTTGTACAGCAGGAAAAAAATCCGAAGATTATATTGACACCGGTGAGGAACTCGACATGTATGGGCATGTCAAGCAGCCATTGGAACAAATAAAGAACAATTTATAGTGTGCTGGTGTGAAAGTGAAAGACTAAGAAGACTTTTTGAGGGAATGAAGTGTTAATATTTTAGCGTTTATGTACATAATAATTATATTAATCAGTTAATTATTAGATATCCACGCAGTGTCGTATTTTAGAACTTGTGTATAAATAAATAATTATAGATTTTGTTTTAATTCTGGTGTTTGCTTTCTGAACAGTAGTAATCGTATGCTAATAATACCTCTGACAGAAGGTGGCATAGGTGGCCAAAGACCGCCGGCGCTCTGGGCTGATAGGGCTGGGCCTTGTCGCCTCCAACTTGTAGGAAATCGCATATCCATATGATCGCAAGTATCGAGGTCTCGGGCTAGTTGTGTCTTGGTCAGTTGTCAGAACGTTCCTCCTGTGATTCATATTGTAAAGTTTGACTTGAACGAGCGAAGCGTTTACTCAGCTTATGTTGCTCCGCTTCACTACCCCTTCTCCCGGCCGCAACTTGCATTCTTTGATACAGACCAACCTACTCCTCCGGATTAGGAAATAGTCGTTCTGTGTCAAGGTGTCAGTGAACACCGCTTTTATAAAGTGATTAGGTGGGAGTCCTGTTTTCGAAACCACGAGTTCACTGTGGCAAGGTAAAGGGAGGAAGCAACCTGTAGTAGGTAGTGCTGCACCGTCACTGTTACGGGTTCCGTGTCTCCATCCTCCATGCACACTTTCATAATCATCATTTACTCTTCCTACATGTCCATTAAAATTACCTATACATATTGCTTTACTTTCTGGTATACTAATCATGACTATCAAGTTCCTCCCAAAAATTTCGTTTCTCTATGTCATCACACCCTTTCTGTGGTACATATACGCTGATCACATTAGCACCATACTACTTCCACAACTATTATCCTGTTGTTTACTCTTTTCACATCCGTCACGCATTCTTTCAAGTTACCATCCAGTACTACACCAATTCTTTCAATTCATTCTTCTTCTCTGAAACGTATCGGCCAATTTTCTTCCTTTCCCAGTCAGAGAGCCAACATTCCATCTTGCATACCGCAGTCTTACTCCTTCGCGATGGGCTTGCGTCTTCGCATCCACCCCCGATGCGACAACCCTTGTCCATTTCCCACAGGTACCAGGTACTGTCACTGCGCGACGCATGTGAGGTACGCCCTATCCCTATTCCTATCTCTATTATTGCTCATTTCATGTTGCAAAATGCTATCGCTATGGTTTTTTTTACAACCGGCCGCCTGCGTGACGTAAACCTTCCTTAGAATGCTATTGTGTGCGGTTTGTCCCCCGCCTGATGGGTGCCCTGTAGTGCTGGTTATGGTGCACTGGGCCATCTCCCTCAGTCGACTTCTACGACACCCCGGGTTCATTAACCTCAGAACCTTGCGCCCAAGTTGCTAGCGGCAAAGCCACAATGTTTTTCAATGAAAACCTAAATATCAGTTTTGCATCGGTGCAAGCTAAAATGCACTTTATGACGTAGGTTGTTTAGGTAGGAACCATGTTACCTATTGCAATAGTTAAATGTACTAAAAGATGCTTGGTTGCCATTTTGATCTGCTGGGTATATGGTTTATAATGCTTTAAAGTTTACAGCTCTTCAGGATAACTTTTATGAAGCTAAAATTATCGTCACGATAGCGTTTCGTTACCGTCACTAATGTTTAATGCAAGTTTCAAACTCGTAGGAGCTTCCGTCGTCAAAATACAAGTGGGCGTAACGTTCAGAATTATGAACCTTGCGCCCATCTTATATTTCGAGAATGGTCATAAGAGATTCAAACTTGGATGTAGCATTAGTGACGACATCGTAACGAAATGTGACATCCTAAAAAGAAATAGAAATGCAGTGATTTATGAGTAATTCAAAGAAAACTGCTGGGCGCAAGGTGTAAAATCACCCCGTTTCAACATCCAATATCTACAAACCCAAGGCTCACAAATTTGGAATAAGGTTGAAATATGCGTCACATTTTCTTTACTGGAAGATGCGATACTTACCACGCCGCTAGCAACTTGGGCGCAAGGTTCTGAGGTTAATCCGGGTTCTGTTAGGGCTGGACCATTCTAGGTTTTTCCTTCGCTTCCAGGCCAGCATGGAAAAGGGTATTGTCAAATTGCAGTACCTACTGGTAATAAATAGCTCTATCTAGATATCTAAAGATTGGAGATGTCGGTATTGGTCATCGTAGCTTAGTGGTCAGTTGTCGTTACCTTGTTAGAGAAAAGCAGAGTACTTTTTAGGTATTATTAACATTGTACCTCTATAGTCTTAACTTGTAACTGCACTCATGGTATTTACAGATACCTCGTGTTTTAAAACCAAAACCAATTGAAAATACTCAAATAACACGCAAATCTGAGTTAGTTTTTTCGGGCTTCAAATTTGGTAAAATAGAACTGCAATAAAACAAACTACACTTTGTTTTATTGCCGTTCTATTTTCAAATTGTCTTTTTTTATGATTTTTAATAATTCATAAGTTATGTATGTATCTAAAAACTTTGCACAATATTTTCAAAATATTAGTTTGCAAGTAATCCTGAACAAATATGCAATTTATGTGTCCACCAGTGCACTTTTTTATTATTATTTGCCGGTGTGGAATATTTTTTAGTTCCCAATTCCCAGGGGAATACATTCCCGGGATTAAAAGTAGCCTAAGTAATCCTTAAGATATCAGCTATCTCTTAGTGAGAGTCCATTGAAAATGGGTCCAGCCGTTTCAATGATTAGGCGAAACAAACAGACAGACAAAAATGTCTTTGTTATCTTATATGCATTTAGTGAAAAGCTGTTAATTTGGAATTACATACAGACATCTTTATTTACAATTTTATTTACTTGTATAGATTAAGTTCTCATACAAATTTCTTTAAAGTACATACCTATAATACATGAAAAAATCTTGCAGTTTTACTTAGTAAAATAACAAGTCAAATCTAACAGATAAAATGATAATGATTTAATTTTCTATGGTAATAATACTCATACATAACATAAATAATTAATTAACAGATCTTTAAATATTTACATAATTACATAAAAAAGTGCCTCTAGTTTATTTTAGAAGTGAGGCAGACATACTTTTCCCGCAAATAACTCTGATATCACAGTAATCCACAGAGATAAAACAAACAATATATATGATATTCCAACTTGATGGCTGTTGGGTAACTGGTAAGGCTGTCCTCCAATGTCATCTACATGGAAGCCCATTGGGAATATAACTGCAGCTAAACAAAACACAACCACTGAAACAAATTAGTTATTGTTAAAGTTATCATAATTAAATGACCAACTGATGGTCATTAGATGGTCGATTTCTTGAATTAATTGGTTCTCGGATGATGCAGTGAGCCAAACCAGTCAGTATAAATAAAACAAGTACTAGTGGAAAAGTATTATAGTGCGTTTGTCCAATAGGTGTAGCAAGTTCAACCAAGTGCCATCATTCAATAGTATACAGACAGACAGACAAACACATATCACGCCTATATCCACAAAGGGTTAGGCAGAGATGCATTACACACCCACAATTTGCCAGTATGTTTAGTCCAAAGAGGGCAAACCTATTGCTGTCACCAATGGGTTATGTCCAAAATGGCCGAATGACTTTAATAAAAATCTGGCCAAGTGTGTGTCGAGCCATGCATAAGATAGGGTTCCGTAGTTACCCATAAAAGCCTCTTATAACTCCTGAACTAATACAGTTGTACCATTCGTTATAGTTTTCCTTTAAAGTTTATTGTCGACCGCTATGGCACGGTCAATTAAAGTCCTGGGCCTCTCATACTAAAAATAATAGATTCGATAGTATAAATAGACTTAAATTAAATATTGATCTACTTAATGATGAGAGGCCAATAGTGGTTGACCCCCATATATAGAGTAGCAACATTTAAACAAATACTTACTAGCTGCAAAACCGACCCAACGAGCATATGGAATCACATTTCTGTCGAAGTGACTGGAGGCTAGGAGTATCACTGTTGTAGTAATACATATACATCCAATGAATATACATATCAAGGCTAGTAGCCATTCAGGTTGTAAGTCTGGAGTGAAACAAACTTGAGGTCTGTTGTACAAAGTCATACAGGACCACATTAAGCCAAGGCGAGTGTCACCTGAAAAGTTTAAGTTATATAAGTGGAGAAAAGTGCACAAATATTGTACATCTATGTATTTTAACATTTAAAAGAAAGAATTTAGTAGTGTATTCAAGTATATTGATACTATAGAAGCAAATTTCAGCTCACTGTTGGACAACATTATTAATTACAAGAAGTTAAAAGTCAATACTATAGTCTTTTAGGGTGGTACATTACCTCCAACCTCCGTGATGATCCAGTCTGGCATTGCAAGACTCACAATGGCAAAAACATCAGCAGTCATGAATAAAGTGCCTGATATTACTGTTAGTTTATCCATTTTGTTGTTTGTAAATATTCTTTACAGTTTACATTAAATCCACATACACTGTGTACCTTTACAATTACTTTATTTTCAATCTAATTGAGACCGTAGAATACTAATCTCTTACTATGTAAATATGATGAACGTATAGTTAATGAAATTACAAGAACTTTATCTCTCAAACCTTCGATTTAGACGTAGTTAGAACATAGAAATAAATCATGTGCAAATTACACCCAAAGCGGACAGTACAATCTGTCAAAGTCAATGCCAAAAGTAAAGTAACATACTTATTTTGTTCGTCTACTCTATTGTAAGGCTAAGGTCTTTAATCCTGACGCCGGAATAAAATATGGATAAAAAACTCAATAAACTCATCTAGTTTGGGTATACGGTTATTTCTTATTACCTGACTGCATCAACAAGGGTTATGGTTTTTGCGCGTATGTACAGGCCTCACGGCTGAATGGATTTCGCTGACTGAAGTCTCAACTCAAATGAAAGGTCCTGCGTGTCATACTTACATAAAACTAAAAAAACTGTAAATAAAAATAAATACCTACTTAAATAATAAAAAAAACCTACTGCACTTATCCAGATATTTAACTATAAACAGGCGGGGATCATTTTCTATGTAAATAGATTTGAGCTTATAGTGTCGTCCCGCCTGCTTATAGTTAAATGTGGTTAAGTGCAGTCGGTTTTTTTCATTATTTTACTACGAGTATTTGTATTTTCTATTGAACAAAATGGCAGCTTTCTGTAATGTTTTGCTTTCTTAACATTCAATGTATTTACTATTTACCTTGTGTTTCTTTAATATGTACTTGTATTTACATTATCCCTTAGTGCCACAGAGCACCGTTCGACCCGTGTAGCTCTATGCTTAGTGCTGGCTACTGTTTCCGGTGGGAATTGGTAACCGAGAAAACTATAACACGCGGGCGAAGCCATGGGCTTAGACAAGTATGAAATAGGATTATTACACTTACTTATTTCGAGGAGGAAATCATGAAGAACGGCCTGAGAGGAGAAGTAAGAGTGAAAGGGCTACCTTTCACTCTTACTTCTCCTCTCAGGCCGTAGGTAAATAATCCAATAAGTTCGTAGTTATGCTTGCATAGTATCTTTATTTATTATGTTAAGATCTAGTTTATCAATCAGTCCTTTAACTTGCCATAGTCGTTGTAAAGAAGGTAGGTAGCTACTTACTCCTAGAATTCTAAGATAGATAGGTAAATACAATAGATATATAGATTAGGTAGGTATATCTCGATTTGAGCAGTGCATTATATTATGTTTATTCAATATTTATATAAATCTAAGCCGGGGTAGCAGCGGGTGCACTACTGATGGTGTTGTTCGTAGCGGTAGAGGATGTATCGTCAGGTTCATTGATCTGAAGCCATGGCATCCTTCGTTGAAGTTCTTGTCTGAAATTTAGTAAATTAATTCTTTAACAACTTTAACCTCATCATATTCATCATCTACAGCCTTTTCTTAACATAGTTGGAGTCGGCTTTCCAGTCTAACTGCGATGCGGCTGAACTTCAACATTTTTCGCGGAGTGACTTACTATACCATCTGACCTCCACAAAGCATGGGCGATATCGAAGCCCTTTTTTATATTGGTATTTCCACTAGCGCCCGGCGAACTTTGGCCACCTGTGTGGCCTCTTCGGGGGTTTGATCGGGATGAAAATCCCGCGTCGTTGGGGTAGGGTTTTATCCCGCGTTGGTGAGTGAATCTGGTTGCGTGATGCGGGGCTGAAGCCCCTTCTATCCTGCTTCTGTAAGGACGGTGGGTGGCTATCCCGCTGTCCTCAGGCCCCAATCATGGAGGTCGATGCCTTTGCGCGTAGATGAGTCTGCCATGATGAAACATGGTCTCCAGCGAGATGGCATACACGCCCAGACCCACTACGAGGTCCCGGCACAGACTCGACCACACTGAGCGCTCCACCAATGTGTGGATTGCGGTGTCTTCGCCGGAGGCCTCGCAGTGTTGACATTGGGGTGTGACCTCACGATGCTGCCCGGTAGGTAATGATCTGCGTCGTACGATACATAAGGTCACTATACCGCCTCTGATTCCGAAGCTCTGTAGTTAACCAGTTGGATTTTGTTTTAGGGCTCCAAATACCCGTAACGATTGACATAGATGTTCGTATGACAACCGGGATCGACGCGGGTTAACGTTCTCTCCGAGACACGACCTAACAATATTGCAGAGCCAAAAATAAAATCATACAATGCTTAGAACTCAGTATGGCTAAGAATAATTTTAGCAGTCTTGAGCTGTGCCAGAGTTTTGAGGTTCTAATTTTCACTTTAAAGGCTGATTGTGATGATGTGAGGATGTCACTTACCTATATTTAGGATGACTAATTGCATAAACCCAAGGATCTATGCATGCAACCGCTTTGCAAGCTACAGCCGGTATCATCGTTACCTACAAAGATCATATTTTATTTTATTGGTAAGTAGGTAGGTACTTGGATTCCTCGTCAATATCAATTAGTAGGTTGACGAGCGTAAAGAAGAATACAGACACAAATCACGTCTTTATCCCCGAAGGGATAGACAGAGGCGCTTACGCCCACATTTCGCCGATTCGTTTACCCCCACTTAATAGGTGGCGAGCTTATTGCCTTTTCCGGGGTGTACCTATATTTGCCAGAGCCTCGTCCGTTTGTCAGCATGTGCACCGCAAGCAGGTGAGGATGACTTAGGCCCTAGAGATGTTGGTAGGGCCCCTTTGCACCCTAAAGAAAATTGTTATATTATAGGTATAAGTTATACAGGGTTATTTGTAATTAACTAGCATCCTCCCAGGTGTAGGTAGCAGACATCATAAGTAACAACGTTTGTTCTACGACATTTAATAAAACTGAATACATTACTTAATAATGAGTTTTCAAGTTTTTTTTGTTACGAGTATAAGTCTGTTTCATTCATACCCATGCACGTTCGCGCGTACTTGGTCGGTGAGTTCCTGGACACTATGAAGATGGAATGGATATTTGCCTTCATTGTAAATGACACTCCACGCGAAGAACTGCGATACATTAAACCGGCGTTATTGGTACTTGCGGCGGGACTATCCTCAAATAACTCCAGTATCCTTTCTTGTTCCCATACTAAGTGCCTCGGTGGACAACCACTATTAGATTACTGAACCTGGGCTGGAACTCTCCGTAATCGCGTAATCGCTGTGTGGCAGATAACATCGCTGCCCGGCTCGGTGTAGGTAGATTTGGAAACCTCACTGCATATTGGCGGCAGGCTTCCGCCATATTATCATCACTCCAAGCAAGCATCTAGCGAGCGACATGGGTCAAGGTCAAAGGCGCTAGCGCCGCGCCCGCCGCCCCGCGCCCCGTCCCTATCCGTGCATTGCATGAATTGATGATACAAGTTTGTTTACCTAATTTTTGCGGTGCGCGTAAACTGCGGCGTAGAGTTAATAACTGTCAGACGCGAAACTAAATTAATATTTATTTTTGTATGAAAGTATAGGTACATAATTATAGACTAAAAATATTTTATAAAATATCGTTTAAAAATCCTCCCCTCGTTCCCAGAATGCTGGCTGTGTTGCCACGTTGGATGGCGATACTTATTCTTTGGGCCAGAAAATAGCTAGCCTTCTGGTCCTGAGAAGCATCGATTAGGCGTTTAGCAATGTCTCTATAAAGGCGGCGAGCACTCGGACCCCATAACCCCAGTGTCTCAACCCCAAACGGCTCAAATATGTAATCAACTGCTAGGTTAGCATATTTACGCCGTTTAAGGCCTTCAGCCGATGCAGCAGCAGCGCCGGCACATCCGGATGTGCTTGAAAGCTTCCCTCACCAAAGGCCTTCCCATCTTCCACGGTAGCAACGACATACCGTCCGGTCTCTTTCCATCGCTTCATGCTAAACCTTTTGGTTCACGTACGGCCGGAATACCCGCGCGGTGGAAAGAGCCCTACGAATTATGTCGTTTAGAATAGCATGCCGAGGTATACGACCTGCGCTTTTGCTACAAGAAGGGCCATGGTGTCCCAGATTATCGACGGCTACTCTACAGGTGCAATGATGCGGGGATACAGTCTCTGAGACAGTCTTGATAATGCTTCGTTTAGAGGCGAAACAATTGTCGACGTTTTGTTGTCTTTTTTAATCCTGCGAAAAATAGTGCTATTAAGAAATTTAAAATAAGTTTAAAGTGTTTTTTTTTAAATACTTTACTTACCATTGCTTTGTCATGGATTTTCGCCGAGTAACGCCTGGTTCCATCCAATATTTTTTGATATTACATAGAACCTGATCAAAATTTTGAATTTATTCCTCGATAAAAGTGGAAAAGCCATCTTCTAAAATCGTGGACCCTAGGAGGCGTAAAGAAGTTTTGTCCAAAACCTTTATGTTGGGGGCCAAACAGTTGAATTTGGAGATTGTTGTTAATTTATCTGTGTTTTCAGATATAAAAATCTCACATTTATTCGGGTTCAGTTCTAAGCCAATTGACTGAAACTCGTTCTTTATTAAGGCTAAATCTTGTAAAACTGTCTCTACTTTTCCCCCTAAAGTCCCGTCATCTAGGTACCAAATGTTGAATTTTGATTTTATTTTTTAAATTATTGGGTTAATGGCCAAACAGAAGATGACTGGTCCCAACGGATCACCTTGCTGACATTCATCCAACGGCTGAATTCAAAAGGTGGTGTTTATAAATTAATTTTGTTGGCTGACTATAGCATTTCCAAAGGAAATTAAACATTTTGGGGGTTTCTAATTTGACCTGTGTCAGCAAGGTGTCCCTGTTTACAGAGTTGAAGGCGTTTTTCAGGTCAATTTTCAAGATGACCTTTCCATCTTCGCTATTGTCAAGGTATGTTGCAAGCGCATGAATTGCGGCCTCACAACCTCCTTTCGAACCAAAACCTAATTGAAAGGGCTGAAATTTGGTAGTAAGTACTATAAAACCGACAACAAATTTTGGCCGCCAAACGCCGCAAAGTGCTGCCTACCGCAATGGGACGAATGCCACCATCCTTCTTGTGCAGGGCACATAAATTGGCTCCATACAAAATATCTGTGATGTCACTGTCCACATTGCCTGAGAGCATGAGGTTGACTAGAGCTGTTAGCTCACTCAGAAGTGCATCACCAGCTTCCCCAGCGCTCGGACATAACAGATCCTTAAGGTGCTGTGGTGTCAGACCGTCAATTCCACCGGCTGATCCAAAACGAAAGGAGTCAACAGCTGTGCGCACATCCTTGGCAGTAGTCTCAAGATTTTCTGTATCGTTGTTCGGAGGATCAGGGAAAGAGAGGTCAGCTGCGGATGGTAGGTGCTTACTCTGCAAGCCCGTCAAGGGGTTACCTATCTTAATCCCGAATTTTAATATTCCGAATATCATAATCCCGAAAACGTTTGGACATTTTTTCATAATCCCGTTTTTTAAAATTCCTAAGTTTTGTTTGCCATATAATGGCAACTCCGAATTTCATTTGCCCATTTATTCATTTGTACGACGTTTTAGAATCCAGACGAATGAGTGACACACGAAATTTAAATGCACAAAATCCAGGTGACCGTAATCCATATGCACGAAAGCCCAATTTTTAAAACACAAATTTTTGAAATACACTTATTTGGTATCCAGAAAAACAATATCCAGATTTTTAAAATCAAGATTTCTCTCTCTCTTTTTTCTATTAATGCAAGTCGTTTCTGGCACTCGCCGGCCGCTGCCGTGGCACCGCTCGCTTCGCTCGCTCGGCTCGTGCGTAGGTGGTCACAGTTTTAACCTAACCTACCCATTTTGTTGCGTGGGCGAGTCAGCGCCGGGACCTCGTAGTGGGTCTGGGCGTGGATATCCTCTCGCTGGAAACCATGCTCCAAGCCATGGTCTCCAGCGCGAGTAGGTGGAACGTAGCCGTGTCCTTCTGCGAGCAAGTCATGCTCGCAAAGGAGGCGGCCGAGAGGGAGAGGGAGCGTACCCTTCCCGCCGAGTTCCGTAGTCAGCGGCGAGGGCGCCGCAGACTCATCTACGCCCAAGACCATCGACCTCCATGATCGGGGCCTGAGGATGGCGGATTCGCACCCACGGTGGGTGCGAATCTACAGCTTACAGAAGCAGGCGGGATTCTCATCCCGACCTAACCCCCGCAGAGACCACAGAGGTGGTCAAGGTCCGCCGGGCGCCACTGGAAATACGTTCTGCTTGTAACCAGAGACGCCTGGCAATGGACGTTAGAGCGGCCGCGGCCATAGGCCGCGGAATTAAAAAAAATACACATTTTGTTTAAAGAAGATTTTACTGACTTTTATTTTCAGGAGATAGTAAAGATATAGCAAACTGGTTCGACGAAAACTGTATAGAGGTTTAGATAGATAAATAATATCATTTAGACCTACAAAATAATTGAGGCTTATTAAATTTTGTTAATAGTGTAGGGTAGTTTAGTAATAATTCTGAAAATTGTTAGCATGGGAAACAAAAAATAATATTATTTATTGCAATGGTTTAGCTGGAACACGATTGTATGGGAACCAATTAAAACGATTATGAAAATCTGGCAATAGTTTATTTGGAAAATGGTACGATGGGAAACAAAAAAAAGTATTCTGAGAATCTGGTATAACTATATCTGGATTATGAGAATATGGGAAACAAAAAAACACTTTTGATAATTTGGTTTTGTGCACCTGGAAATTGATTCATCTGAGAAATTAAAAAGGGAATTTTAAAAAGTTGTCATTCATTACATCTGTCTTTTAAAAGTTCTACCAACCGTTTTCGGGGTTTTAAGATTCGGGTAACAGAAATTCGAGATTTCAATAGGTTACCCCGTCAAGGTTTCTGCAGAATAAGGAGCCAGCACGTCGCTACTAAAAAGTAGTCTTGCCGCCCCACTGATGTCGCCTTCCCTTACTTTATTCTCTACAAGTTTTAATTTCATGGCCTGAGAATAATCAGGGGCTGGAGAGTGGATTGAATTTGAATTTAAAATGCTAAAATTGTTTGTATAATTTTCTTTGATTTGGACCGTCAAAGATGTCTATAAGGGAATGTTAACATTTGTATGAAAGTAAAATTTAACGAATTATAAAAAGTCGTAGAACAAACGTTGTTACTTATGATGTCAGCTATCTACCTACCCCTGTGAGGATGCTAGTTAATTACAAATAACCCTATATATGTATAATAAAAAGAAGATGTAGAGGTGTTTAGGAGATGTAGGTATCTCTGTTGTAGGTATACCTACTACCTACAACAGAGTGCAAGTATTAACATCGTGTCCTGTATCTATACCTCTTCTGTTTTTGTCTTGTTGCCTTTATATCCAGAAATTTTTATATTCATGTTATAACGACATCAATTTGGGAAAGGCTTACCACCTTATTTTTTGTTATTACACTTTCTAAATTGGGTAACTTACCCCAGGTGTGAGGAGTTGTTGATCGCCAAACGCACCGATGAGTGCCATAACACCATAGGGAGTCCACGACGCCACGAACAGAAAGCACACGGTAAGAGCCGCTTTGGCTATTCTAATTTCAGCTGACTTAGCGCCTGTATTTTGGTTGGCTCGAAGTGATTCAACGTTCATTTTCTTAGCTTGTTCTCTAAAATAAATTTCCTGAATTACATAGGTACTCTATTGGTAGGTACGTAGGTACCTTATTATCTCAATCGTTTCGTCGCATTTGGCCCACTTCGCAATTGGTACACAGCACTGCCGTTTGTCCTCCTCTCCTCTATAACCTTATTGACCTCCTGCCTTGTCAATAACCATTATGTAATCTGACCGAACTTAAATTCCAACAACCAGAAGCGTTTAAGCAGCACTCGAGACATATGATTTAGGTACCTACCTAAAGATTATAACCAAAGGCCATGTCTAGGTTTGTCCTTGTCGGAGCCATTATGTGTAATTAATTACTATAGAATATCAATTTAAGTTACCGATGTGAACAATTAGTTAAGTAGGTACCTTACCTTAAAGCTGCCTCGTGTGCGAATACTTGTTTGACAATACCGCTGTAAAAGTAAATGATCATGGACATTGGGAACACGTAGCTACAAACAAATATGCACGCAACGAACAACTTTGTGTCGAAGGTGTTTGTTAAATAGTCAAAAGTGCATGACGTTAGATATCCCTCTGAAATAATAATAGAAAATTAATGTTAGGTATTAAACGAGAATGTTTATATCATCTTGGTATGGATAAATGGACGTGTTTCTTCAATCTTTTACGACAATGATAGGTGATCTTAATAAAACTTTACAGTAATACCTATAGCTCAACACGTATTACGAGACTAATACGTTGGCTATGTTTTAATTGTTTTATTCCGAATAGGGAACAATAAAACTATTGACGAATGATAGTGAAGAATACAAACCAAGATTTATGTACATACATACTTACCAGGAACATATCTACCCCAGATTTTCAACAACGGCAAAAGCGCCCATGGTGTGCAGTATATCCACACAAATGTTATCATCAAGAGAACTTTGCCTTTCGATAGTCGGCCGTCTAGAGGTCGGGTTATTGTTGAATGTCTGAAAGTATTGTATACTTTAGTACCTATAGGCAGTAGACCGTAATAGGTATTTAGTTGTGGTCACGATTAGTGTTTCTGGATTCCCAATAGTAGTTAGGTGGTCCTGGTCGGCTATCTGTAGAATATACGCGTGTGAATCTCTTACCTGTCATATGCTATACAGGCGTTGGTCATTCCAGCGCCGATACCACTGTAGGCGCCCATCAATGCGAATACTTGGCAGCCCAAGGTCCCAGTAGCAAAACCTCTCATTGCACTGTTGTATATGAAAAGAGGCGCCTTTGCCATCATTATAAAGTCCAATATTGATAATTGAAGAATCAGTAGATTACTTGACGTTCTTAGGCTTTTGGTCCTAAAAAATACCTGTGTTAAATACGAGTACTTACTATAAAAAAATGGGACCTTGTAAAAAAAAGCGTAGTAAAAATAAACTATTTTACGAGATTGTCTAAAACGACTAGGAAATAGGTGTAGGTATGTGGTAAATGATACGCTTACGTAGAAAATATAAAGATAACCAATCCATTGCCAATAAGTGCCGCTGCTGTGAAGAAAATGTATAGCAATGCGAGAGCGGTGTGTGCACTGGCGGGAGGCGCTTGGAACGACAGCCAGTGTTCCGGCACCATGGCAAGATCCTCGCCTGTGAGCCCTGCTCCTAACATTTCCACGTCACCGGGTGCACCCGCCCTAAAACAAAGAAATTTATAGAATACTAGCGGATGCCGGCGGCTTCGCCCACTTGTCAAATTATATACTAAAATCTTTCTCAAGAACCACTCTATCCATTGGATCCATTGGTGAAAACGGCATCAAAATCCGTTGCGTAGTTTCAAAGATCTAAGCATAACTTCATAGGGACGGACATACAGCGGAAATGACATTGCTTTATGATGATAGATATGTAGCTGATATCCGCAAGGAGATGCAGTGATCAGCTACATATCTATAAATATATAAAACTATATCACACGAGCGGAGACGAGATATATAGACAATGTAGCTCGTATCAGTGAAAGAATTTTCAAAATTGGTTCGGTAGTTAAGGAGCCTATACAATACAAACAAACAATCAAATCATTCCTCTTTTTAATATTAGTATAGACTAGCTGCTGCTCGTGGTTCCGCCCGTGTGAAATAATTATATATCTATATATTTAATACGACAATTTGTCTGTAAGTCCGTCGCGTTTTTCAATTATAATTAATAATACATACATTTGCATGAAATATTAAAATATTTTTGTTTTTTTTTATATATTTGAGGCAATATTATTATCCTAAATCTATCGAAGTCTCAATAATGTTTTGATAAGCTTTATGTAATGTCCCGCGGTCCAGTTGTCGTCATTAATACACTGGTCTTATGCAGGATGTGAAAGAGTGATGGCGTCAGTTTTGGTTTAAATAATGAGTAGAAATTAAGGGGTGAAATCGAAAAGAAGTCAATCGGGAGTCGAGACAACAAGACCCCACCAACAATTTTCTTTATAAATAAAATCAGAGATCTTTCTTACTTGTAAGATGCAAAATGTGCTCCATAGTACGATTCATCTGTGTTGTTATACATTTTGAAGAGAGGGTAAGGATATGAGCAGCCCTCGGTAGTGTGCGTGGCAGCCCACTCCACTGACTGACTGCTAACTAGTACTGCTTGCCCTTTTGTTTTATATCATTCGGTCTTAACCAGATTTTGTGGATTATCCTCATGTACAGAGCTTGATAGGATTAGCAGAGGTTTTGGATCACCCACTAGCGCGGATTGTGAACGTAATCAGTTTATATTTATACGGATATCAGTGTCATAGGCTGTGTTGGTATACCTATACTGATTCTAAAAGAAATGTCATAGTGGGTATGGTATAATTATTATTCTAAATAATGATACTCGTACAATTACTTAATTCAATGCGTATCTGTATTTGGCACAGGCACAGAGCAACGAATTTCGGACCTAAATAAACAAAGTTTTAAATTATAATGTCAACAATACGAATTGAATTTCTCTTATTCGAAATTTTGCTATACCTAGGTCACACTATAAGTTTTGCGTAACTTAAAAAAACAACATGTTAAAACCAAAATATTATGTTTATTGCTTTTCAAAATACTCTCCTTTACATTTTAAACATTTTTTCATGCGATCGAACCATTTTTTAAAGCAGGAGGACCACAGATCTGATGGCATGTTTTCTACGTGCTGATTGAACGCTATCACTACCTCTTCGGAGTTGGTAAAAGTGAAACCTCTCATCAAATCTTTGATTTGGGGAAAATACAGAAATCACAGGGTGCTAGGTCGGGGCTATGCGCAGGATGGGTGACGAGTTGTACTTTTTCGGAAATTAAAAATGACTTTGTTTTGTTGGCCGTGTGTGAAGAAGCGTTGTCATGATGTAGGAGAACGCGGCTTTTGGGTCGTCTTTCGCGAACTTTTTCTAACACCCTGGGTAAACAAATGGTAGAATACCACTCGGCATTAACACTCTTTTGATCTTCAAGTGGAATTGTACAGATGGGACCCGTAGCTGAGAAAAAAAACGCGATCATTTATTTACCAACGTTTCTCGCCTGCCTCACTTTTGTTGGCTTGTTCTCATTTTCAAACACCCATTCACAAGATTGCTATTTTTTTTCGGGTTCAAAACAATAAATTCACGTTTCATCTCCTGTGACAATATCATAAACAGCATTAGAATGTCCGTGGTCGTACTTCAGTAGCATCTGTGAGCACCACGCGAGCCCGCTTCTGCTCCGCTGTCAGTTCACGAGGGATCCAACGACAACAAAGTTTCCGAACTTTAAATTCTTCGTGTAACATTTTCTGGATTTGACTCATACCAATCCCCAATAGTCCTCGAATTGTCTCATAGGTAATCCGCGGGCTTCCTTCAATTAACCGCTTAACAGTAGCCACATTATTTTCGTTGACGGCAGTTGAAGGCCGCCCTTCACAAAATTCGTCATGTAAAGAAACTCGAACTCTCTGAAATTCAGCAAACCATCGCCTCACGGTGCTCAAACAAGGTGCTTCTCTATCTCTAGCCCAAACCATAACTAATATAGTATTCTTATATCGGTACCTTTTTTTTTTTTTTAATACCGCGGCCCAAGGCCGCGGCCGCTCTAACGTCCGTTGCCGGGCGTCTCTGGTTACAAGCAGAACGTATTTCCAGTGGCATATCGGTACCCTAAACTAAGCTAAGCTTGTGCTATTGGGTCTAGACAACTGATAAACATAATATATGATGTACTTTTATTTCCTATACATAGAAAACAGCCAAACTCTGAAACAAACATTTAATTTTGTTAATCAATATTTGATCCGACCCGGGGATCGACCCCGAGACTACGATCTACGGCTGAGAAAGCCGATGCACGCCACCGAAGCAGTCATCTCAAAGGTGTTAAGTACCAACCCCGTGGGATCTCCAGGTTCCAAGTCATCCAGCCTTACTAGTGCAGGATACTTTGGCTTTAGCAAGGTTGGGCAATGTCCTATAATATTCCCAACACAATCCTGACAAAGAAAGACGTTAAAAATAATCAACAATTTTAATAGACATCACAACAACCATTTGGATTGAGTAGATACACATTGCTAATTTTACAAAATAATTCATATATACATCAGAATTCAATATAAACAGATCGTACAAAATGGTTTCAAGTTTATCTAATATAAAAGTATATCAATAAATTCCACGGATCAGTCAGAAAATGACGTCAAATGCGTCATTCTGGATAATCATATCACGTGCAAAAATGTTACAAATAATTTGGGTATGTATGACTTATTATAATACGATTAGGATGTACACGCACAGCAAGGGGAAGCATGTGGGGGCGTCAAAGCTTACCAACACTTTTTTGGCTTTTTTTTCGTTATAATAAATATATGAAATCTTGGATATTTTTATCTAAAAACCTTAATTTAGAAACCCGTGATGTTGGTAGGTACTCGTATTTAAAGATTCAAGGAGATTCATATTATAAGGAAATGACCTTATAATTCATCCCTCAAGAGGAACTATTTCTTGACATAAATATTAACCTTGTAATGAATTGAGTTTCGTAATCTGAGGTCACATTATTTCGAGTCAAAACAACAGAAATTGATGAGTTAGCATTTAACAGAAAGTTATGCGATTTAACGAAGAAATTTTCGTAATTTAAAACAAAAGAGTTCGTATCATAGGTAATTAAGTTTTTGTGTGTAGGTAAATTGTATAAAATGGAATTCTATTAAATTATGATAAACACAATTTTACCTAAGTAAAGTATATACATAATGTGCGTAATATAGGAACGTCTAAAGGTTCGTTGCAAGTTGTCTAATATATAAGTTGAATATATTTATCATCGTAGGCCTTGGGATGAACCACATCCTTTTTAGAGGATTTGAAGAAAATATAAAATTAATTAGCAATTGTTATTATTATAATTAAATTGACACTATTTTGTCAAATGGAATATAAAGGTGTATAAAAAGATGCAAGTAGTAGAAGTGTAGAAAATTACGGACGTTACAAAGGTACATATACGTATTATTTTATTATTTATAAATGTTTCATTACTGTTAAATATCGGTCAGATACAATTTGAAAACAACCTTAATCATTTAGTTATTAATAGCGAACAAACAACAACGAGAGAACTTGAAGGAATTTGAATTTTGAAATTTGAATTTTGCATTAATATTGACAAGTTTATTGTTCTAAAACAGAAACGAAAGAATCATTTTCAAATAGTTATTTATGTACCTAATTTAGTATTTTTATAATATTGCCTGATATAAAATTGTAAAATTTTGACATTCATATACTAAACTGAATAAACGAAATTGATTTATTTTCAAGTCTTGTTAAATACGATAAAATATTGTAAACATTTTTACTAGGAAATAAATTAATAATTTTGTTTAACCCTCTCATCATGTGAAGTCGATTTTCTATTATTCGGTTACACAATATATTATGTCGCATACAAGAAACGATATCGAATTATCTGTTATTTAAATAATTTCAAGTAACCATCAAATAATTTTATTAGTAGGTAACAAATAAAAAAGTTTTATGAAGTAATATATATAGAGCTCTGTATTTCGCAAAAAAAGTGAATTTTTATTTGATAGACACAAAAATACAGCATTTGAGAAGTAGTACTATTAGAGTTTTATAGGCTATTTTCATCCTAGTGCATAAATATTTATGTGACATAGGAGACTACATTATATTCAAGTCTGTACAATCCCCAAGACTATCGTCCTCCATGATCGGGGCCTGAGGACGGCGGGATCGCCACCCACCGTCCTTACAGAAGCAGGCTAGAAGGGTTGCGTGCTGCGGGGCCTTTGCCCCATAGCACGCAACCAGATTCACTCACTGACGCGGGATAAAACCCGACCCCAATGACGCGGGATTCTCGTCCCGACCAAACACCCGCAGAGACCACAGAGGTGGTCAAAGTCCGCCGGGCGCCACTGGATATACCCTCTGCTAGTAACCAGAGACGCCCGGCAACGGACGTTAGAGCGGTCGCGGCCTTGGGCCGCGGAATTAAAAAAAAAAAAAAAAAAGTCTGTACAATCACGAGCAATAACATGAAAACATACTTAACATTCTAATTCATCAAATCACAGTAATAAGAATGCTAGTTACACACTTTCGTACACTTTATTTCTTGAGTGATAGGGGGTTTGAATATTTTAGACAATGTTACAGTGTATACATATTAATATTGCTTATGTGTATTGGCAATAGGTACAGTGCATTATGTTTTGGAATAAGATTTCGTGAGATAGTTTCCACATGAACACGTTGCTGGTAAAAAAATGACATATTTCAATTTCAATTCAAAGAAATTCAGGCGAAAAAGTTTGTATGTATGTGCATTCAAATATTTTCAAAGATTTACGTGTGAATAAGTAACAAACATCCAAGCTGAATATCATTCTAAAACCTACCGCATTGTACCTAATAGTCTTATTATTTTATTGTTCAACTTTCAAACCAACTAATTATCTGTAACTCTCTTACTATTAAAAAAAAACCGTATTATTATATCTACTTAGTAATAGGTTAATGTTAATAGTCCAAACAATTATATCAATGATAGATACATTCGCGTTCTCAATTCATTATATTATTTTAGACCACATTGTATAAGGTAAATTACAAAATAAGAGGCAAATGCATAAACGTTTGAGTCTCGAAATCATAAATAATATAATGAATTTTATTAATGACTGAAAAACTAAAGACTGAACTAGTAAAGGTAAATTAATATTTCATTATAATTTAAATTTTAGAGCAATAGATTTTTAATGGTTAAATTTTTATGAAATTCGCTTTTATCAGTCTTTCATTTAATTAACGGATGAATAAACTGATGAGTTATGATAATCATTATACACTAATTAATTTACTAACGTGTCTTTGTTACATAAACGTCTTAATTAAGTCGCGTTTTTTGTTTTGTGAATTTTGAACTCGTGAAATGGAGTGAGTGAGAAAGATATGGAATTTTGAGAATCGGTCCACAATAAGCTGCGATACTGTTAAACAAAAAATGCATAATATAAGCGTTCACTTTAAGATGGCCGTCGCGGACTGTTATGACGTAAGCTTATATTAATTATCCATTTATACTGAGCATCATCGCCGCGACAGGGACCACTCTCGCAATCCCTTCTATTGTAGCTTATGTAAAATTGTTATATGGAAGAAAATAAATATCTTTACTACATAAGAATGAATGAAAAGAACTACAACAGCTTTTCACTTATTACTCTCTAATCGAGAGGTTATTCCAAGTAAACCTAACTCGGACATGGACCATGTATAGGTATAGATTTGTAAACCATTATACATAGTTACTTGGTGTAAGACGTTTAAGGAACAAAGTTTAGGTTATCATTCAAGTTTGTTCCTATTTATTTATCTCATTCAATTATCATATGCCTTTTAGTACGCAGAAATAAGATGCAAGCGATAGGTGTTCAAAATCCCTGTTATCATCTAACTGTGCAAGTATACGAAGGCTTAATTTGCTTGTCATATTATATTATTTGGGTTCGTACTGAAAACCAGATCTACTGGGGCAACGTGCTTGCTTCAGTACATGCTGAGTACCATCTTACATTTGTGCATATATCACCAAATGAAAAATTTGGCGATAGGATTAATATAATGTACTCATTCATGATCGATTTTAAATTTTTTCTATGTGGGTCTAAATAAATGGCTGGGAACTAAGCATGTGCTTGCTTACCAAGTTGTCTGTAGTTTAGTGTTTAGTTACACGTCATATATGTCACATGTCACCACTGACACACGTCATCCTGCGCCTGTGGCGATCGTTGCCACAGACAATAAAATGTAAAAAACCGTTTGTTATAAATAAAAACATTCTTTTTATTTCCTTCTTTCTATTAACGTGTGGGATCCTCTTGGACTTGACTAGCCTCCTTTACTGTCCTATTCTCTTATTGACGTAAAATGAGCATTACTAATATCTAACTATTACTAATTAAGTCTTGCTAATAACTAATGTCTTTTTACGTCGGTAACTAAAATGAGGATCTCTTCATGTGAGTATTCTTATTTCTGCGCACAATTATTTAGAGGCATTTATTAAAACTAATCACATGCAATCTACTCACACCCACACAAGAAGTCAACAACATCGTAATGCAATATCAATCAACAACTACCACAAACAACACCGGGGTTACGCAGCTACGCAGTGCTACGCATTGCTACGCGTAGTTACGTGTGCTACGAGCTAGGGGCTACGTGCTTAGCAGGTTTATTGTACAATCGGAAATTGACTTTTATATGGTCAAATTATTTCAAAAAATGTACCGACATTTTCTGTCCTTAAATCAAAACTGAACTGAAAGATGTATAAAGATTATTCAGTGGTTATAATTTGTGTATAGCCACAATTAAAGTACATGTTCGGGTACGTAATTATTTTTTCCTGTAAACAGTTCAAGTACATTTGTCTATATTTTAAGCCAATTCCTTAACATTTCCATTGAAATGTAACCTAAAAATACTTGTAACTATAACGACATCAATATTAGGCACACACCATTTACGAGTATATAGGTACGTTACAATAGTGGGTCTAAAAAATAGATAATAATTGTCACCGTTTTTATGAAGATATATCGAAAACACGCCAAGTGCATTATTATATAAATTGTATTTTTACATATAAGTACAATGGTAACCGAAAAAATTGTATATTTCATACAAAATATTATATCATTACGAGTCGTTATTTTCCGTCCCGTCTGCTAGATTCGTCATTTAAGTTGTCGGTACTTGGTTCATCTGAGGGGTCGTTGGGTGGTTCGATGGTAATACAAGTGTCACTGTCAGGGGGGTCAGGTGTGTTACAAGGTGACACCACGAGTGGTGGGGAAGCTTGTGCTGGTGGGTGACCGCAGGACTGTTGATCCTCCTCGACGGATAGACGCGTCTCCTCGGTGTGGGGTTGACTTACGTCTTCATCTTCGATTCTGAAGAGATGAGTTACATCAATAGTTAGAGTTTGAAGTATTCAGTTTAATTTATGCTTTATGGAGTAAAGTAAAAGTAGATTGTAACTGCGAGCAAATTAAACATGGTATCTTATCTTAGGATAGGGCTTCCCAGCGAGAACCAAAAGGGAAAGAGGTCAAGAAAACTAATAATTCGCGTGTGCGGCATGTTTTTTTTTTTAAATATGCTAGGATAACTCGCTCAACGCCATCTAGTCTCAAATGTACTAGAGTACTAGATACAAACGTATCTGTCTTCACACAAAGTTTGTCTCGCCCGGTAATCGAATCAAAGACTCCGGCGACGACACCACCGAAGCAGTCAAATTTATTTGTATAGGTCATTAAATGGCTCTTACAAACGTCAGTAGCAACTTCGAGTAAGTACTTGCGTTTGTTAACATCTTAAATTCTAGCAACTTTTTTAACATCACACGACAATTGAGACCTAATTAGTTTTAGTGACCTGATTAGTTTTATGTTAGTGTATACTATGCTAACGCTATATATACTTTAGTATGCTTTATACGATGTCGGTATATACCTACGTTGTTAACTACATGATGACATGAGTGGGATTGGCTGATTTCGATTATATTGTCTTTTACAACAAAATAGAGTATAAAGAAATACGTCTCTTTCCTAGAAGTGTTAGGCAGAGGACTATTATACGCCCACATTTTGCTAAATAGCTTTGCTATAAATATTCACTAAAGAAAACCAATTATTAAAAATGTGTTACCTGTACGTCGATTGTACATTGTTAATGTTGGTAATACTGTCCACTGGTGTTGCTGTGAAATGAGAAAATTAAGTTCTGAAAAAATTGCATAGTATAAAATTGACACAGCAACCGACTTCAAATTACCAAAGTTGAACCAAATAATTGTCGAAATGGGACCAAATTGAAATGGAAGCACTTGGGAAGTAGTAGCTTTCATAAGGGTCAGACAGAGGCATTTATAACACCTACCTTTCACTAGTCACTTTGTTGATGCCACATAATATAAGGGCGAGCATATTGCTGTTCTCGTTTAGTTTTAGTTTTCGTTTTTCGTATTAGTGTTAGTCGTTCTGTATTAGTTTGGGATGGGATATGTGTACTATATCTTCACACACTGAGCCTTTTCTCAAACTAGTCTAACTTCGATGCGGCTGGACTTCGATATTTTCCGTGGAGTGACGGCCATCTGACCCATTTGTGATATCGAAGTTCTGTAATTAGACCAGTTGGATTTTGTTTTAGGGCTCCAAATATACGGCGGCTGGGACTGGAGGTGGCCTTGCACAAGTCCGAGGTTCTGTGCTTTCACAGACCTCGGAACGATCCACCTGAAGGTTCCAGCATAAATGTGGGGGGCGTTAGCATCGGCATCAAGCCCTCAATGAAGTACCTAGGGATCGTACTTGATAGCTGATGGAACTTCGGACCACATTTCCGAAGTTTGGTCCCTAAAGTGACGGGGGCATCAGTCGCGCTGTCGCGAATCATGCCTAACCTAAAGGGACCCAACGCCTCCTGCAGGAGACTGTACCCGTGGATCGTGCGGAGTATGGCCCTATACGGGGCTCCCGTATGGGCGGTGCGGATGACGGCCAACAACTCAACGCTCCTTAATAGACCGTTGAGGACCTTGGCCGTCAAAACAATAAGAGGGTACCGCACGATCTCTGGAGAGGCTGCATGTCTCCTAGCCGGGACCCTTCCATGGGACCTGGAAGCGAAAGCCCTTGCGTCATTGTTCCAATGGCGCAAGGAGGCGCTGGAGCGGGACTACAGGCCTACGTCTCGAGAAATCGAGGACCAGCGGTCCCAACTCCACCAGGATCTCATGGAGTCATGGAGGGTGCGACTTGAGCAACCCAGTTCAGCAAACCATCGCCTCACGGTGCTCAAACAAGGTGCTTCTCTCCCAAAAGCATTTTGAAAACGAGCGGAACAGTCTTGCGGAGAGAGAGAACTTTTAAACTCATAAAAAATCATCGCTCTAAAATCTTTTCGACTTAATTACATTTTCGTTGCATACGTAGAACTTTGATGTGTGATAAAAAACAGTTGTCAAATGATTTAAAAAGGTTGCAACGTTTAAAAAAATGTAACATTCGAAATTCATATAGTTCCGATTAGCTAGAAGTGCAAAACTTTTAGTGTGCCCCATGTATTAGTGTGGCTGATGTGACATACGGTGTACGGTGTCATCTCGCAGTCTCTGCTGGCGCGCGAGTGGGCGGCGGCGCGTGTTGTCCCGCACTCGCAGCGTGACGCCGGCGCATGCCCCGCTCCCGTGCAGGTCCAGCGCCAGCGACGACTGCGACCCGCACTCCGATTCTACTGCACTCGCGCTGACCAGGGACACTCATATGTTATTTACTAGCTACTATCCGCAACTTCGTCTGCGGAAACTTCTAAACTAGATCTTTAAATTAAACCAAAATTGATCCAAATTAGTTCTGCAGATAGAGCGTGAAGGCGTAAGAGACGGACAGAGTTATCAACGTGGTAACTTTGTAGTGTAAAGGACACAGTTTATCTTCTAACTTTAATAAAAATTTGTTTGTTTGAATTGAAGTTCTGTGACTACTGAACCGATATTAATAAATTCTTTCATTGGTATGTAGCTATATTATCCCTAAGTAACATAGGATATTTTTTATCCTTGGTTCACACAGGAATCAGAAACGAGAAAACTATATCACGCGGGTGGAGCCACGGTGATCAGCTAGTAAACTAAATAAATACAGCACGAATTTAATTTAATATTCCTTATTTCTTTTAGACAGTTTTGTTTTTAAGGTACGTACTACTTAAAAAAATATATAAATATGTGGAGCTCGGACGATCTGCTGTTCATCAATATTATTCAAAAAAATCATTTCCTTAGTGACCATATTATGACATTGACATGAGAACTCAGTACAGTCGTATCGGAACAATCGTGTCGGAGTGGAATTCACTTCAAACTGAATAACAACATTTTCTTATCTTGAGATTGACTGATGACGCTTCAATCCGAATTCTCTACGTTTGATGTCATAAAAAATAATTTATTTAAACAATAAATAGATTAAAAACCAAATAAATAGTATTAAGATAGAAATTATAAACAAATTCCGGCACTTCCCCACTGTGCTACGATGAAAGGCCGTGGGTTCGAGTCCTGCCAATGACATCAGTTTTTGTAATGTTTATAATTTCTATCTTAATATTTTAAGACTAGTTTAAGCAAACTCATTGCTTTGAAATACAAAAATATATAGTCGTTTATTAAACTGTGTCATAAGGTGATATTAGAACACGACGCTTGCCGAGTGCATCATAGTGCGAACTATTAATTTTCTTAGAAAAAACTACGTTTCTAAGAAAATCAATAGTTCGCACTATGACCGATAGATGGCGTTGCTAGATTTAAATTCGAGCTATAGAAATTTTCCTCAATAGTTTTATAAGAATTGAGTTTTTTTTTTAAAGTTCTAAAGGGAGGGAGTAAATTGTCTAAATTGAACCGAAAAATTTTTTTGGAAGTTTTTTTTTCTTTTTATGGCGCTCGGGTTTGGAATTAGTTTAACATAATACAAGTTAGTATGGTCTGTGATATGACCGAAAGTTTGTAGGTACACTTTTTATATTTTAATTTGTACACTGTATTTTAATGATTAAAAAAGTTACTTTATGATTCAGTTTTGGAGAAAATCTCATAGAACATCTGTAATATGTAATAAAGTAACTTTTTAATATTTATAGTACCGGTGTTATAAGCATAGGCTTTATATGTCAACTTTGGGATCATAATTTGAATTTTTTGACATGAGAGTAGATAAAATTTATAATGAACGTACCAAGTATCCATCTTGGCCACCACATTGCTGATTTAAGACAACACCTAACACATATTAAGCAACTCAGCTCAGCTAACATGTAAGGATTATTGCATGTATTCTTCAAGAAAATGGGGTGGTAATTGTAAATCATGCATAAATATTTATAAAAAAGGCAAAATGAAGAACAGCGTCGGTTATTGAGACATTGCTGTATATATTACCTGACGGCCGAGTGCGGCTGCTCGTCTACGGAGAGCGCGTAGCGTCGTAGCGGGCGGCGTAGAGCGCTCACCGGCAGTGTAGCTTGTGTGCTGCCGCTACGCAGGTCCGGTGCCGAGCCGAACCGAGCCCGTACCTTCCCTCTTTCATCACCATTTCTGTGCCACATACACTGACTGCCCTATGCTGATCGTATGTTCATATTTATCTAGCTCACCCTCAATCTACATCGATGCATTGTGCAAACGCGCTCCACGTCCACACGAGGCAAAGCAATGATAAGGCTCAGTGGAGTGATCTAGGCGTTCAAGCAACGAAATAGCTTAACTACGGGGTTGGATATGGCAATTACAATAACGCTTTAATTGAGAAATTTGCAATTTATAGGTTCAGTTCATTTTAAATTGATAGCAGGTATGTTTGGGTATATAATATTGTGATATCGAGTGATGGATGTACCTGTTGTGATGAGTTGGTCTATATTTGTGTGGAGGTGCGAGTGGAAGCGCGTGCGCTAGCGGCAATACATGAGGCAGGCGGTAGACGCCGAGCTGGTCGAGGCGCGCGGGCGCGGCGCAGGGGGGTCCGCGGCGCGGCAGTGGGCGCGGCATGGACTGCGGCCGCGCCGGCGTCACCTTGGCCGCGCTGTCGCGAGCCTCGAATGTCATCACGCAAGCTGCTACTACTATGAACCCTGAAATATTGTCCACGATGGCAATTGGGTATACTTCTGTAGTCATTCTGAGGACGGCCTTAATTGTATTATGTATTCAATATTAATTACTTAGTTGTTGTAAGGGGTGCGTGCCTACTTGCTAAGTTCTTCAACTTTATCATACATAGGTTTTTTTTATATCAATATCATTGTACATAGCTAAATTATTAGTATTTTGCTTGAGCTACATTGGTCCCCACTTTGGGGCTGTCTTCTATGGAAGTGGTAGGTGTGATAATGATGTTTCAAATGGCTGAATTAATTAGATATTATTTTTAGATTCCTTACCTCCAAATCCCATGACGATGGGTCCAGCATAGGACAAATTGTTCAAATGAAAGCCCCGCGCCTCATCTTTTACTGATACAGTTGCATTGCCGCGGATCTCTTGATCCACTGATAACATGTCCGCGTAGTAACCTACAACAACATAGAAGGAGTTGTGTCATACATACAAAATGTACGTTTTTATACATTGGAATAGTATCTAGATAGACATTATAAGTTACAAAAACTGTCATCGGCAGGACTCAAACCCACGGCCTTTTCCTAACAAAGGGAATGCTCTGACTATTCAGCTACGAGAACCAATACCCACATCGTCCAATCTTTGCTTCATATTATAACTTCTGGATCGCGTTATTTTCACCGATGACATTTCAGTTTTTGTGATTTATAATTTCTATCTAAATATGTATTTAAGAATAGTCGAAGCAAACTCATAGCTTTCAAATACAGAAATAAATTTGAAGTTTTAAAACAGTTTACATTAGTGACTTACGCAAAAATCATACTTATACGAGAACAATATCTTTCATATTGATACACACACATACAATATAAGTACCAATCAGAAAATCGATCACATTGTAACAATGGCGTGACATCACTCGCCAGGGGAGATGTGTGAACGTCGACGTTAGCTAATACAACAGGAGTGGAACGGACGTGCGGGTGTGGAGGCTCAGGGCCGGACGTGTCACGTCCGTTAGTGTGGTAGGAAATCATTCCTACCAGTGGAACTCACGGAAATGTGTCGCGAATTCATGTTTCAATGAATGGCACATACAACATATCCGATACGATGTTGGTCCGGGAATTTTATAGTACTTTAATGTAAGCATAGGGGTTAAATTTTATATTATTAAAGTATTGTAAAGTATTTTATTCTGTCATATAAAATACTTTACAACGCGTGCGTTACTTTACAAACCCAGATTGCAGAGATTGTAGGTAGGTATGTGTACATCGGTCCGGTCGAAATTTAGATTCAGATTACAGAAACAGAATGGGTATTTTTTTTTGCATCGAAGTTTTCCAACGCGGGTAGTGCGATTTAGTGGAAATCGTCACGTTATGCTTAATAAGCATAACGTGACGCTTTCTACTAAATCGCACTACAGTGGTTCCCAACCGGTGGTCCGCAGAAGCCAAAATATGGTCCGCTTTTTTTTGTTTTTTTTTTTTAAATTAGTATCGGTGTCGTTAGTTAAACGAAAAGTAACCCAAACCCAGGTTGGGTTGCGTTGCAGTTGCGAAAAGAACCTCGTTCCTGACGAGGGTCCCCCGACCGCACATTTCTTTTTATTTACAAGCTTTTGTTAGTTTCACATGTCCCGATATCCGTCTATAATCAAATTTTGCAATGTAAATTAAGTACACTTTCCGGCTACCAATTGCGCTGAAATATTGCATGATAATGCAATATTATGATGATAAAAAATCTTCTAATGCTGCGGCTACCATCGCGCGGTCGCCGCTCGACTCTTTGGGCCATGTCGGTTACCCTGGTCTTCCTTCTGATCTCATTGTTTCGAATTCGATCGCGAAGTTACACTCCGAGCATAGCAACTTACATACTATTCCCTATTCTGTGGCATAGCCATTTCTATTGTTCTATGTGCGACAGTGAGCATCTACATAAGGCGTGCTGTCAATGGTAATGTCTCAGTACCGTAAGTAATCACTGCCAACACAATTAATAATTGAGCGGAGCTCTCATGGAGCAGGTTAAATGTAAAATGTTCGGACGTTCGTTTCTCAGCAACCTCTTGACCGATAATTTAAATTTTTTCACCTAAATTAATAGCTGATTTCAATTAAGGTCGTGACGAAGCTCAAATATTCAATTTAAATACAAAAAAAAACGCTTTGCTCAACACGAAGCCGCGCACTGTTTACAGAGTATAAGTTTTGATCAAAACAGATAAAATTTAAAAGTTTTACGATGACTGACAAAATGTTTATAAACATAATATAACATTTCGAAAGGCAATAAGTCGTCTATAGTGATATAGTAATTGATCACTTATGAAGTTTGATTTGCCACGTGATTTTTGCAAAAACAACTCTTAGAAAATAGAGGTAGACTTTATTTATTTTATTTTTTATTTATTTATTTTTGTGCACACCCAGTAAATAAAACAGTAAATGGATACAAACTAAACATGTATACAATGACGCCACTTATCTCTAAAGAGATCTCTTCCAGTGGGCCTAAGAGAGGAGATCGTGATGCAAACAGGTCCTGATGTGTGTGCAGGTTAATAAACTTACATAAACTATAACTATATAAATACACAAATACATAAATAAAAAGTTATATAAACATACATAGACGTACAATAATTAAGGTAAGGAAGTGAGATAGTGTTCCTTGACTCTCTTCTTGAAGCCAGACACAGTTCTGCAGTTCCTTATATCGGTTGGAAGAGCGTTCCACAGTCTGACGGCATGAACGGAGAAAGAGTAGGAGAAGAAGTCAGATTTGTGGGAAGGACAATTGAGGCGGTAGGAGAGGTGAGGCCGGCACGATTCATCTGATGCACGCATCATTGTGAACCGCTCCCGCAGGTAGGAAGGATATGAGGGATTGTGTAGGACATTGAAGAGGAGACATAATAACCGAGTATTTCTACGAAGGCGGATTGGGAGCCCTTGCGAAATTTTGAGACGTGATCATACTTACGTAAGTTAAAAATAAATCGGATACCTAAGTTTTGCAACCGCTCAAGTTTGTTTAAGAGCTCCTCTGTAGCATACAGGCAGCAAGCGTCCGCGTAGTCCAAGATCGGCACGATTAGTGTTTGGGCCAGCGAGGTTTTAGTATCGTGGGGCAAGAAACTCTGGAGACATTTAAGTGTATGAAAGGTGAAGTGGACCTTCTTGCTGACCTCGGCATTGATGTATTTGATAGGAATATCATCCAGCACGATAGCTGGAAGAGATGCCATATCCAACCCTGCCAACATCTGCCGACTGCCAATTACCATGGCCTGAGATTTAGTGGGATCTATGTGGAGGCCGTATGACCTTGCCCATAGGCTGATGGCACTCAAGTCATGATTCATGACAGCGATGGCAGTCCGATATTCATTGAGGGTAAAGTGCCTATACAGCTGTAGTCTGCATACAGATGGAAGTTGGAAGAAATGACTCTAACTGCGGAGTTGATAAAAATGGAGAACAAAAGAGGAGAGAGTACGCCACCTTGGGGCACGCCCGCAGTGAGATTGCACCAGTCAGACTGAGCGTCATTGTAGCGAACACACTGCGAGCGGCTTTGAAGATAGGATTTAAACCAGGTCACAGCCTCCATGGAACAATTCAACGACTTAAGGATACCAAGGAGAATGTCAAAGTCTACCGAGTTAAAGGCACTACTGAAGTCCAGTAGCACCAATACCGTAAGAGATCTACTCTCCATGGCCCAACGTATGTCGTCGGTCACCTTAAGAAGTGCCGTCACAGTGCTGTGACCTGTCCTAAACCCAGATTGAAAGGGACTAAGGAGATTATTCCGTGTCAGGTAACTAGTCAACTGGCGATGTACTATATGTTCAAGGACTTTGGATAGGAATGGTAGAATGGATATAGGACGAAATTGGGACGGGAGAGAAGGGTTTGATGTTTTAGGTAGTGGAATAACTTGTGCCTGTTTCCAAGCACTAGGAAAACAGCCGGAGGAAAGGGAGAAATTAAAGATATGAGTTAAAATGGGGATTACGGACGGGAGAATAGGAGAAAATATTTTAGAACACAGCTGATCGTTCCCAACAGCAGAGGAAGTGATGGCTAAAAGAGATTTTTGGACGTCATTCTCACCAACCGCAGAGAGATGAAACGAAGGGCATGATGGGACCGGCAAAAAAGACAAATCGAGCAGAGTGTTGGCCCCAACAAGCGGGTCAAGTGTTACAGGTGGGAGAGAAAAATGCTTATTGAGGGCTCGAACATCGATGTTGTGACAATCAATAGTTGGTGATTTGCCGATTCCATTAGCTTTAAGGAATTTCCAGACGTCTGAAGAGTTGTGGTTGACAAGAGATTCGTGAAAATGGCGGCGTTTGGCATCACGACACAGACGACCACAGACGACTTTGTTATTCAAACTCATTTATATCACATTAATCTTCCTACTATACTTACACTAAGTAATTATTTTATAAAATAATTATGTATTTCCTTGTTAACGTGTATTTAGACTTGCCTTGCATGATCGAGGCACAAGCTGGCATACTTAGTAATGTTCGCGGATGATACATCACTTTTATTCAAAGTAAATCGGCATAGTACAGATGCGAATAATGTTAATAATATTTTAAATTATATTTCAAATTGGTTTTCTACAAACAATCTATTGTTGAATGCAGAAAAGACCAAATGCGTTAAATTTACAATACCCAATGTCAGACAAGCAAACGTCCATGTCGTGCTGGGTAGCCAAATTAATATTGTTACGAGCCGGGGTTCTACGGAATGGAAAATGCCGATCGAACTACCTCAAAACACTTTATTTATTACACCACTAATTTACACTTCACTATAAGCTTCACTGAACACTTTTAATCGCACTTGAACTCGCAGGTATAACTCGTATTATCGCTCTGAAAATACTGATGATCCGCCACCGAAGTGCTCCGCCTTTATAGTACGGTCATTACTCTAGATTACTCTAGAATCTTCACGGAAGAATTATCGCGAACATTCCACACCTTCGAGATGCTTCTAGATAACTCGTTACATAGAAGTACCTTGACAGAACATTCCAGAAAGACGTTACGTAGTAGTACTGCGATTTGTTACTAGATGGCGCTGAATTTGGTAGTCTTATTACTCGCTACGAGATGGCGTTACACTGCTCCCTCCTAAGACATGCTCGTCCCGAGCATTGTCAGGCCCATAATATCGCGCCAATCGATCCACATGAACTACCTTTGGCGCACTTCTTGGACTCTTCCGTATTCGGTAAGTGACATCGTTAATCTTGGTCACAACTCGGTATGGTCCGTCCCATTTAGCTTGCAGTTTAGGAGACTTCCCTTTACTGCGGACTGGGTTATGTAACCACACTAACGAACCTTCATCGAAGTCCTTATTGTTTGTCTTTCGGTCGTAACGGGTCTTCATTTTTTCAGACATTTGTTGACCTGATTGTCTGACATGCTCATAAATGTCATTCATCCTGCTGCGCAAGTCATTCGCATAATCGGTGATATTGCGTGGAGCGTCAGGCGGTATACCGGTTATTAAGTCGGCAGGCAACCGTAATTCTCTTCCAAAGTTCGCATAAGCTGGTGTCACTGACGTGCTTTCGTGAACCGCACTTCGGTAAGACAAAAGAAACGGTTGGATGTGCTTGTCCCAATCTTTTTTCCTGCTTTCCACAACTTTCGCCAGATATCTCTCCAATGTCTGATTAAATCGCTCCACCATTCCATCTGACTGCGGGTGGTAAGAGGTCGTTCTGGTTTTGTGAGTACCCATGACCCAACACATTTCCTGGAACACCTGGGATTCAAAATTTCTTCCTTGATCGCTATGGATTTCTAGAGGCACCCCGAAACGACAGAAGACTTCGTGAACCAATTTATCTGCGACGGTGGTAGCTTCTTGATTAGGTATAGCGAAGACTTCTGGCCACTTCGTGAAATAATCCATCACAACCATGAAGTACTTGTTTCCGCTTTCACTTTAAGGAAACGGTCCGCAACATCTAGGGCTATCCTTTCCCATGGCGCCTCAACGTTATACAGTTTCAGTGCACCTCTGCTCCGTGTATGAGGTCCCTTCACAGCTGTCGTCGCGACAGTGGATCCAGTAAAACCGCTCACGTATCTTCAACAGAGTCCTTTTTACTCCCATATGGCCCCCTGAACATCCATTATGGTAGAGCTGTAGCACATCTGGGACCTTAACTTTAGGGACGACCATTTGCAAATGACAGCTGTCTCCTCGAGCATTTTCCCATTTGCGGCACAAGACTCCATCCTGAATAACTAAACTGTCCAATTGCGCCCAATAACTTTTTGTGATTGAACTCATTGAAGCGACGTCACTCCACATGGGTTTAGGAGCACTTGCTTTAATCCATTTAAATATTGGCTTGATATCCGCGTCGTCCTGTTGAGCATGTTGTAGGATTTCTTTCCATTCGTCGCTCAGATCCGTTTTAAGCATGTTCACAGGTATGGCTTCCTTTATCTCCTGTTTGGCAAAGTGCTTACGGTCTTCAGGGCAAGGTCTTCTTGACAATGCGTCTGCGTTGCCATGGGATCTCCCATCCTGGGTTTGTGAGATCGAAACCTTTGGGGCTCTTCTAACATCAGCCGGCACCCGCCACGCAGTCCTGGCTATTATTCGTTTTCCCTGCTGTTGCTGGGCGGTGACGTTAGTCACCCTATCTCCTTGGGAACGACTTTCTGCTCTTTCTGCAGTCCGCTTTGGGCAACTGGATCGAAGGTGGCCCCTCTCACCACATGTGTAGCACCTAGGGCTATACCTTGTGAAACGGTCGCGAGCCGGTGATGCTACAACTTCCCTGACGCGGTGAGATCGATGATCCTGCCGTACGGCTTCGACCTCCAAAGCATGAGCCAAGGCGTCTTTGAGAGTCTCATGGTGCCCGAGCCTCACTACAGCCCTGACTTCCAGGTCGTGGATGTCGTCGATGAATGCTTGCACCAGATTCCCATTGATGAGCGCAGGTACCGACTGGTATGCTTTCCGTACCAGCTTCTCAACTTCCAGGGCCCACTGTTGCAAGTTTTCGCCAGTGCGCTGGACACGATCCTTCAGCTGCGCACGATACACGTGTTCCAGGTGAGCGTCACCGTATCTGGCTTCAGGACTTCTAGTAGCTGCTCGTAGGATACATCGTCTCCGAGAGCTTCCAGGATAGTTAACGCCTTGTCTCGCAGACCCAATGTAAGCGCAGTCATGGCCTGGGCTTTGCTCCACCCATTTGCCTTCTTAACGGCCTCAAACTGCTTTTTATAGGCTAACCATGAAGATGTCCCATCGAATGGAGGTACTTTAAATCCACGTGCTGAAGGCACAGCAGGTAAGGAAGTCGCAACCCCATCTCCAGCTTTCAGATTTCCCAGCTCTTTCCTCATATCTGTAATCTGGTTTTTTACATCTTCTATCCGAGTTTCGGCTTCCGTGATTCGGTCCTCAACATGATGAACTTGATCCTTCATCACATTCATCTCGTTGCCAAAAGTAGCTCGAAGATCTTTCATGAGGAGCGTCTGTTCCTCCTGGCGGCGTACCTGCTCCGCCTGGCAGCGTGCCTGCTCCTCCTTGTCACGTAGCAGCTGTTTTTCCAACCGGCGGGCCTGCTCCTCCTGGCGGCGTGCCTGCTCCTCCTGGCGGCGTGCCTGCTCCTCCTGGCAGCGTGTCTGCTCCTCCTTGTCACGCAGCAGCTGTTCTTCCAACCGGCGGGCCTGCTCCTCCTGGCGGCGTGCCTGCTCCTCCTTGTCACGCAGCAGCTGTTCTTCCAACCGGCGGGCCTGCTCCTCCTGGTGGCGGGCCTGCTCCTGTAGCATCGCCATCAGCGCAGCAAAGTCTGGAGGTGCTGGTACTGGAGATACCGTGGGCGGGCCAGCTTCCACCGTTGGCTGCTGCTGACCACCCAACCTCTCCGGCGTATTACCTCCGAAGCGCCTGCTGTCCAACTCCTGCTGGCGCTGACTCCTGGTACGGACGCCCTCTGTGTATTCTTTCGGTAACACCGGCATTGTTCAAATCCCACTTCTGACACCAATTGTTACGAGCCGGGGTTCTACGGAATTGAAAATGCCGATCGAACTACCTCAAAACACTTTATTTATTACACCACTAATTTACACTTCACTATAAGCTTCACTGAACACTCTTAATCGCACGTGAACTCGCAGGTATAACTCGTATTATCGCTCTGGAAATACTGATGATCCGCCACCGAAGTGCTCCGCCTTTATAGTACGGTCATTACTCTAGATTACTCTAGAATCTTCACGGAAGAAATATCGCGAACATTCCACACCTTCGAGATGCTTCTAGATAACTCGTTACATAGAAGTACCTTGACAGAACATTCCAGAAAGACGTTACGTAGTAGTACTGCGATTTGCTACTAGATGGCGCTGAATTTGGTAGTCTTATTACTCGCTACGAGATGGCGTTACAATATATAATTTATCTTCAAAATAGCCCCCTTTAGCACTGATACAGAGCGACAAACTTTCTAGCGATAAATTTTCCGCACTTCCTCGACGGATATTTTGTCCCACTCTCGCGTGAGGGAAGACTTCAGCTCGTCGACAATTTGGTGACGATTAGCACAGACCCTTGCCTCTAAGATAGACCATACACTTTAATCCATTGGATTAAGATCTGGCGAGTAAGGTGGCCATTCTTTTGAGCTTATGAACCCTGGTAAAGCGGCCATGCACCACTGCTGAACATTGCCCTGTGAGCTGGCGCAGAGTCCTGTTGGAATATCCATGGTTGGTTTCCGAAGTGTTGTTGGCTCCAGGGAAGCAACACAGTTTCGAGGATGTCTTGTCGGTAATAGTCTTGATTGATTTTTATGCCTTTATGTATGAAAACTAAGGGAGTTTTGATAGTGAAACATATTCCTCCCCAAACCATAACTGTTTGTGCGTTTTGACGATGCGGAACAATCGCAGTAGCTCCAGGACGAGTTACTGACCAGATCCTGTCATTTTGGTGATTGTGGGCTTGCTCAATCGAAAATAATTTTTCATCAGAAAAAACGATATATTCCTAATTTGAAGCTACGGAACGCTGTTTAAGGAATCTGCACCTCTGAAGATGAACGTTTTTCTCTTTATCAGTTTGTTTGCAATTAAACTTTTCAAATTTTATAAGGGATCAATTGGAGGTCATGTTTCACTATACGTTGCACGGTGGAGCGGCTAATCCCCCCTAAGAAAAATGTCATTTTCTCACCTTTGTCTGTGGATTGCGTAGTAACCTTTGTTTGATGATGTGTTTGTTCCTAGAAGTTCGAACAGTTCTCTTACGTCCTCTTCCAGGACGGTCCTCAATGTTGCCCAACTCATTATAGCGTTTAAGTAATTGTCGCAGAAACTAACTGACGGCTTACACCAAGAATGCTTGCTATCTCACATTGCCTTTTTCCACGCTCATGCAAAGTAAGTATGGGCACTCGTTTCGCTGACATAAAGAAATAAATTAATTGCAACAATTTTTTAACCGACTAACAATGTAGATTTGGCGCCAAGGAACCAGCAAATAATATAAAGAAACAAAAGAGAACACATCCCGTTCCATTTATGAATTTTCATTTTTAAAATTTTGTCAACGTTATTTTGGGCCACGGTGTAAGTACTAACTGACGTTTGTAAGAGCCATTTAGTGACCTATACAAATAAATAAATCATTTAATTTCATTTCAGTGGCTAGTGGGTGATTATGTCTCCGCTTGCGTCGATGCATTTTGCAGTTAAAGTTTCTCTCAACGCTTTTCAGGTAAACAGTTATCTATGTATAAAATTTTAACAAAAGTACGTTCTCCAAAGGGGTAAACAGAGGCATAATATATGCCCACATTATGCTGCTTTTAAAGGACCTACGTAATAAGCTTACGCTTATCTCCATACAGGGGCATTTTATATTTAAGTACCAGAGATTCCTTTGATCGAGGCAGGTGAGGTTGGCTTGGAACTCAGGGTCCCAAAATCTTCGTGAGATCCTTCACACCCACTTTTACGAATATTAATATCAGTTCATATAAATATATATTATAAAAGTGGTCGGGGGCTCGTGGCCTAGTGGTAACCAACTATGTTAACACATCGCAAAAGTTAAGCAACATCCAGTCAGGCCGGTCTTAGCATGGGTGACCATTTCTTAAGATATTTTGAGAAACATCGGAGAGCACGTTATGCCGTCTGTCCCGGTTGTCATACAAACATCTATGGCAGTCGTTAGTGGTAGTTAGAGCCCTTAAACAAAAATCCGACCGGTCTAAATACAGAACTTCGATATCGCCAATGGGTTGTGGAAGTCAGGTGGCAGTCGCCCCACGGAAAATTTCAAAGTTCAGCCAAATCGCAGTTAGACTGGAAAGCCGACCCCAACTGCGTTAGGAAAAGGCTCGGTGGATGATGATAAATAAGATATAAGAAGAATTACCAATAACGGCCATGGCTCCTCCCAGCAGCATAAGTAGCAAGCCAGCCGACAGCGCACGACACGCGTGCCATAAACATTGTGAACTCATCTTGCCACGTACCACCTGTTTTCATAATAATAAGTAATATTTTAGATTTTTCTTAACAAAAAGTTTTCACTCGTGCCATTCTTATCAGGGCAGCAGACAGCACAAGCAAGTCAGCACATCATGCAGACAGCACACAGAAACAAAAGCATGCCGACCGCAACTGCACGACCGTCCTAATATGTATCGTCGTTTGTCAGTGTCACCGCGTAGCAAACGCGTCAGATTGACAATTTAGACTAATAAGCAGATTTTTTGCTTTTCCATTTCAGTGAATGATTGTGATTATATTGAGTCTTTAATTTGGTTATATCAATCTATACATTTACATAACAAAAAAAACTTAAGGCACAATAAGTAACCAAAGTTATAAATGGTTTTAGTTTTGTGGCTGCTTAAAGCTTTTTGGCCATACCACATATAAGTTAGATACCTATGTACATGTGGTATGGCCAAAAAAATTACAGCATCCACAAATACTATACTAAGTATAGTACCAAACACAAACAGTACTAAGTCATAAAGAACCATATACCTACTACAGCAAAATAATTTCATCATCGATAGAGTCGAACAAACAGTCGTCTGGACCTACATGTCTATAACACAAGTACAATCTTAGATGGAATGTCACAGACCTAATTAATCAAGTTTGCTATATCAGTTTAGTCCGTTAAGTCCGTAAGCTTAAGATATTGTAGTTTTGGTATCATTGACTGTTTATTTTGAACTTTAATAACACTAACTAATGAACTAAATATATATTTTTTTAAATAAAGGTAGCTATACCTCTTTGATTTAAAGTGAGTTTCAATGTTTCGTAAAGTTAGAGCGTGACATATTATTTGTGACATTGTAAGTATTGTAACTATGAACAAAGGCTGACGTCATAACAATACATGAACCCCTTTTAACTGATGACGTTAATACACAAACTGTGAATGTGATTGTATGTACGAATTTGTTCCAAACAATATCTTGCCTTAACACTATCAAAGCCTGGTATTATTGTGGTGGATGATTGTCAAAACATTGTAGCGGATCTTTGTGAAATAAGTTTGTTATTCGCAGCAGTATGTGTAAATGGTAACTGTTTTAATGTAGCCTGAGATCAGATTATAGTGCAACAAGTTTTTAACCCATCTGTTGAACACCAGCTTTAACTGAATATATTGACGAAATGGTTACATTGCACTTAAATTAATTGATTGGCTTCAACATACTGCTCCTTTTAGTGTGGAAGATATATAATGTAGAATACGGTAGACAGATATATTATAATAAGTAATATTAGTTGGTAGAGTGTACCTGGACGTTCCAGGTGGCCCCCGAGGCGGGGTGGGCACGCCGCAGGGGCCCCGTGACACTCCGCGCGCGCCTCATGCCGACTGCCGCGCGTTTTGTCGAACGCGGTCTCTCTGAGTGCTGCGCACGCATGCAGCTTCTTCGGTCCAGGCCACCGCTGGCCACCTGCGTCCTAATTCCGTGAGTAAAAATTGCGATGCTTGAGAATTCTATAGGTTGCTTGAGACTGAGACCCCGGAGAAACAGTGATTAATGATTACATGCCTACTTGTGAGGCGACAAGACGTGATACCTATTGTAGTCATGGTTCTGAACAGAGGTAAAATCGAATATTTATTATCACTTGGGATTTTTATGGCTAAGTTTTCGACTGAATGCTTACATTATTTAAGAACTTGTACTAAATCTTGAAAGCCACAGTCTCTGGCTACCTCAATGAGGCTTGACGTGCCACGGAGACATCAACTGAAGTATTATTTGTGGTATGGTGTTAGTACTTTATAAGGTTGTGTGTTGAGAGAGAAATGAAAAATCTGACTGCTGAATAATAACTGTCATATTATATTAACATGAGCCTTAATATATACTAGCTGATCGCCGCAGCTCCGCCCGCGTGATTTAGTTTACTCGTTCCCGGTTCCCGTGGGAACACATTACCGGGATAAAAAGTAGCCAATGTTACTCAGGGTAAATGTAGCTTTCCAATGGTGAAAGAATATTTGAAATCTGCACAGTAGTTTTTGAGTTTATTCTTTACAAACATACAAAAATACAAATCTTTCCTCTTTATAATAGTAGTATAGATGAAGGCGCATACAGTATAAATCTAAAACGATGTGTCTTACACACTACAACTTCTAGTCTAGGAAGACTGCGAATCAATTCTTGTAACGAACACACAAAAGATTAAGTATATACTCGTACTTACAAATTTTTTTACTTACTAAACAAGCGGACATTACAGCCACGAGATATAATTGCCGATGTGTCCATAGTAACATATTTATGCTCGTGACTTTATTCTTTAAGAGTTGCCGTTGCGTGTCCTGATGGTTAGTTTCGCAGCTATCCTACTAATATTATAAACGCGAAAGTTTGTGAGTATGTATGTACCTATGTATGTATGTATGGATGGATGGATGTTTGTTACTCTTTCACGTAAAAACTACTGAATGGATTTTAATGAAACTTTACAATAATATAGCTTATACATCAGAATAACACATAGGCTATAATTTATAAAGATATTGTGTGAATTGTTCAAAATATTACGCGGCGCGACGGGAACGGGAAAAAATCCAAATTACCACGCGGACGAAGTCCGGAGCGGGCGACCACTAGTAAAATATAAAGCATAGGAGAAATTAGATACGTCAACGAAGTTACGAGCGTTCGGTAGTAGGTATCATATAAAGTTATTAAGCAGAATTCGTAAATATGTAATGTGGAGAACCTAATGACGCGTAAAATTTTTACACATGTTTTTTGTAAATATTGTAAGTACCTACCTTAAACCGAAATTCCGAAAGCCAGGACAGAATGATGTTAACTACATACCACTAAATAGAATCTCTGCATTCCAAGCATTTTCGTTTGAGTAAAATAACGTGAATCGTCTATACCTATAAAATTCTAGTGACCTAGTGTTTGTTGCCAAACTTTTTCGGACTAGCTGTTTGTTCTGAAACAGCTAGTCCTATTCTTAAGAAAATGTGTGTGTATTTCTTTTGAAATGCAGAGTTGCCATAGTGAAGCAGAGACGAATAGCCATTAGGCGGCACTTTCTACAGTACCTACTATCAAAATTGGACCTTAAGTTGGGGGCCCATCTAACCTCTTCACGCTCCGATTGAAGA
The DNA here is from genome assembly GCA_963556515.1 of Nudaria mundana. Taxonomy (NCBI): domain Eukaryota; kingdom Metazoa; phylum Arthropoda; class Insecta; order Lepidoptera; family Erebidae; genus Nudaria; species Nudaria mundana. The sequence goes on from OY748304.1 coordinate 11,229,493, forward strand.
ACCCAGGGTTGTAGGAGGAATAAAACACGACCTACCCGCGGCCGTTCCAGACTTTGGTATGTAAGAGCTTTGGAAGGCTGCTTCCCTTTCCTCTCAACTCTAAATTCCTTAAACGGGCTTGTTCACTATTCGAGTATCATAGAAATTGAATAATGATTGGTATCATTGTTGGTCTTCAGCTTCTTACCCCCATCGAGCAGCTCCAAAACCGTTTATAGCAGAGCATCTTCCAGTCCCCTTGGTTTAAATAGGTGAGATAGTCACACATACAAGGCTCATACAATTACTAGTAGGCGTTCCTGCTCACGGTGCTAGTATAGATGTCATTCAATTCGGTTTTCTATATTTTGATCAGCTGTTCTCTACGCATTTTTTAAAGAATAAGTATGTATGTACCTCTTTTTTTTAATTTCCGCGGCCCAAGGCCACATCCTCTCACGCGTCCATTGCCGAGCGCCTCTGATGAGCACACAGGGAATTTACAGTGGCGTGCATTGTAAAGTAGGCACAAATAATCGGCCGAAATGATTTAATAGATAGGAGAGAATAAATAATTTCGGCGATAATTTGTTTCTGTGGAAACCTGGGAAATGTAAATTATAGGTCCAAGACTGTACCGCTGCTTAATATACCTACCGGATTTGGAATTGAGCAGCTGAGGCATGCACGTATGTAAATGAAGCCGGCGGTGTTCACTCACTCTTGAAAGACGACTGTAAGAGAATACAGCTACCTGTACCCTTAGATCAACCATCTATGGATAGATGGCGAGTATCACCCGTTTTCTTCGTGACAACTTCTAAGCAGCTGCTTATAACTGCATACATATACTGGGCAACCTATGTCAAAGCTCTGATATAGGTTGCCCAGTATAGTATATGTATGCGGTCCACTAGGTGCGCCACATTATATTGAAACACGTCAAAAACGAGATCTCAGAAGAAATTACAAACAATAATTAGTTCCATTTTTTGCCAAACAAAAACTTAAACTTGGAAGCTGATGACGTCATCCTCGACTGTTTAACTGTTCAGACGTGCAGAGTAGTCGTTAGTGGTTCAGACCGGTTATCAGCATTGTATATAGAAGATTTTAGAGCGATGATTTTTTATGATTTTAAAAGTTCTCTCTCTCCGCAAGACTGTGCCGCTCGTCTTCAAAATGCTTTTGGGAGAGAAGCCCCTTATTTGAGCACCGTGAGGCGATGGTTTTCTGAATTTGAGAGAGGTCGAGTTTCTTTACATGACAAATTTCGTGAAGGGCAGCCTTCAACTGCCGTCAACGAAAATAATGTGGCTCCTGTTAAGCGGTTAATTGAAGAAAACCCGCGGATTACCTATGAGACAATTCGAGGACTATTGGGGATTGGTATGAGTCAAATCCAGAAAATTTTACACGAAGAATAAAAAGTTCGGAAACTTTGTTGTCGTTGATTCCCTCATGAACTGACAGCGGAGCAGAAGCGGGCTCGCGTGGAATGGTGCTCACAGCTGCTACTGAAGTACAACCACGGACATTCTAATGTTGTTTATGATATTATCACAAGAGACGAAACGTGGATTTATTGTTTTGAACCCGAAAAAAACAGCAATCTTGTGAATGGGTGTTTGAAAATGAGAACAAGCCAACAAAAGTGATGCAGGCGAGAAACGTTGGTAAAAAAATGATCGCGTTTTTTTTCTCAGCTACGGGTCCCATCTGTACAATTCCACTTGAAGTTCAAAAGAGTGTTAATGCCGAGTGGTATTCTACCATTTGTTTACCCAGGGTGTTAGAACCCGCGTTCTCCTACATCATGACAACGCTTCTTCACACACGGCCAACAAAACAAAGTCATTTTAAGTTTCCGAAAAAGTACAACTCTTCACACATCCTACGCATAGCCCCGACCTAGCACCTTGTGATTTCTGTATTTTCCCCAAAATCAAAGATTTGATGAGAGGTTTCACTTACCAACTCCGAAGAGGCAGTGATAGCGTTCAATCAGCACGTAGAAAACATGCCTTCAGATCTGTGGTCCTCCTGTTTTATCGCATGAAAAATGTTTAAAATGTGAAGGATAGTATTTTGAAAAGCAATAAACAAAATATTTTGGTTTTAACATGTTGTTTTTTTAATAAGTTACGCAGAACTTATAGTGTGACCTACGTATACTAGACCGGGGCGGAAGCATTTGAAAATGGTAAAAAGTGAAAAAAAAATCATAGAAGGATGAAACCCATTACAAAAGGACGAGAATATAACAAAAATTAAGGGAAAAATAATTTACGGTCGATCTGAGGTCGGGAAGTGGAAAGGGGTGAGTTTTTAAGGGTAAAAACGGTTTATCTCGATTTCCGGCAAAAATACAAGTCCTATGGAAAAAATTAAATGACTGCTTCGGTGGCGTGGTCGGTAGTGCATCGGCTTTCGACGCCGGAGTCTCGGGTTCGATTCCCGGTCGGGACAAACTTTGTGTGATGACATATGCGTTTGTACCGAAGTCTGGATGTTTCCTATGTATAATATGTATGTATTTACAAAAAAAAATATATATATAAGTATTTATATCAGTTTATCTAGTACTCATATCACAAGCTCTGCTTAGTTTCAGACTAGATGGCGTTGTGTGCATTGTCCTAATATATAAAAAAAAAAAAAAAAAAAACAAATATATATATATAAATATATATATAAAGTTGTAGGTAATAACAACTTTTGTATTTACCCTTTTTTTTTTAACAACTTCTACAACTTTTGTATTTACACTTTTTTCACATAACCTCAAAATTTATGTGTAATATTCAAATAATCAAGTTTTTGGTTTTTTATTTTTATCTCTTTGCAAAACAATTTTTTTTTTCAACGAAATTTGGTGAAAACTTACCTTTTTATGTCCCAAAGACTCCGTAATTTTTTGGATTTGAAATATTTATTTTTTCACCTAATTTTGACTTAAAATCGAAAAAAACACCCTAATTTTCAATCGAAAATTCTCACGTCAAAATATCAATTCTGTTCTGAAGAGCTCTTCAATCTGATCCCACCCTCTTCCTTCCGATCCCGAACGACTCGTGCCGGGCAGAGATGCCACCCCCACACAGTGGATAGCATGTTCGCGAGAACCGAACGTTTTAAACGTTCGTTTCTCTGCCGAACGATAGTGGCCTGGAACGCCCTGCCTGTGCACGTGTTTCCTCCCACATATAATCCTGGGTTCTTTAAGCGGAGCGTGAAGAGGCACATCAGTAGGTCGTCAAGTTGAGGGCCACTCTCAATAGTAATGTGTGCTGTGAGAGTGGCCCACAATCGCTAGACGTCGTCACGACTTACCACCAGGCGGGCGGCGTCAATTTGGCGAACCAAATATAAAAAAAAAATAAAAATAAATCAGCTTTTTAAAAAATGTCGGGAAGTATTTTGTTCGTTGAAATCTCTTCTTTCTGAAAATGTAAAAATATATATACATTACTATGGTAACTAAATGTTCTCAGAAAATGCAAAGAAAAGAAAAAAAACTCGAATCCGAAATTTTTTTTTAATCACTATGCACAATTTAGAGTTTGACCCTTGTAAAATGTACACTTTAATTACTTGAAAAACGTAAGATTCCATGTTACGTTGATAAACAAAAAATACAAATCGAAATATACTACTATAATTTACAACCAAATAAGTTAATTTTTAATAAGACAACTACTATATTTTGAGAAAGTTGTAGAATATTCTTTAAATTATATGCAAAGATGCCTATTTATTGCTGTTTTAAGATAACTTATAGACCTCAGTTACCTAGGGATAATTTTAGCCCATCAAAAGGTATTTCATAGAGAAGTGGGGAATGGGGCTAGGCGGGTCTAGGTCTTTCTACCTGTTAATGTAACATGGAATCTTACGTTTTTCAAGTAATTACAGTGTAAATTTTACAAAGGTTCAACCTCAAAATTGTACATAGTAGTGATTAAAAAATAAAATCGGATTCGAGTTTTTTTCTTTTCGTTGCATTTTCTGAGAACATTTACCAAAGTAATGTATATATATTTTTACATTTTCAGAAAGAAGAGATTTCAACGAACAAAATACTTCCCGACAATTTTTAAAAAGCTGATATTTTGACGTGAGAATTTTCGATTGAAAATTAGGGTGTTTTTATCGATTTTAAGTCAAAATTAGGTGAAAAAATAAATATTTTAAATCCAAAAAATTACGGAGTCTTTGGGACATAAAAAGGTAAGTTTTCACCAAATTTCGTTGAAAAAAAATTGTTTTGCAAAGAGATAAAAATAAAAAACCAAAAACTTGATTATTTGAATACTACACATAAATTTTGAGGTCATGTGAAAAAAGTGTAAATACAAAAGTTGTAGGAGTTGTTAAAAAAAAGGGTAAATACAAAAGTTGTTATTACCTACAACTTTGTCATTTAATTTTTTCCATAGGACTTGTATTTTTTCCGGAAATCTGGATAAACCGTTTTTACCCTTAAAAACTCACCCCTTTCCACTTCCCGACCTCAGATCGACCGTAAATTATTTTTCCCTTCATTTTGTTATATTCTTGTCCTTTTGTAATGGGTTTCATCCTACTATGATGTTTTTTGGTTTCAGAAATTATCGACACTGGTCTATACGTAGTAGAGAGATATTTGCCCTGAGCCTGTACCTATATAAAACTTCACCTAAACAGTTAGTAAAATATTCAAAATAACCAAGTAGGTGATAAGAAAACACCTAAATCACGTTGAAATAAATTATATAACTTTATAATAAGGTATATGAGTTAATAATATGCTCATACATGTTAGCAGGTACCTACATAAACCATATCAACATCAAAACTGATGTTTATCTACAATTCGCTCGTTGGGGAAATAATAACCAGAACGTTCCGTATTCATAAAAACCGTAATGTGTTCCGAGATCAAACATATGTCGGCAAGTCAAGTACTTATAGGCGGTCCCCTCATATAGATAAGTACTTAACATAAAGGGAGTTTCAGTAATTAAATGTTATGTGCGGCGGCGCGGCGACGTACGAGTTCTGTTGAGCGGTTCACGAACTACAAAGCCGCAACACAAGTTTCGCATTTAACTTTATAACCACATTAATTTATAAGTTTGCAACACAACTGTTTATTTAAAACTAATGATATGGGGGTAGACATACGCACGAAGAAACATTATGTACCTATGTAATTACCATTACTGGTGAATCTGAACTTAGCATTCAGCGAGTGATAGCAAATTTTAATCAAAGTAAATTCGTACATACTTCACTATATTTAATTAAAATATTATGTAGAGCTATGTTACAATCAATTGACTCTATAAGCTGATCTATACTTAGATTTCACATGTAAAGAAGACAAACACATGTCGTCATTCAGTGGAATGTCAATATGTCAATCTGTACTGCCAGTGCGTATAGGTTGAAGCTCATTTCCTAATAAAACAACGTCGCAGAGTTAATTGATGGTTGATGATTTTGCATCTGAAAGATGTGTCCGGCGGTGAGAGTAGCGGCAAGAGACGTGAGAGGTGGAGCGGGGTAGTGCTGGAGGGGAGCTCGACCCGAGGGCCGGCTGTCACGTGGAGCTCGGGGCGCCGGCGCGGCCGGGCCGCCCGGGCCTCGCGGCCGCCGAGCTCACGGCGCGGCATTACCCAGCCGGCAGCGGCTCACGCCATGTGCGCCGACACGCGACGAGCGCCGCGCGCCGCGGTTCGCGGCTCTACCGTCGCAGGGGCTCGAGGTCGCTGGTCGGGCCGTGTCGCCGGCGCCGGGCCGCGCTAGCCCGGCGGGTGCACCGTGGGGGGCGGGAGTGCAGGTGGCGTCGCCGCGCAGGTGCGGCCCGCTACCTGCCCGGGGGCGCGGGCACGCTGCGTCGCGCGCCCGCCCGCCTCGACGCGCTCATGGAGCCGCCCTGGGAGCTGGAGCTGGAGCTGGAGCTGCGGCACCACATCGAGAACTGTGCCTGCACCTGCGACCACATGGGTTACGGGAACTACATGGACTACCAGGTGGCGCCGGGCGCGCATGCCTGCATGTGCCGCGCTATCACCTCGCCGCACGCCCACGTACGTGTCGTATGTTTGCCCGCGCTGCTTGCTACAGACGGCCCCCTCCCGCATGTCTATCCGCGGCCCGCTAGGGGTCGGTTTCACGCTGGTTTGTTTGTAGACTCGACCCGTATCATAACAACTTCATTCGTACTTATTTTGATTTCCAAATTGTGATCGTTCTATGTTTGGTTGTGATTTAATAGGTTAATAGTTTTATATTTTGTATTTTTTGGAAATAAATAGATTTTACTTATTTTAAAATACGGAATTTTGTTTTTCTAGTTTATGTAGGTACCTCACTATATTAGACAATAGACAATTTCTAGTGCCATTTTATTAGACTACTTACCTATTAATAGTCTTTGTACCTGCCTGCCCGAGCTAATTACTCCTTTAACCGCTCCGTTACTTTTAGTAGTGAATTTCGTTTTAGACCTAATAGAATACCATAGTCCCTATACCCACTGCCTGTGTCCAAATTACATTGCAGTTTCTTATGGAGTTATTTACGTACGTACTTACCTAGTTTACGTATTGAAGTAGACAACTTGGAATCACTGGTAGACACACAACTCTTCTTCTTACTATGAGTAAACTGTGTTTTTCATTCCGTTTGTTTCTGGCATGCGTGGAGCAACACAATAATTATTATGTAAAACTAACCCTTAAAAACTTATCTAAAATATATGAGAAAGGGTTGTGACGATTTTACAAAAGTAGTAATTCAAAACCATTAATCCATATCCGGTTGCAGTCTATCATAGTCACCTCCTAGACCTTTAAGGTGACTAACACTATTTTAGCACTTGACTATTCTTACATTAGCCTTTGCTCTACAGACTTAGGTACCATCAGGCTGGAGTATAGGTCAGTTGGTAGATATTAATATAAAATATAGATACGTATGTTAATGCAATTCCGATGTATGTCAATGGGCACGTAACTTGGGTTTAATCACGCGCTAAGCATGATTGTCAAACAAGTATGTGGTACTCAGGCAACTAATATTTGGGCAGCAGATACAGTATACCTTAAAAAGTTCAAACCATGGGTATTCACATATATATGTAGTCATTTCACGCCTGGTCCTTTACAGGAAATAGTAATGGCAACTTCCTTCCATCCTTCTCCTTTTCCGGCGCTACTGTGAAAAACATTGGGAATATTGAGAAGATGAATATTGTGTGACACAAGAAGTGAACCAAATCGACAAATAAAATAACATTTTTACTATGTACCGCTTCCATCCAACCGGGATTTGAATCGCTAAATCATTATTTTTATACTATTTAACCTTTCACTCTCAGATAGATTGTCTTGCAAACACATAGTAAGTAAAAGTCAGAACTTCTATATTCATTCATTCATGAAATGAAATTTCTGAATATTTGAACCACTTATCGAGGGTAAAACACACATGATACAGAAACTCTGGTCATAGATCCAAATCGAGTAAAAAATTAAATGATGCCTATTGGCCGATTATATGAAGCCAAAGCTTCGGCCGACCGCTGAGAGCGGTGGGGGTGCTGCTATTGCGCGGCCAGTTGTTTCGCGGCGGGAGGCGGTTATGGACGTCAACTAATGTCTGACGCCCATATCCGCATCCTGCAAGTGAATTTGAACCGCTGCCGTGCTGCTCAGGATCTTCTGTACCAGAGCATCTGGCAGTGGTCCCTAAAATTTGCCGTGGTCGCCGAGCCGTACTACGTCCTCCCGGGAAGCCCGGTGGACGAGGGCGGCTCGGCCTGTTGTATCTTTAGGGGGTCCGCCGAAGACAACTCGCGCCTTGCTATCATTGCAAAGGGCCGCGGGTGTGTTGCGGCGGACTATGATGGGTTGGCAGTCGTGGCCACCTACATCTCGCCGACACTGGACGGGACTCAGTTTGAGTTATGGCTCACTGAGCTCGACGTCGTCTTTGCTGCGTGCCGTCCTCGCCCTGTCCTGTTCCTGGGAGACTTCAACGCCTGGAGTGAGGCTTGGGGCTCCCGGGAAACCAGGGACAAGGGGAGGCTTCTTGAGGACTGGACCAGAACACGTGGTCTGCAGGTCGTCAACCGGGGGAATGTCGCCACCTTCTGGCGGCGGGGGACCAGTTCGGTCGTGAACGTATCGTTTGCGACTTCTGCCCTCGCCGCCCGTATGACTGGCTGGCGCGTGGAGGAGCGTGAGGAGACGCAGACCAGTACACCAGGTTTCGCCGGAGGCATCGCCACCCAGAAAACGCGGCAGCCCGAGAGGTGGAGCTTTATCAGGCATACAGGGAGGCTACAGGCAATCTCCAAGAGACGATAAAGCGGGCCAGGAGGGCGGCCCGCGAGGAGCTCCTGGAGACCCTGCAGCAGAACCCATGGGGCACCCGTACCTACCGGTCAGGGAGAAACTCCGACCTAGGGCGTCCCCATTGACCCAGAGTCTCCAGCCGCAGCAGCTGGAGCGGGTCATGGGCTCCCTGTTTCCGACGAGCGCGGAGGAGCACGTTCCTCCGCGCATGGCTCCGTCTCTGCCCGACGCGGATAGCACCAGGGAAGACGACGTACCCGAAGTCAGGGTGGGGGGCTAGTCCATTGCCCCCGGACCCGACAGCATTCCGGGCCGTGCATGGGTCCTGGCCTTCGAAGAACTCGGGCCTCGACTGATGGGGCTCTTTAGCGCGTGCCTCGAAAGGGGCCAGTTTCCCAAGGTGTGGAGGACGGGGAAACTGGTCCTGATCCGAAAGGCGGGGCGGCCGGTGGACCCACCGTCCGGATACCAGCCGATCGTGTTACTCGACGAGGTGTGTAAGCTATTTGAACGAATTATCGCGGAACGCCTCGTCGCGTATCTCACGACAGTGGGGCCAAACCTGGCGGACAACCAGTACGGTTTCCGTCGGGGACGCTCCACCGTGAGCGCGATCATGCGCGTGAAGAGCCTGACGGAGGAAGCAGTCTCGGAGGGCAAGGTGATGGTGGCGGTGTCTCTTGACATCGCCAAAGCTTTCAACACCTTGCCATGGAGCTGCGTTAGGGAGGCGCTCGTGTATCACGAAACGCCTCTCTACCTCCGTCCTATTGTCGGGGTCTATCTCTCGGAGAGGGCCATAGCTTTCCCCAGCTGGCTCGGACCAGCTCGGTGAGATGTGTCGTGCGGTGTTCCACAGCGGTCGGTCCTGGGGCCGCTTCAGTGGAACATCGGCTACGACTGGGTGCTGCGGGGTGCGTTGATTGAGGGCGTCAGCGTAATGTGCTACGCCGACTTTACCCTCGTCACGGCGCGGGGTGCAACGTACCAGGAGGCAGCACTCAAGGTCACGACGGGTGTTGCTCAATTCGTGGGTCGGATACGGCGGCTGGGACTGGAGGTGATCTTGCACAAGTCCGAGGTTCTGTGTTTTCACAGACCTAGGAACGGTCTACCGGAAGGTTCCAGCATAAATGTAGGAGGCGTTAGCATCGGCACCAAGCCCTCGATGAAGTACCTAGGGATCGTACTTGATAGCCGATGGAACTTCGGACCACATTTCCAAAGTTTGGTCCCCAAGGTGATGCAGGCATCGGTCTCGCTTTCGCGACTGATGCCCAACCTAAAGGGACCTAACGCTTCCTGCAGGAGACTGTACCTGGGGATCGTGTGGAGTATGGCCCTATACGGGGTTTCCGGAAGGGGGGATAGGTTGGCGGTCAAGGTGAACGTGACTCTATTAAACAGACCAATTCGAACCTTGGACGTCAAAACTATACGGGGATACCGCACGATCTCCGGAGAGGCTGCATGTCTCCTAGCCGGGACCACTCCATGGGACCTGGAAGCGAGAGCCCTTGCGTCATTGTTCCAACGGCGCAAGGAGGCGCTGGAGCGGGACCACAGGCCCAATCGAGGACCAGCGGTCCCAACTCCGCCAGGATCTGATGGAGTCATGGAGGGTGCGACTTGAGCAACCCAAGTGGGGAACCACCATCATCGCGGTGGTCAGACCGATCATGGACGAATGGATGCAGAGGCAGCATTCACTCACTGACGCGGGATAAAACCCTACCCCAACGAGTAGAGACCACAGAGGTGGTCAAAGTCCGCCGGGCGCAACTGGAAATACCTCCTGCGTGTGAACCAGAGACGCCCGACCTCGGGCCGCAGAAATATTTAAAAAAAAATGCCTATTGGTACATAATTCACAACACATTTTAAAACTATTAGAGGTAGAGACGCACCATACATTATTCACGGCACTTATTTACTTGCACACTTAACTGTAGGTACTATTATTGAATTACTAGAATTACTATTCATTAATAAGCATTGTGTAAATATTTACTATACTAGTATATCGTAGTCCGAAACGAGCTTAGAGTCTCACAGGTATAATGACTTGGGAAATAAATACCTACTGAACAGCAGTACATATCTCTAGAGTAAATTATACTGTTGTAAAATTTTCCAAATTCCTTAAGTTTCAATCGACTTCAATTTAGAAGCTTTTCTGTTTGTTCGTGTCAAGTACCATCACCATAATAAACGGATTTGTATGATTACTGTTCGTTTATAGCTGTGTAAGACGACATCATTACCAACATTATCACTGGAAAATATATCTCGTAATTCGTCCCGGTTACGCACGAGTGGTAATTTTTTCTAGTAAAAAATATAGCCTAACTTACTCAGGCATAATATAGCATACTTACTATACAATAGATTAAGATTTTTTGAAATTGGTCTAGGTAGTTTTTGAGTTTATTTGTAACCAGAATAATTCAGTAGCTGATTATAGATAGAAAGCAGGTGGATATAGTTCCTACGGGAACACATTACAGGATAGAAAGTAGCTTATGGCACACAGCGATAGTGTAGCTACATATTAGTGAAAGAATTTTGTAAATTGGATCTGTAGTTATGGAGCATATTTAATTTTAATGTAAACAAATAATCAAGTCCTCTTAATAATATAATAATCCAGAGTAATAGTTAATAATCAAGATAATTTTTGAAAGAAAAATAAAATAATAGAATGAAACCAATATGACAAAAATGAAAGGAAAAATAAATTACGGGCGATCTGAGTTCGGGAAGTAGGCGGGGGTGCGTTTTTAAGTAGGTAATGAAAAGATGTACAACTTTTGTTTTGACAATTTTTTCTCATAACCTCAAAATTTATGTGAAAAATTCAAAAAACTAAACTACATACGGCTTTCACCAATCAATTGAATGATTCATTAAGTACGTACCTATAACTTTAAGTATATGATGATATTTTTATTTTTTTTGTGGATTAGTATTTACTTGTTAGCCTGAAGCCAAATGGAGGCAAGTTGCTAGTATTGTTTAAAATCAGGTCATAGGTAACTACTTGTACTTTCGTTTTAAAGGGACTCATTTCTGCCTTTAGTTTCCTACTTGGCAAGGTGTTTATAGGCTTTCGACTATTTCGACTAAAAGAGCATTTTTAGATGTTTAAGAAATCTACTAAGCAAGAATGGGGTATAACATAGGTACTGTTATTGTGCCACAGCGTGTGAGTGCCAAAATAACTGACCAATGTATGTCAAATAAAAAGCTTTTTAGCGTGCTTTATTACTTTTGTAGACTATAAAGTGTGTCATAAAGAAATAGAGTACAATGCTCCTAAATAAAGTAACTTGTGGCAGCCATATGTGTTACTGACATTACGCCAACAATTTCCTTGATCTCTCTCCAGTTATACTTATTACGTGTTCATTGTACATTTCAGAGAAGCTTAACTTTTTTATCCAACTAAATCCGTTACATAAAGACGCTCTGATTTAACGTAGATTAATTCGATATATTTTGTATCGCTAAGAGGACAAATAAACATTTATGAAGTTGATGGTCAGATAATAAGTAGTCTTCTTATTTATATGTAATACTTACCTGTACTATTGATAAGTTTGAAAATAAATAGTGTGAACCAATGCCAAAAGGTGAAACCGATCAGATTTAAACTTAAATAAAGCAATGGAATAAAAACTCAACTCAGTTTAATTCATAGTTTAATAAGTAGGTTGACATCTAGTTGGAGTAGAAACTAATAGACCTATACTATACATATAACCCATTAACACTTATTTGTATACTAAACTAGCTGTTGCCCGCAGCTCCGCCTGCGTGTTACTTTAGATCTACATAACTTTTTTATTTATGAAAGAAACGATTGAAAACCAAACCGCAAATTCAAATCAAAAATTCAAATCGGTTAACCGTTTCTGAGATTATCGTGTTCAAACATTCAGACAAACAGACAAAAGTTCTAAAAACCATTGTTTTGGGTTTTATTGCGTTCATAAAGCCCCCTACAACAGTTTCTCTATTATATCTTCTATTATATTCTCTATTATACCATAAAAATTCATCTTAAGATACGAAAATATGAAATATTATTTATTATCTTCGTCGTGGGTCACAGTCCATTGAATTGTATGGCGAGTGATATTGTATCTTAAGTAAAATATTATAGTACCTTAGCCGTGTGCAGCGCCCCTTAGTGACCTCCACTGCGGGTGACGTAACCTGTTCTGAAAAGCTCTTCTATCTGATCCCACCGTCTTCCTTCCGATCCCGAACAACGCGTGCCGGGCAGAGATGCCACTCCCACACAGTGGATAGCATATTATCGAGAACTGAACGTTTTAAACGTTCGTTTCTCTGCCGAACGATAGTGGCTTGGAATGCCCTGCCTGTGAACGTGTTTCCTCCCACATATAACCCTGGGTTCTTTAAGCGGAGCGTGAAGAGGCACGTAAGTAGGTCGTCAAGTTGAGGGCCACTCTCTATAGTATTGTGTGCTGTGAGAGTGGCCCACAATCGCTAGACGTCGTCACGACTTACCACCAGGTGGGCGGCGACAATTAGGCGAACCCAATATGAAAAAACCCTAAGACAAACTTATTATTTGCGGTTGGTATAGTAATCGGGTCTAGGGATCGAACCGCAAAATTAAGTTTGTTTTTTATTGTTTTTTTTTATACTTAGTCAAACATGGTATTATAATTTAAGAAGTAGATAAAACAAAAATAAGTTATACATAATTATATACTAAAAATATTTACATTACAAAATATCGTTTAATAAATCCTCCGCGTCATTGCCGACTGGGAAGGTTCCCAGAATGCTGGCTGTGTTGCCACATTAGATGGCGATACTTATTCGGGCCAGAAAATAGCCAGCCTTCTGGTCCTGAGAAGCATAGATTAGGCGTTTAGCAATGTCTCTATAAAGGCGGCGAGCACTCGGATCCATGACCCCAGTATCTCAACCCCAAACGGCTGAAATATGTAATCACCTGCTAGGTTAGCATATTTACGCCGTTTGAGGTCTTCAGCCGATGCAGCAGCAGCACGGCACATCGGGATGTGCTTGGAAGGTGTGAAGGTGCCAAGGTGTCAACGCATGTAGCGTCCCACACCAAAGGCCTTCCCATCTTCCACGGTAGCAACGACATACCGTCAGGTCTCTTTCCATCGCTTCGTGCTAAACCATTTGGTTCACGTACGGCCGGAAGACCTGCGGTGGAAGCCCTACGAATTATGTCGTTTAGAAATAGCGTGCCGAGGTATACGACCTGCACTTCTGCTACAAGAAAGACCATGGTGTCCCAGATTATAGACGGCTACTCCACAGGTGCAATGATGCGGGGATACACAAGGTGTACCCAGCCGAAGGCAAGTGGCAATGCGGAAGGTTGTGTCGTCCTACATTGTACCGATGTTGGGCGATGGGAGCGCCTGGATCCATAACCTTGACCCCCATTCTCCAACAGCTAGTAGGCGTGCAGGTTTTGAAATATTGACAGAAGTGTCAATTAGCGTATTAATTCTCAATTTACAGAGCGGCAAATCCCACAGTCGCTGTGAGCCTAGGCGTGAGGGCAGGTCAGTGTCGGGGCAAGACATCCTCCAAGCATTTATGGCATCGGTCTTGCATCGAACCTCGAAATCAATCAGAATTTTTATTGTATATACTTTTCCGGGATAAAATGTACCCAGTGTGGTGACCAGGATATTAAAGAATAATTATACCAAGTTTCATCGTAATCGAACCGGTAGTTTTTGCGTGATGCCTGAACAAACAGACAGACAGACAGACAAAAATTTTTTTAATCACATTTTTGGGTTCGGTGTCCGTCTAGTAACACCCCCTGCCATTTATTTTTTTGATATTTTCACTTCTACAGATTTATTATAAGTAGGTATAGATTGTTTAAATTTACTTTGTGTTCACTGCCGTCATTGGCCACCACCCTCCCGGCCGCGTCGCCGCGCTGTTATTTTTCTTTCATCACGAGATATCTCTTAAGTCAAAATTATATGGTTCGAATGGCAATTTTGGTCCAAATTAAATGCACAACGTATGTAAAGTATTCAATTAGATAACGAATAATACTGCATTGTTAAAAATAGCTTGGCAAATGACACATTATTTTTTTGTCATTTATAAAAGATAAAAATGGTTACTGTGAGTTATCCTTAAGAGATAGTTTTTTTTTGTGGACCTTTCTATGGTGTACAATACCGTAGTATATTATTTTGATCTGTCTCGTAGGGTTTCGTCAGCGTTTGCAATGAAAGCGCAAAAAAATGTGTTTATTTACGACATTACATTAGAAACCTCTAAAATAATCGGTATTACTCTAGTATATTATACATGTGTCATACATTAAAACCTTTCTGTTGAATCACTCTATCTATTAAAAAACACCGCATCACAATCCGTTGCGTAGTTTTAAAGATCTAAGCATACATAAGGACAGACAGACAGGAAAAGCGACTTTGTTTTATACTATGTAAAGATTATGTACTTTACACTAACCTATGCTCGAGTTATCATCATTTCGGTGTTGGTCGTATATTGTTACTACATATCTAAATGCATCTTCGGTTTCAACATAAAGTAGTCCAAGGCTTTCTAAATTAAGGCCTGAACAGGTCGCCAAAACGAACAAACTTGAACGTACGAGAACATGGTTGAGTTATGCCCCGAGGGCAGTGATAGTAACAGGCAGTGGGATTATTGCGGTCGGCACTGCAACGAACGCGTGCCAGCGTTACAAACAAATGCAAACAGCTATTAATACATGTTTTGTTGGTTTCATCAAATTTAGAAATAACAGCATTGGAATTTTCAAGAAAAAAAAGTGTATTGCATGCTGCATTTACCTGTAATTGTGTTGGTAACACTTAGCTTAATCACATATATATAATTAGGCAGTAGTGTGTACGTAGGTACATGTAAGAGTGTTAACAAATATTGGCAAATCGTAAATAAATAAAATAAACATTTATTTAAGTTGCAGCCATGTGATACTGCAGCTACATTATATTGTAAAAAATGTAATTAAAATATAGCATAACGAAACCTGAATTAGTCACCTTGGCTAAATGCTCTGTGTTTTCCCACATTGGCGACAAGCAGTGATTTGCATAATATAATTAATTCAATCAGCAAAAAGAAACTAAGTAATAGGTAAAAAGTTATGGCACTCATTCACCTACATTGTAAAAGAACATTATGTTGAACTGTTATAACATGTTACACGTGGGAACAATTCCGCACCCGCCCAGGACACTTCTTTACTTTAACATCTCAATTCAGTCCGCTCTCAATTTTATTGCACTAAAAAGATTTACCCTCACGATTCTTGCCGCGAGACTACGGACTAATGTTCTCTTTCAATAAAAAATAAAGGAAATGTAGATCTCTCTTATTTTTATTCTCACAAAATATATTTGTAATCATGAGCATAAAATTGAAAAGATTTGAGGCCGCCTCGTTTAGAGCGCGCAGAGCAAGCAGTAATATTTGATGAGCTCGCATTCGCTTTTATTTGTATAGATATAAAATAAACGTTATTAACCTTTAGGAGCGTATGCTTTTGTTACCAGTATGCTTATGTTATTTACGTTTTGTGACTGTAATTGTAAGTGGATGCGAATTACATCCATGTTTGTCGACATAGAATATCTATTAGTTAACTTAAGTTACTTTACTTTGCATTTCTTCTTTCTATTCTTTCTTCTTCTTTTCTTTCTTTCTTTCTTTCAAGTAATCTGATTGTATTACGAGCTCTTATTTAACTTACAATGTATGTATTCAAATTCAAATTATCTTTATTATCTCCTCTGTAGTATGTAATATGTTTGTTCGGGTGTAATCTTGCAACTCAATTTTGAGGAAGTTTTCCTTAACCGATTGAGTTGAAATTTTGAAGGTTTGGATGACAATACATGGTGAACCTTGTGACGTCATTCTAAATCCAACATGGCGGCACATACAAGATGGCGGACGAATTATATTTAATGCAATCCGTCAATATGAGTATCAAATGAAAGGACTCGCTAAGAGCTAACTACGAAAAGTAAAAAAAAATTAAAGGAAATAAAATCTTTTTCAAAACAAGCTTTTATTACAATGCGCTAATAAGACAAAAATAAGCTTTAACCTTAACTATTAACTTATAATATTACACAATTTATTTGTCATAAAAGCTTGTTGCGAGACTTACGTAGGTAGCTAGGTACTCATATTTGCTGAACTGAACAGGGACAAGCTTCTATAGTATAAATAGTGTAATGTCGTTATAAGTTGATAGGTTAAAGATTATTTTTGCCTTTTTAGCCATTTTAATAAAATATTTTTTTAAATTACGTACAAAACAGATTCCGTCAAACAGTTTACAGGTTTTATTACACATCTCTGCTGTGGGTTTTATTTTGACGGGTCTTGAGTGTGTAAACATTGTGGTCTTACCGTCCCAATTATAGTAAGTCATATTCCTCAGTGTTAAGTAGGTATATGCTGGCAAATTTGCCTAATTTTCAAAATCGTACACAAAGGCTTCAAAATTATGTAAAAAATAAGGCTTCAGCAAAAAATCCGGTTAAGTATTCAATATGAACAATTGGGTCTAGAATTTATCCAATATAAGAAATGTTCCGTGTTATTTTTCATACAATTTAGTTTTATAGGTATACGAGTACACAGGATCTAGGTATATTGATAAATTATATATCCATAGATTTACTAATTCTATTACTATTGTTTACGATTGAATTAAGTTCCCTTTACCATTGATAGACGACGATGGCCTCAGTGATAATAGAAAGTAGAAAAAGATTAATGGATTTACACTACACAGGATTACTACCACTCTAGACGTTTTTATTCACCTCAATTAGAAATGGCGTGATTAGAGAATCGAACAGCATCTTAACGTAGTTAGACATCCGCCCGAGGACACATTTAAACAAATTAAAATACGGCTCACGGTATTTGCATCTGATAGATTTAAATTTGGGAGATTTAATATATTTTTGTCGCTTGCTCAATCTCATTTCCGATGAGACTGTCAGGTCTCGAGATATCTCCTGATTAAATTGCTCACGGGAGGGTATTTGGATACATATTTTGTTTTATTTAGAGAAATTGGATTGAATTTTTTAGCAGTTGAATAAATAAACAGATATTTATTTTCATTTGTCGTGGATCGAATAGATTTTAGGAAACTTAATGTGCTTAGTGTTTTTTCTGATAATACTCAGGAACAAAATAAACGGATATAAAGGTGGGCAACAGTATAACAACTAGGGCCGTCTTTTAACTAATTGTGGCCCTGCACATAGTAGAATAATGGGACCCCTATGATCTTGACGGACCACTATGTACCCGATTTCGTCAGCGAGGTTTATAGGGTTATATAGGTTATATAGGGTTTATAGGGAGTAGTCGAATCTTGTGAAAAGTGAAACCTCTCATCAAATCTTTAATTTTGGGGAAAATACAGAAATCACAGGATGCTAGGTCGGGGCTATGCGCAGGATGGGTGACGAGTTGTAGTTTTTTGGAAGCTAAAAATGACTTTGTTTTGTTGGCCGTGTGTGAAGAAGCGTTGTCATGAAGTAGGAGATCGCGGCTTTTGGGTCGTCTTTCGCGAACTTTTTGTAACACCCTGGGTAAACAAATGGTAGAATACCACTCGGCATTAACACTCTTTTGATCTTCAAGTGGAATTGTACAGATGGGACCCGTAGCTGAGAAAACGCGATCATTTTTTACCAACGTTTCTCGCCTTCCTCACCTTTGTTGGCTTGTTCTCATTTTCAAACACCCAGTCCCAAGATTGCTGTTTTTTTTCGGGTTCAAAACAATAAATCCAAGTTTCGTCTCCTGTGACAATGTCATAAACAGCATTAGAATGTCCGTCGTTGTACTTCATTAGCATCTATGAGCACCATTCCACGCGAGCCCGCTTCTGCTCCGCTGTCAGTTCATGAGGGATCCAACGACAACAAAGTTTCCGACCTTTCAATTTCTTAGTGTAAAATTTTCTGGATTTGACTCATACCAATCCCCAATAGTCCCCGAATTGTCTCATAGGTAATCCGCGGGTTTTCTTCAATTAACCGCTTAACAGTAGCCACATTATTTTCGTTGACAGCAGTTGAAGGCCGCCCTTCACGAAATTCGTCATGTAAAGAAACTCGACCTCTCTCAAATTCAGCAAACCATCGCCTCACGGTGCTCAAACAAGGTGCTTCTCTCCTCAAAAGCATTTTGAAGACGAGCGGTACAGTCTTGCGGAGAGAGAGAGAACTTTTAAAATAAAAAAAAATCATCGCTCTAAAATCTTTTCTACTTAATTCCATTTTCGTTGCATACGTAGAACTTTGATGTGTGGTAAAAAACAATTGACAAATGTTTTTCCGCCAATTGTTTTTTTTTTATTACTAAGAAGGTTGCAACGTTTAAAAATATATAACATTCGAAATTCAAATAGTTCCGATTAACTAGAAGTGCAAAACTTTTAGTGTGCCCCATGTATATACTATGTAGGTGTGTTTTTAGTATTATGTAGGTTTATTGACGTCATATACGTATGTATATTAGTATTAGTTATTTAAGTAGTTATTAGTATTTAAGTTTATTATTTACCATAATAATTATTGTGTACCGCTTCATCTTCCGATAGCATGAGTTACGTTAAGTGTCATGGCAACCTCTGAGCACCTACTACTAGTTCTCTCTGCATCACCCAAAGGTTGACTGGTAGATAATGCCTGTGGCATTAAGTCCGCCTTTGTACAGTTTTGTGCATAAGTTTAATTAAATAAAATAAATAAATAAAAGGTAGAGAAGCACCCCGTCTGTCAAGAGACACCGCTGCCACCACACCTCGTCCTCCGAGACTGCTTTTACCGCTAAGTTCCTCACGGGCATGATCGCATTCACGGTGAAGCGTCCCCGACGGAAACCGTACCTACTGGTTGTCAGCCAGGTTTGGCCCCACGTTCGTGAAATGCTCGACGAGGCGTTCCGCAATTATCCGCTCAAAGAGCTCACAAACCTCGTCAAGCAACTCAATCGGCTTGTGACCAGACGGTGGGTCCACCGGTCGCTACATTTTCCGGATCTTCACATCTAGGGAAACTGGCCCCTTTCGAGGCATGTTTCGACCGAGAGAAGAGTAGCTTCACGCATGTTAAAACTAATAGGTATTGGAGTCATGTTTTTCGTTTATAAACATCGGTTAGTATTTGGTGATCTCGCACGAAGTAGGGGGCCCCTATCGATCGCGGGGCCCTGGGCACGTGCCCATAGTGCTCAATGGGAAAGGAAAGAGGGGTCTGATAACAACCCAAACAGACGTATTCATTGGCTGCCGTATACCAGGATCATTAGTAACTACAAAATCGCGTTCATGAGATGATCATAGTTTCAGATTCAAAGAAGAATCATTGAGGAAATTCGTAGTAAATTTGTTATTTTTACAGACACGCATCGCGTCTTTATCTCCAAAGGGGAGACAGAGGGGCTTATGAGGACCACATTTCACCGATCACTTCATTAACCCTCACGTAATAGGTGGCCTATAGCCGTTCCCGGTACTGAGTATATTTGCCAGAGCCTTGTATAGTAGAAAGTTCTCCGCGTTATTGCTGACTGGGAAGGTTTCGAGAATGCTGGCTGCGTTGCCACATTGAATGTCATGCCAGGAAGTAACCAGCCTTATAACCCTTAACATTCCACGCAATTTAAGATGCGAAGTTGTCTAATTGGTTTCATCTAATTGATTCTTAGACTATATATACCTACATAATTCATTAGAATTGTTCTACGTCTTCGTGTTTACATTTGTCAGACAATAAAGAACGTTGTTCGCCCACATATAAAATGCAATTACAGCGAGATGCTCAATCTGTGGAAGCTTAAGGCCTCTGTTCGCCGGCAATTAACCGACTGTTATATACATTAAATAAACAAGATTTCAAAATGGCGCAGCATTAAGTATATTCTTAAAGCGTTTGTGTGTTAGTGAATTTGAGTGTATGTGTCTTGTTTATAACCTTCAAACTCTCAAGGATTACGTTATCTAACATTATATTATAATAAATGCGTAAGTTTGGATAATTTCCGTTTGTAGTTCTATAATGGCTTAACCACTAGATGGAATTTCTTGAAATGTGGTACACACGAGGCTGAAAATGTGGAAAAAAATATATTCATTATTTTTTTTGTTTAAATCAAGCTTTTAGCATCATAATATTGCATTGTCATGCGACTTACAAACGCGGGCAAGGTTTCAGTTCAATCAGAAACTGGGAAGTGTGAAAGTTAAATATACCTTGCAAGATTTGATTACACACTGACATTGGGACAGGTGAAAGTAAATAAAAGATTGTAAAATAGTAGTATTCATTCATGTAGTCAAACTTGTGTAGGATGCAGTGTGTAGCAATGTCTACGGCTGTAGCCAGTTTTACGTCGTAGACCTCACCGTAGCCGTCACTTCTTTAATGTAAGTTTTAGCACCGATATTAGTTATTTATATCTTTGATTGAGTTGACGCTCCCATGCAAGGCCGTCAAGATTAGAAGGGGCTTAGTATACAGGTGAATTTTTGAAAAGGGCTTGGATGGCCAAATCCGAAACTATAAGGAATAGCGAAAATACTAACTATAAGGAGTAGCGAAATTTTGATGAAACTTAAAACCTCATCATTAGATTTTTGAAAAACCAATAATCCTAGCTGGGAATCGACCCCATTTATTTAAAAAAAACACCCTATATTATTACACCATACGAGAGTGTTGCTATTAAGGATCTTATTCTGTGAGGTAATGACATACGGCAAATTAAAGGAAAGAGCTCATTTTTAACAAAATACATTTTATTTTTCTTACTTTAACTGATTAATTGTTCAAAATGTAGACCATTGTTTTCAATACATAGCTGGATTCGAGACCTCAAGGATCGTACTGCATTCAATATTACAATGTTATTGATTCCGTTTAGAATATTCTCAAAAGAACGTTTCAAGTCATCAACTGTATCATACGTGTCTTTGTAAATTTCGTTTTTAACATACCCCCAGAGAAAGGAATCTAAGGGGGTAAGATCCGGGGATCTCGCTGACCAAGGCACAGGACCATGCGTTGCAATAAAATTGTCGCCAAACTGCTGAATCAAAATCTCTTTTACTATACGGCTATTATGGGCTGGAGCTCCATCTTGTTGAAAAATAACTGGTTGATCTGGGCTAATGGCAAATTCTCCAGCTCTTCAAACAATTAATTCAAAATTTCAACATATTTAAAAGTCGTCAACGTTCCGTCATAAATCTTCTCTATATATAAAAATGAATCCCTATTTCCCTTGGTCACGACATCACGCGTGAACGGCTGGACCGATTTGGATAATTTGGGTCTTAAAATATTCGTGGAGGTTCAGGGAAGGTTTATAAGCAAAATTTCAGGCGGTACAAAGTTCGCCGGGACCACTAGTTTTAAAATAAAATCCTCTGTCCGTCAAAATACTGCACCAACAATTAAATGAAAATCGCACCTGGCGATGCGCTTCGGTTACCCGCAAAGGATTAGTTTGTGACCAGTAATGTTTATTATTTCGATTATACATTCCATTATTAGAAAAATTTGTTTCGTCAGAAAATTTAATATTGGATAAGAAATGTCTGTCGTTGTCGAGTTTCCGATTTAACCAATTGCCAAAATCAAGCCGTCTTAAATGATCTCCTGGATGTAACTTTTGCACAATGCGTCCGGAGCGGTAACATTTATACTTGGATTTTTTTAAACTTTTATCGTAGCCTGAGACACTTGAATGGTTTCAGCTGCGTTTCGGGTGGAATTAGCGGGAATGACTCAAAATAGGTCAAAATAGCTATTTATAAATCTCCGTCATAAATACGTGGCTTTAATAGTTTAGTATTGGCGCGCGCCAATATGCATATCGTTCTAATTTCAATTTCTTTTCTTATATTTTTATTTCTTTTCATATATTTATTTAAGAAAAAAAATATGAAATTAGGACGAAAAAAAAAAAAGAAAAGCTAAGCAAGCTAAGCAAAATAAAAGCAAGATTATATTCTACTTTAAAATTTTACCAGCCTGCCAGAATCATTCAGAACATAATTAAACACGGAATAGTTACGATATTTTCTGGGATTTCGAACGAAACAAATTATGATACAAAATTTAGGTACATGAAATATGAATTTTATTAAAATTCCAAAAATTAAAAAAAATATTTAATCCTTAACAGCAACGAAAAGTAAAACGAAAGTTATCAATATATTCGTAACCTATCAAGCTCCTACCACTCGTCCAATCCCCAAGGAGTTCACAACAGGCCGTCCCCCCCCCCCCCCCTCTAAAATCTAAACCTCTGGCGTGATGAACCTGAAAAAACTCATGATGGTAGTCCTGAACTTTTCAGGAAAACTATAGCGGATTAGATAGCTCTGTTAGTACAGGAGTTTAAGAGGCTATTATGGGTGACTACGGAACCCTATTCTGTGCGTGACCCGACACGCACTTGGCGGATATTTTCACTTATTCTACCAAAATTCCATGCCGCTAAAGTGTATAACAACCCTTATTAATTAAAATTTGGAAGGTTATTTAAATAACGTTCCTTGTCAACGTGTCAAATTAAATACTCTTTTAGATGACCGAGTTTTTCAACTAGGTCATCCCTTATAATTTCATGATCCACTCGGACCCTCATGAGCACGCGGTTGCTATAATGTACCTACTACAAAGATAGCTCAGATCGATATCTCGATATGGACCGATGTTTTAAACACTGCATATAATGAGCAGACAATGAGGGAGATAATACCCAAAGTCAACGTAGACCACTTTGATGTCGTCTGTACACATACAGTGATGCGTGAACACGGTTATACGTAGGTCACACTATAAGTTTTGCGTAGCTTAAAAAAATAACATGTTAAAATCAAAATATTATGTTTATTGCTTTTCAAAATACTCTCCTTTACATTTTAAACATTTTTTCATACGATCGAACCATTTTTTAAAACAGGAGGACCACAGATCTGAAGGCATGTTTTCTACGTGCTAATTGAACGCTTTCACTGCCTCTTAAGAGTTGGTAAAAGTGAAACCTCTCATCAAATCTTTGATTTTGAGGAAAATACAGAAATCACAGGGTACTAGGTCGGGGCTATGCGCAGGACGGGTGACGAGTTGTACTTTTTCGGAAGCTAAAAATGACTTTGTTTTGTTGGCCGTGTGTGAAGAAGCGTTGTCATGAGGTAGGAGAACGCGGCTTTTAGGTCGTCTTTCGCGAACTTTTTCTAACACCCTGGGTAAACCAATGGTAGAATACCACTCAGCATTAACATTCTTTTAATCTTCAAGTGAAATTGTACAGATGGGACCCGTAGCTGAGAAAAAAAACGAGATCATTTTTTACCAACGTTTCTCGCCTGCCTCGCTTTTGTTGGCTTGTTCTCATTTTCAAACACCTATTCACAAGATTGTTTTTTTTTTCGGGTTCAAAACAAAAAATCCATGTTTTGTCTCCTGTGACAATGTCATAAACAGCATTAGAATGTCCGTGGTCGTACACTTCAGTAGCATCTGTGAGCACCATTCCACGCGAGCCCGCTTCTGCTCCGCTGTCAGTTCATGAGGGATCCAACGACAACAAAGTTTCCGAACTTTAAATTCTTCGTTAAATTTTTTTGGATTTGACTCATACCAATCCCCAATAGTCCTCGAATTGTCTCATAGGTAAACCGCGGATTTTCTTTAATTAACCGCTTAACAGTAGCCACATTATTTTCGTTGACGGCAGTTGAAAGCCGCCCTTCACGAAATTCGTCATGTAAAGAAACTCGACCTATCTCAAATTCAGCAAACCATCGCCTCACGGTGCTCAAACAAGGTGCTTCTCTCCCAAAAGCATTTTGAAGACGAGCGGCACAGTCTTGCGGAGAGAGAGAACTTTTAAAATCATAAAAATACATCGCTCTAAAATCTTTTCGACTTAATTTCATTTTCGTTGCATACGTAGAACTTTGCTGTGTGATAAAAAACAATTGACAAATGATTTCCCGCCAATTGTTTTTTTTATTACTAAGAAGGTTGCAACGTATTTTTTTAAACGTAAACACACGCACATAACATTCGAAATTCAAATAGTTCCGATTAGCTAGAAGTGCAAAACTTTTAGTGTGCCCCATGTATTTCCAACGTCTAGCTCCACTAATACCCAAACGCGCCAAAAGGAAGTCATAAAAAGGTTTCAGGAAAATATTTGTTAAAAATGTTAAGCGAGGTACAGTGATACAGTGGGTACTCCGCCACCGCTGCCGCTTGCTCCTCCTGTATTAAGGAGGAGATATCTGGATGTTTTCCTTCCTTGTTATATCTTTACTTCAAAGGAGTGCAACTACTTGAATGTTCTTAACGTTATTGGAATGTAATAATACGAAATATGTTTGATGTAATGCTGCTATGGTAATATTAGGATCATATAAATATGAATTATCTTAATTAGTTATGCCCACAACGCCCGCGTCATGTATTTATATGTGTACATATAAACCTTTATCTTAGTCATCAATCAGTTTAAATAATCTAATGATGAAGATTTTTTTAATATTTTTTTTAATTTGTACGGGTTGAGCAGGTTCTACATCGTTGTGGGAAATTAGGTGGAGTGACGGAAACGGGCTATTTGCACTATCGGATGTCCGGAGAAAACCAGCATTGTCAAACCCCTGTTTAGATAAGATAAAAATAGCCTCTTTGGCTGTATGTCATCGTTTTTACAATACATTACTTATATTCTGAACTTTTGTTCTGTTCTTGTAAATATTATAACCTGCTTGTAAATCATAATGTAACTCTTTGTTGTTCCATTCTCTCCGATCTTCGTATATAATTTTTTTTATTTAGCAACTAGTAGTCTGATGACCCCTGCTTTGACCACGTGATATAGTTTTCTTGTTCCCAATTCCCACGGGAATATTTGCCGAGATAAAAGTAACCTACGACACTTAGGGATAATGTAGCAAAAGATAAGTAAAGGAGTGAAAATACGAAAGCGACAGTGTAATCACACACACACACATATATATCATGCCTATATCCCAAAGGGGTAGGCAGAGGTGCATTACACACCCACAATTTGCCAGTATTTTTAGTCCCACGTAATAGGGGGCAACCCTATTGCCGTCACCGGGCACATTTATAATGGGTTATGTCCAAAATGGCCGAATTAATTTAATAAAAAGTAGCAGCTATATTGTAATTTTGAAAAAAAATTTAAACCCGTTATCCTGCGATGAAATGTTGATGAAATGCAACAAAATCTTACGTGCCAGCCGCTATGGCATAGCCAATTAAAGTCCTGGGCGTCTCGGACTTTTCTCTTTTTATAACATTATCACTACATACTATAAAACAAAGTCTTCCGCCGCGTCTGCCTGTCTGTTCGCGCCGATTTTCATGCTCCTTTCTCTAATGGATAGAGTATAGTTCTCGAGGAAGGTTTTAGTATTTAATTTGTCGTGGGTGAAGCCGTGAGCGTTCGCTAGTATATAGATATTTATATAAGGCACTGTTATGAATTAGTTTAGTACTATGTAAATAATTCATAACCGTTGTCCACCAACCTGCTCCACAATAATTTGTTTTCGGTCCATATATTTAGTATATTCAGGTCTACCCATAAAAGCGTTACGGACGGATGGATATTGGTAGGTAGAAATTCACGCAACATTATGTCGTGGGGGCAACGGTAGGGACCGCGTGGGTCGCGGACCGTGGCCTGAGGCCGCAAGCCCCGGTGTCAGCCGTGCAGCGAATCGATGCAGCTCCGCCCACTCGCCAACTCGCCCACTCCGTCCCGCCAAATGTTTTCTTCGGTTCTGCTATGTAAACATTACACTTCTTATCGGAATGTTAAGTAAATATCTGTATACTGAATACTATCGTTTCAAAATAGTAAAAATTGTGCTACATGATATAAATCTTCTTTTTCTTCTCACTGAATAAAACTACAAATATAACTTTTTATATATCTATTGTTCTGTTTATGTAACAAATATTTTTGAATCACACTAATAACAAATAAACCTTCTTCTAGTTCTATTTTTAGGGTTTCGTAGTAAAAGTCTCGGAACACTTATAGTTTCGTCAAGTCCGTCCGTCCGTCCTTGACTTTTCTCCCAAACGGTTAGTGCTAGAAAGATGAAATTTTGCACGGATATGTGTATTTACTATTCCAACAAAGTTCTTGAAGAAAATTATAAAAAATATTTTTTGCTGGGGTACCTGCCCTACAATTTTTGTTTTTATGGAACACTAACATTTATTTGGTTTTAAAACATAACCAATTAAATAAGCAAATAAAACGATGTGGATTGAGCCACCAGAAAAGCAGTAGGTGTAGGTTATATATTTAATTCATTAATTCTAATAGGATTTCATTCGTTTACAAAATTGTATTACTTATATTTTACTACATTAATATCATGAACCTTTATGCTTAATTATTATAAGTAATACAAGGTATCACAAAACAGAAGCGCCTAAGATCAAGTTTCTCATAACGTTAGCAATAGGTACGACGTACGTAGGTAATAATATCTGACAAGTCTGGTCATGAATCAGTTCATTATGATTCCATATTCATTACCTGGAAACGTCGAGTCCCGTAGGGGAAGTTAACTGAGTTTAGACGGTTTAAGTTAAGTGCGAAACGGGACGAGACATTACGTACAATGCGAGTGAAATAACGTCGTACGTTTAAGATACTTATATGAGTAAAACAATTAGTTGAGTTGAACTCATTTAGGGCTGAAATACCTACACAATCGGCAATCGGCAGTGTTTAACATATCGGTATTGAAACTATAAAAACTACCGTTTTTTGACGACAGAACATAGGCTTCAATCACCTATTCAGTACACCGAAATTCGGTAAAAGTGCGTGGATACCGGGTAAGTATTAGATCTAACTGGTAGCTAATTTTACAACAATAGAAGCTACAATATGAAAAGCCAATAAATGATAGTATACACAGAAAAAATGTTCTACTTCATCAAACAGATCGAAAAAACATTCGTTGCTCCAAATCGAACGGAAAGACTGTCTTATTTGGGATAAAAATATTATATTGCAAAATCGATTTAATTTTGTACACTAAAATAATATCTTGGAAAAAAATTGATTCCGGATGACTCCTGATGCCTGATGACTAATTTATTTATTTAAATACTTACTTAAAATAAATAAAAGAACAGTGGACTAACGGCCAGTTCTGAATTGAGAATTAGAAGTTGAGCATCCACTGAGTACGCCAATTGTCAAAAAGAAAAAGAATTGACATTTGACGTGCTCAACGGGTACTTAACTTCAAATTCTTAACTCAGAAACCGGCCGTATGTATGTTACTGTTGTGCGTTTGTAAAGGGGTCACAAGCGTACAGCTCTCAACATGCCCCTTCCCGTTGACAGCATCGACTCCTAAGTGTATATACTCGTATTACTCTTGCATAATTGAGAACATGGGAAGTATGTCATGCCTGAATCGTCTGAATTCAATATAATAATCATATCACGGAGCAAGATGTTTCCTTCAATGGTTGTGGTGAATATTTTAGAATGCAATACGTGGAGAGGTCTACAGAGAATTCTTGTTACTCTGAGATAGGTACCTATGTGGGTAGGTACCTATGTATCATAAAACTCATACAAGTGTATTACCCGTTCGTTATGCTTGCACCTGTAATGTAGTTAGTTGTGTATATTATAGCGTAGCATGTATTTATGTCATGATAAATGTATACCTCTTAACACTTCACACAAAAAAAATCATATACTGGAAGATTTTATTTTTCTATTCGATATCTTATTTCTTATCTCGACTCGACAGATGCCACCGAGATAATGTTTTTCATTTACTTTACCTTTATATACATCATCAACTTTACTCAACAATAATCATAATCCATAACCAATGGATACAGTGGTTCTGGAGGAAGGTTTATGTGTATATAATTTGTCAAGCCGGCGAAACCGTTTGCTAGTTATTAGATAAAATCAAGCTACCGTTATTACAGTTATATTCTAAGATTTAATAAATGTTATTATTATTTAATAGATTTAATAAATTGAATTTGAATTGGATTGAATTGAATTAAATATTGGATTCATAAACTGAATTTAAATTAGATCTGAATTTATTTATTTATTTTTGTTGTATTTTAATAATTTATGCCATTACTAACATAGTCTTTTAAGTCATCGTACACTATGGGTACAATACGTACATGTATACTATGGGCCTTGAGAAGCCTGAAAATAATAGATTTTTCTTTTTATTTTATTATTTTTTTAATTAGTAGGTATATACAACTTCGCTCAACGATGAAGTGGTAGGTGGATAGGGAGTAGGGAGGGACATACTGGAAATGCAAATGTCACGCTGCGTTGTAATTTGCAACTGAC
Organism: Nudaria mundana; assembly: GCA_963556515.1. NCBI lineage: Eukaryota > Metazoa > Arthropoda > Insecta > Lepidoptera > Erebidae > Nudaria > Nudaria mundana. The sequence continues at coordinate 11,258,304 of OY748304.1, forward strand.
TTGAACAGACGACGCTAGACACATCCATATTGAAATTAGACTAGTTAATTGCACTCGAATACCTAGTGAGAGCTCTAAATAAATATAAATATAAATATTTTTTATATTCTCAGAGATAACTAATGTATATTGGTAGGTACAAGTCAATATTGAAGCTTTCCTCCTCAAACCACCAATAAGTTAGCAGTCACTTCGATAATTATAAAATCGAACATTCGATTATTGCTTAGGTGGGTATAACGGATTCAATAAACACTACTACCTAGTTACGGGTAGTTACGCAAATATCGCAGAATAACTTTTAATTGTAATACGGTGGGTGAACAATAGGATTCAATGAGATTTTTTTTTCTTCTTTTCAGGCTGCAGTTCCAGAAGGCATGACATTCCCGGGCCCGCTGCCGGATGTAGCCGAACGCTGTGGTCGCTGGGCACCTGATTCGTTATCGGCATCGGCTTCGGGCAGTTCAGATGAAAAACCTACGCCGCGCCGGCCGCGGTGGCGGATCGCTTTAGCAGCTCTAGTCGTGCTGGCTGCGCTTAGTGCCGCTCTAGCGGTTCCTCTCGCTCTCGGTGGTGGAGGTCGAGCCACTCCAGAACAGCGATTAACGACTATCCGACGCATGCTGAGGGACTCTCCGCTCGTCGATGGACACAATGACCTGGCATGGAATGTTAGAAAATTTTTACATAATAAAATAGGTGACTTCAACTTGACTGCTGGTCTACACGCTACCGAACCTTGGGCACGGTCGCGCTGGTCGCACACAGATATTCCGCGCTTAAGACTCGGGCAAGTTGGTGCTCAATTTTGGTCAGCATATGTACCTTGTGGTGCTAGAGACAAAGACGCTGTTCAACTGGCTCTTGAACAGATGGACGTCATTAAACGCATTGTAGAGCTTAACACAGCGCATTTGACATCAGTTTTCGATGCCGCAGAACTCATGGAGGCGCATCGTGAAGGCCGTATTGCCTCACTAATTGGTGTAGAAGGAGGACACGCACTCGGTGACTCATTGGCTGTTCTGCGGGCATTTTATCAACTCGGCGCTCGTTATGTCACCTTAACACATACTTGCGACACAAGATGGGCTAGTGCGGCTGGTACCACAGGTGGATTAACCGAATTTGGTCGAGCTGTCGTACGAGAAATGAATAGACTTGGTATGATAGTAGACTTATCACATGCAAGTGAAGAAACTGCACGCGACGCTTTAGAGACGTCCCGAGCGCCAGTAGTTTTTTCCCATTCAGGAGCTGCAGCACTTTGTAATTCGAGTAGAAACGTTCCTGATGAGTTATTACGTATGATCGCTACAAATGGTGGAGTGGTCATGATCAATTTCTATGCAAAGCTTGTTACTTGCGGTGAAAAAGCCACACTGGAAGATGTGGTTGCGCATATAAACCACGTACGCATGATTGCTGGCATAGATCACGTCGGCCTGGGCGCTGGATACGATGGTATCGATGCCCCTCCCCAAGGTCTAGAAGATGTTTCGCGGTATCCACACCTACTTGCGGAGTTGCTTCGCGACCCGGACTGGAGTGAGGAGGACGTACGTAAGCTAGCTGGCATGAACATAGTGCGTGTGCTGCAGCATGTGGAGAGAGTGCGCGACCAATGGCGTCGCGCTGCTGTACTACCAGGTGAGGAGACGGCGGGAGTGCGTCGTGGTGATTGCGTGTACGGAACTGCGTGACGTAGGCTACGAGCCGCGTAGGTACTCCCGCGGCCCCCCTCGTTCTGCTCAATATTGACATTTGTTGAACGTAGTTTTACATATAAATTAGTATTCAAATGTGATTTAGCGATTAAAATAAAATAAATAAACTCTAAATGCACAAATTGTTTAGCTAAGGACCCGCGCGCGCTGGGCGGTTCGTCTGCGTAGGCTGCCGATGCCGGTCTGTCCGTTGAACTTTTCTCCATCCATACACTCGACTTCGTTGACGAAAGCCCAATGCAAGCCGCGATTTATAAGTGTGAACCATGAAAGACAAAAAGAGTAATGTGTTTATAGAAAAATAAATATTCTTTATTTATACTTATCTGTCTGTGAGTGTTCATTTTATTCTTCCCATTAACTTATTGCAGTACGAAGCGCGATGGAGCAATTGAAAAAGTAAGTAACTTGGAGCGTTCTTTTCCGACTTCTAGTTTTTAGCATGACACGCCAAATGCAATTGGCTCCAATTAAAGGAATATAATTGTGTACCTATATTAAATTTTACTCCTAACTTTACCTACTTAGGATGATTTTACACGTAGGTACCTAATCTTATTTTAAGTAGAATCTTCAGATAATAGGTACGTTACGAATACCCCCTCCGGACCATCTGACCACCATGAACTTGCCACCGGTTGTCAATTGAGACGGAAACCACCCCATTTTACCACTGGTGGTCAACTGGGAAAAACTTATTCCCAATTCACCACTAGAGATAAAATGGGACGATTTTAGTTCTAATTGACCACCGGTGTTGAGATGGTGTAAAATTTTACCACCAGGGGTGAAATGGGACAAATGGGACTAATCTGCTATCCGTAAACGCTACCTAGCCTGTTACGATTTGCTTTGAGTTGGTATATAGAATCCTTTTTAATTAGCCTCCTTAATTATTTTATTGAAAAGTAAACATGACTAGTGAACCGAAAACGATGAAAAAATAAAGGGCTGTAGGACCATTAAAGGATAACAATGTTACTGTCGGCCACTGTCTAGAGATAGTTAGCCCCTTTGCTTACTAATGCCAGAAACCCAAAAATAGACACTTAATATTTTTTTAGAATAACATAAAGAATAATTTTTAAATGAAGTACCTAATTTAGATCCAAATAGTTTATAATCTAAATAGAGGTTATGATAGCTAAGAGCGTAAAATAAATGTTTTGGATATAGTAAGTAAACGGTATACTCATATTTATTCAAGTGGTTTAGATAATCTTGATTTTACTAAATTGAAACTGATCTTATAATTTGACCACTGGTGGTAAAGTGCTACTGGTGTTGTTTTATTTTACCACTAGTGGTAAAATTAGATAATTTTCACCACTGGTGGTGATATGGGACTAGTACTGTGTTATTTGGTCACTGGTAGTCTGTTGGGATATAGAAATCCCAAGTCTCCACCAGTGGCAAGTTCATGGTGGTCAGATGGTCCGGAGGTGGTATACCTAGTTGAATACAAATGCACTCGGTACACCGCAGGATTTTAGATCCTAAGTTCAGGCTACGGATTGATGAATTTTACAATGTAAATGCCGTTGGTTCGTTCCGGCATCATGTAGGTAAATTATTAATAAACATGATATAAATTAGTGTTAATACGTTCATTAGTTACCACTAGATGTACATTGGGTTGAAATTTGCTTAAAAACCGACCAAGTGCGTGTCGAGGCACGCACAAGATAGGTTATGTAACTCCTAAACTAACAGAGTTATACCATCCGGTATAGTTTTCCTTCAAAGTTCATTACATGGACTACCATCAAGAATTTTTTCAGGTTCTTCCCGCCAGCCGTTTAGATTTTAGAGGGTGGTGGGACGCCCTGTATTCGCAAAAACATGCTCTTCAAAGCTAAATATGTCGCAAACGAATAATTAAATAAAAAAATCATCTTAGCAACCTCTTAATGTTTTAACCATGGAGTAAAAACACGTAAAAAAATTATGTTTCAGAATAATATTTTAGCACTTTGTCAGCATAGTTAATATACATATCCATGCAAAGTTTCATGTTTCTAGCAATAACGGTTTGGGAGGAAAGGCGAGGACGTACGGACGGACGGACATGACGAAACTAAGGGCTCCGAGACTTTTACTACGGAACCCTAAAAAGTAGCTGATAACCTGGAGGGGGCCATAGTATAGGTAATTTGTTTCGATATTATTTTAAAAGGAAAAGGAAACGCAACTAGGTACAACAGGATCCGCAGGAATTCACTCCAGAGTACAATCAACTCATCCACGCGAGCCTTTTCCCAACGCGGTCGGGGTCGGCTTTCCAGTCTAACTGCAATTCGGCTGAACTTCGAAATTGTCCGTGAAGCGACTGTCATCTGACCTCCATAACCCATGAGCGATATCGAAGTTCTGTAGACCGGTCGGATTGTTGATTTGGGGCTCCAACTACCCCTAACGACTGCCATAGATGTTTGTATGACACCCGGGACCGACGGCTTAACGTGCCCTCCAAGGCACGGAGGGGTCTCAATGTCTTAAGAAATGGTCACCCATCCTAAGACCGGCCTGACTTGATGTTGCTAAACCTTTGCAATGTGTTAACATTGTCGGTTACCATTAGACTACGAGCCCCTCACAAGAGTACTTTATAATAAAAACTTATTGCACAATAACTAATTGTCTACATTTCGAGACCATATGTAAGTACGTAAGTACTGTTCCCTATTCTGTGCTATGGGTTATAGGTACTGAACAATTTGCTTTTGTCTGTCTGTATGTGTGTTCTGAGATAGCGGCCACATTTTACTTTCACCCATATTCTATTAAGTAGTGGAAGTATAATTATTGTGATCGTGTTAAAAATATTATTTTGAGATTTTGAAATTCCCATAAGCCCTGAGCTCTCCTTGAGTCGAAAATTGTGATTTCTGGAAAGTGTATGTATTTGTACTTATATTGAGGGGCTCGTGGTCTAGTGGTAACCGCCTAGGTTAACACATCCAGGCCGGTAGCAAAACTGCGTTGGAAAGAGCCTCAATGGATGATATATGTTTTTATGTATGTACAAAGTATGTACATATCTCAAACAGAAACTGCGATACAGCGACTGGATATCCTGGTTGTTCCGACCGATTCGCTCAAATAAGCACGAACGTGTATTTTAATAGTGGGATAGCTGACGGAGAAGCTCATGGACATAACTTTTCCGGGGCCGGATTAAGCAACGAAATACCGCCAAAGAACAGGATTATAGTGTTTTCCTCTCTCTTTTCTCAAAAACAGCTAGAACGATTTTATTTAAATTTTCATCAATTTATTGTAATTAAAGTGATCATCAAGTATAAAAGCGGCATACCTTTTTATTAAAATTTTCAATTAAAAATGCTTTATATTTTTACTAGTTATTTTCCAAATGAAAGCAGGTAGTGATACAAACCTACTAACTACCACAGAACAGGAGTACAGAAACAAATCTACGTACCCAAAATTTGTCTAATATTATCATTGGCCGTCTGCTATTTAGACGGAACCTCAGTGTCAGAAATGTATTAAAAAAATACTTAATAATATAATTGTCAATAAAGAGCGGGAAGCAGTTTACGGTGTAACTGTAAACTGCTTCCCGCTCTTTAGTTTTAATTACAATTTTGTTGTCAAGGGTTTTTGGCTTAAATAGGCCTAAATGTGCAATAAAAGTTTGCAGAAACTACACAGGACGATTAAAAACAACCAGCAAAGTCACCTACCATCTGTAAGTAACTCATAGTTCATCATAATTATATTAAATCAATATTTAAATAATGTGTAATTTATAATTGTCATTTTTGTTGGTATTGCCAGTTTCGAATTCAAAATTCCCCGATTTATATTAGTAGAAATAGGTGTTGGACAAGTCATTAGAAAATACAGATACATAAAATAAATAATTTGAAAATGGTCAAGAGTGAGTCGCGAATGTGTAGTAGCGAGTGTATAGTGATGTACCTAGAAAAGATGATACGTTAAGTTTATCCAATAAAAACCGGCCAACTGTCGGGCAAGGTTTTTGGTATGTTAAGTAAGAATTTCGTGTCCATTTCGCAATCCAATATGGCTGCCAAAAATTAAATGTTAAAAATAAAAGTTAAAAATAAAAATTAAAAATATTAAAGTAATGGTAAGTAAGATGTTAAAACTTTTCAAATTATAATAGCATTATCTTCGCAAAATTAAAGGACACTAAAACGTCGACAATTGTTTCGCCTCTAAACGAAGCATTATCAAGACTGTCTCATAGAGAACAGCCAAATATGAAGCCAGAACGTATTTGCTTTTAAGTATGAATGTGTAAATATCGCTAGCCTCGCGAAATGGGATCTTTCAGGACAACCGTTGCAGAAAAACCGATAAATGCTCTCTGTATCTGACTTCAAAGGACCTGCCAGTCTGCCCTACATACTGCATATCACAACCATCGCAACTCAACAAATAAACTCCTGACCTGTGTGAAACCGAAACTAAATCCTTGCCATTACACAACTCCCTCAAAGTGTTCTGGGTTCTAAAAGCTGTAAATATACACGCTGATTTTATCACCGTCAGCAGTCGAAAGGGTTCGCTCTCGGAATAATATTTAGATTCCTTTTTTAACATCTAAATTACTGTACTGATAATAATAAAAAAAATAGTAATTTCTGTAATTCTTCTCACTCGATCAAGTTTAACATTAGTAGCAGTACGATATTTCATTGATGAATTGACGCGAAGGCGCGCTCGCCAGGCTACACGTCTCGCACACACACATCCATCCTTCGAGCGCTTCTAAGTAGCGCGCAAATCATGTGTTAGGGAGCAATGACCCCGCGCAGCTAATATGGCCAGTATCACTACGAAACATACCTACTTGAACATAAAGTACATACTCCAATTTCTCCTTTGTACTTTACACGGGCTTAGGACCGTCTGTAATACCTACTTTATTATTAACGATAGTGACTTAATGACTTTTGAACTATGTAATAATAATAATAAAAATACACTGAACTACAACTGACTGCGAGGAGGTATTTCAGGCGTATTTAAAAAATTGGAGCTATTATTAATCAACCTATTTACAGTTTATTTACACTAATTTACAGTTCTCTGTACCGAAGTAACTGCTCGATATGGAGTCCATTCCTTTCGATACACAAACGAGCACGTTTCAATTGATTGTCTTTCAACTTGTTCAATGTGTCTCACTTTTCACAATATCAAAAGCGTCCACTATCGCACTGCGTAGTTCTTCGCGGGTTTGATACTCTCTGGTATAAATGAGTCTTTTAGTTTCGGACCACAAATAAAAGTCCATGGGTGTCAAGACCGGGCTATCCACTGACCACGGACCACGGACCACGGCGACCTATCCACCGTTCACCAAATTCACTGTCCAAGTAGTCGCGTACTACACGCGCGTAATGAGCCGGGCAGCCATCGTGCTGGTAGTACAAGCCTCGTAAATACGTTAGAAGCACGTTCTCTAATAATTCAGAAACTACGTTACGTAGCATTTCTAGGTATGAACTACCAGTGAGATGACCTTCAATAAAAACGGGCCCTAATAATTGCTCGCCTAGCCTGTGGTTAGCAATTGCATACAATTGTACCATTGCTAGATACTCCACGTTCGAATATTCGTACTGACGACTCATTTTACTCACTGACACACACGATTACGCAACAGACGCCGGCGCTGTCACGAGGTATACTGGACAGGCGAGTCGCAGTGTCGCCGCTAGGAGGATTCGGGGGCCGGGGGCAGCGCACGCTTGCTCTGTGCCAGCGCATGGTTGAATGAAAACGAACTGTACCGTAACTATCGTTGTAAAACTTAAGTATTTAAGAGAGTGAGTCCCCTACAACGGGTTCTCATTTGATGTCTAGAAACTAAATATTTTTTTTTAGATTTCTAAAAAAAATGCGTTTGTTTTTCAAAGTAATGCTGCCAGTTGGTTCAAAAATTATTCCGAAAGCGAACCCTTGCGTACTGCTGACGGTGATAAAATCAGCATGTATTGTTTTCCCTCATGATCTTAGCTACACTCAGCGAAATGGAACCCACGAACGGCAAACACGCAGTGTACTTCCTAGGTGGATCCTGAGATGGATGTGATAAACGAAAACTAGCATTTCTACCTTTCTTATTTAACAATGAGTACACCATTCCTACGTTATAGCCATTACAGTGCGCTATATGACAAATTATATTTAGTTCCTTGTCATATGCCTGTGGATTCAACGGCACTGCTAATAACCTACTCAATAAGCTGTGGAAAGCTGCCATCTTGTGTTGCCATGGGTGGTTGGAAGAGTAAGGAATAACTGTGTCTGTACATGTTGGTTTCCTGTAGATACTAAACTCATGAACCCCACTCCTCCTAGAGATTGATAGGTCTAGAAAGTTAAGGGTATACTCTGATTCCTCTTCTAATGAGAAATCAATCCTAGGGTGTACTGAGTTCAGGTTCGAAACCAGAACACCAAGTTGACGCCTTGTACCTGTCCAGCAGATGATTGATGTCATCCACGTATCTAAAATAATATAAAATATGAATATTCCCTACGATGTGATTGAGAATACCCCGTTTAGAGGTGAAACATTTGTCGACGTTTTAATGTCTTCTATTTTTGTGAATATATAGCAATTATTTTAAAAAAGTTTGAACATCATATAAGTATGATGTTCAAACTACTAAGTAATGGTAAGCCATTACTTTGAAAAATAAAAAGTTAAAATAAGTTAAAATTAAAAAGTTAAAAATGAAAAATGAAAAATTAGAAGTTCAAATAAAAGTTAAAATGAAAAAGTTAAAAATTATAAATTAAAAACAAAAATAAAAGTTAAAATTAAAAAGTTAAAAGTTAAAATTAAAAATGAAAAGTTAAAAAAAATGTTGAATTGAAAAGTTAGGAATGAAAAGTTACAAATAAAAAGTTAAAAATAAAAGTTAAAATTAAAAAGTTAAAAATAAAATTAAACGTTCAAAGTTAAAATAAAAAGTTGAAAGTCAAAAGTTAAGTAAAAATTTAAAAATAATAAGTTAAAAGTCAAAGTTAAATATTAAAAATAAAAAGTTAAAAAGTTGGACGCAACTTGTTAACTTTTTATTTACAACTTTTTAATTTGTTTTTTATCCCCCTGAAAATTTCCTAAATAAAATGGGAAAATAGGAAAAGTTTCTTTAGCTGGCACCACTATACACCCACACAACGTCAAACAGGCGAGTGTATGACAATTATACGCTCACGCACACTAGCATGCGTAAGCTGAAGTGTTTCTATTGTAGTGATTGTTTGAAGACGCGCCATCTAGTATATAGTTCATCTAAGACAATACACATATACAATATAATTACACTACAAAATATCGTTTAAAAAATCCTCTGCGTCACAAAAATTTAATTGAATTATCATAGATATCACACTTTCACTTATGTCATTGTCCTGGGAAATCGGGAAATCTTGTGACATCTGTCAGAGCGTGCAACTGAATTGCCAATGCCAATTTGTGACTTAGTAGGTATGGTATCACTTCAACTTGTGTGATTGTGTTGTGTGTTGTGTGTCCTCCTGGTACCTAATCTGTGTCTTCTGATAACAGGCGATTTACATAAAATATACCTATGTACTTGTTATAATATTTTCTTCTTGTCTTTATGTTTAATAATAAAGTGAGTTTACATGAATAATAATAGAGTTACTTATAATTAGGTGTAGTTATATTATTTTCAGTAGTAGGTACATAACAAACTCATCAACAAACACAATCTTGTTTCCAGAACTGGCAAATAACTTTTTTTCTACAATAAGGTAAGTCATGAATTATTTTTAAATAGTGTAGTTTTGATGGTAAATCTTTTAATGATGTGTATGTGAGCATCAAAACATCTTGCACGTAAGTTTCATGAACTCCTCGTATTGCATGCAGCGTTACCTTGAGTGAGGATGGATGCCAAACAAGGTTGGTTTCTACTCACTATGTGTACACTTAAAATTGTGAATCATATACTATTTCTGATTATCAAATAAGTTTCAGTAACAATCGCCAGCAACACATTTCATTGCTTTCTTAGTTAGAAAAGCTTTTGTTTTCCATATGTATGTGGTTAACCATGTTGGTCATGTTTGATAAGTAGTTGGATTGATGATTTTAAATTGCCTCCATAATGATACCGAAAAATGGTTAATTAACCAGTAACAACAAATTATATCAACAGATATTTTATATGATGACTGTCATTTGGTCATAAATTTTAACACAAAATAATTTACAGATTCATTCAATGACTCTGTGTCAACTATAATAGAAAGAAAAGTAAGGGGCTGGCTCAGTGGTGTCATCGACGACATGAGGCGCAGTAGCCCAGTGCAGCAGTGGTTGGACTCCCTCCCAACTGAAACAACTCTAGCCTCTCACAACTCTAATGACTCAAACTCTGATGAGGATACTCTTGTTAAAAGCACAGAGTTAAAGTCTGATGACAGCAATGCAGAGGACACAGTTTCAGAGAACACTGTTATAGAACCAGTTAAAGAAACTTGTCCTGAAGACCAAAATTTAGATGTGCCCAATGTAAGCAAAGATTTATGGAAGAGGAAGTCATTAGATAGTGGTCTGCTAGCTAGTACACCACAAAGAGGAAATGTAAAGAAATTGCAACGTGATCACTCAATCCAATCTGAAGGCTATTCACCAAAATTTAAAAATCCTTTACTGAGGGACCAATCTCTTCAAGTATGTTTAATCATAGTCTTCAAGTTAATACTTTGCATATTAGATTACTTACTATAATATTCTACTGTTTTATTTTAGTCTGATGCCAGTGGTTCTAGCGGAAGCTCAGTTTTAAATGTACTGGGAGCAAGAAAGGTGGATGCAGAGTCAGTGTTAATTGCTCTAGGCTTTGGGCCAAGTGAAAAACAGCAAAAATTGCAGAGAATACCTGACCGATTCCTAGCTCCATCAAAAGTAAGTATTATAATACTGTAGGCACATTATATCTGTCCAAATATTTTATATGTATAGTCAGGGAATTCCTTATGTTCGTCCATATTTCTTGTTTTTATTTTATTATGTTTTCCCATTCCCATTAGATGTAGTGTGGTGCCTATAATAATATTTAATGACTTATGGGTAAAATTATTTGGCCGACAATTATATTGAGTCCTGCCGATGACATTTCAGTCTTTGTAATTTATAATTCCTGTCTAAATATTTAAAAAATAGTTTAAGCGAACTCATTACTTTGATATACAGAATTTTTTCAGTTTCATTTTAAATCTTCCTGATAAACATTAGTGTTGTAAATATATTATTCAATTTATTTTCAGCTGAAAGGCATCAGTACTGAAGAATTTATTAAAAATGAACATCATTCTATGAGAATGCATGACTGTGGGATATTTGGATACAGAGGTCTTACTGGTGAGCTGTATAAACGCATTTTACTAGCTATTTTAAATTATGATATTGGGCTAATAACATGGAATAGGGTACTCGAGTGCTTTTTACCTTTTGATTCAAAAAAGTTCAATACTTAAAAATTGTTTTTTTTTTTATATTTACCTAAGTACTATGTATTGTATAGTTAGATTAGACTAATGTACATAGTTACATACATACTACTACATAATTAGTATAGTACTATATTGGTATATCTTAGCCACAAATGCAAGATTATGTTACATTGCATACTCACATACACACACACATATCACGCCTATATCCCCGAAGAGGTAGGCAGAGGTGCATTACACACCCACAATTTGCCAGAATTTTTAGTCCCACGTAATAGAGGACAATCCTATTGCCGTCACCGGGCACATTTATAATGGGTTAGGTATGTCCAAAATGGCCGAATGAATTAAATAAAAAGTAGCAGCCATATTGTAATTTTGAAAACTAAATTTGATATTACCTACACCAATGATATCGCAGAAAATGACAATTCAATCCAATTTCAATCCTCAATATTCAATTCAAACCATAGTTTGATAGCAGACTGTACATATCAATAGAATATAAATAAACATCCATAAAATGTGATTATCAATAGTAGGTATTTCCTTGTATTCTTGTATCAATGGTGGGTATTTTCATATGTACCAGACAGATTGTTGGTATAGGAAAGAACAATGTATTATTTATTTATTATGATTTATAATAATAATAATATAAATATATAATAATAATATAAAGTTCAAAAGCACTCAGGTACCTTATTCTTTTACGAAAGCGATGTTAATAATCACACATAACAATATTAACATGGGTTATCAGGAGGTCTACCATTAAATGTATGGATATGGAATAATGCGCGGGACTCATTTTCTATAACTTGAAAAAAGTAGCATAGTTATTCGTTATTGTCGATGCCCTTGACTGAGGTTAGAACTTACTTTGCATCGGATCCCGATGTACTAATCAAGCCTTGTGGTATGTGCTAAACGATGACTGTGTACTACAATACAAACAAACTGTACAAACGAAACAGAGATTCAACTAAGACCAAAAGTAGAAAACCGATTTCCACTTTTGGTCTTCCCGTCACTCACTTCACTTTGGATAGCAGTGCTTGTAGACGCACGAGGGGACCAAAAGTGAAGTGAGAGACGGGATATGGCATAAGTTTGTGTGTCCACTGACAGCTTGTCGCTACGCGGCGAGACTAGCAACGTTTACACACAACTTCACACAAGCGCACAGCCAGTGGGACAATCTTGACATAGTGACGACGCACGTTGTTTGTGTTTTTGCACCTTGTTAGGAAGCTGAAACTCTGTGCTGTTTGTCCTACTCTGTGATACTACAGCACGTGATTCATAAACTTTTTACTTAGTGGTACTTTAATTCTAAAAAGTTAGTTTTCTTTATTCTTCGGGTTTCAGTGTTTTTGATGGCAGACATTCTGATTCGATTTCTATAAATAGTTATCTATTGCCTTTTTTATAAATGTATTATTAAAATTTACCTATGTACATCTGTTGTAATTTATACGGTGAAGGAAGGTTTTGTACTAACATGGAAAATTTTAACATAATAACTAACAGAACACTGCACGCCTGTTTGCCGCTTTATGAAACCTGTCTCATCGGGTTGTTATGCGGCATATCAAGTTCCTGAAATTGCCGTACAGTAAGTATTTACTTTATAAGTACTAACAACCAACATTTAGGTCCTAAAAATTAAAAGCAAATTGTTTCATCGAAATTAACTATTGAATAAGACGCTCAGCTTTCATCGTATGTTACTAATTAGAATTATTTTACTATAGTTTTTATTTATAGAGTGGTAGCGAAGCATTGTGCAACGAGTAATAATATAAACGATAAATATACTAATGTTACTAAAACAATATAAGGGGTAATTTACATAGGCTGAGATTATTACAAGAAATGTATAACAGCTTCAGCTCATATTTCAGGGAATCCTCATGTTCCACCATCGACAATTGTAGCTAAAATAATTGGGTGTATACTTCAAGACGACGTTGTACGTGAGGAGGCGTTAGTAAAAGCTAGACATTCCATAGCGGACATGCGGACTCAACCGAACATTAACGCCATACTTGCAGCTCGGTTCCACCACAACTAAAAATATCCCAGATTTCGTATAATAAGTGATTAATTGCTCGTAGGCACTCATTTTAATGGTGTACAGAATAAATGATAGTTACGGCAACTCTCTAGACTGAGCTAAACTCACCTGCGTTTACCGACGGATTAGACAAATATTGTTGTACAAAGATCCCACATTTAATATCGTTCGATAAAACGTAGACCTAATAATATAATTTAGATATGGAAAGATGTTGCCAACCTTCATTGTTTAACATTGTTTGAAAATTGCAATCACAGTGTAGTTTTAACAAAATTATATAAATTGAATTTGAAACATAATTTCTATTCGACTGCTTCGGTGGCGTAGTCGGTAGTGTATCCGCTTTCGACGCCGGAGTCTCGGGTTCGATTCCCGGTCGGGACAAACTTTGTGTGATGACACATACGTTTGTACCGAAGTCTGGATGTTTCCTATGTATAATATGTATGTATTTACAAAAAAAAAATGTATATAAGTATTTATATCAGTTTATCTAGTACTCACATCACAAGCTCTGCTTAGTTTGAGACTAGATGGCGTTGTGTGGATTGTCCTAACATATAACATATATTATTACTTTACTATTTAAAATGTAAATGATCATGGTAGTACGGGAGACGTACAAGAACGACCTTCATCCATCTGGTAACCAAATGGGACACGTTTCTGATCAAATGTTATGCATTGGTAAATGCCCTTTTTTTTTAATTCCGCGGCCGCTGCCATGTCCATTGCTGCGGGCGTCTCTGGTTAGTAAATGCCTATGACAATTTCCCTATCGAAAAGTATTCATGGCTATTTTTAATTTAATTTGAATCGTTTTTCTTACATCACCTTCGTTGCTCCATATATATTATCTTCGTTTTGACAAGGGAATGAATTTCTCAACTGATAGTTTTTAACACACATAATAGGCAAGCGGCGAACCCACTGTAAAACTAAAATGACTGACCAATCAGTGAAAATGTGATTTCCCCAATACAAAATTGAACTTTTTGTAAACCTTGGACCAAAAGGCGTCGATTGGTAAGAAAACAAAATCTGTGCCGGTGGGCTATTAATTGTTATAAACATATCAATTTGTAAACTGATAAAAAGTTGGTTTTTATATTGGAAAATGATTTCTAAGGGTAAAACGGGCAAAATAGAACACTTTTTATTTTGTTTTTTTTTTTCGAAAAAATGCGTTTTAAAGACGTTATAACCATTCTAAAGCGCAAAAATGGTATGATAAGTATCCTGCCGCAGGATTTTTTTGAATTCGATCAACACTCGGCGGGATAAAATTGTTGAATGTGACCATTTTTGCGCTTTAAAACGGTTGTAACTTCTTTAAAACGCATTTTTTCGAAAAAATCACAACGTAAAAAGTGTTCTATTTTGCCCGTTTTACCCTTAGAAATCATTTTCCAATATAAAAACCTTTTTATCAGTTTACAAATTGATATGTTTATAACAATTAATAGCCCAACGGCACAGATTTTGTTTTCCTACCAATCATTTTGGTCCAAGGTTTACAAAAAGTACAAATTTGTATTGGGGAATCACATTTTCACTGATTGGTCAGTCATTTTCATTTCTAAGCACTTTTTCGGGGGTTTGCCGCTTGCCTATAATATGCCTAGGCTATTTTATTATATTATTACTACACCGATTTGATAACCAATCCAAATTGGTGTCATAAGAAAGATAATTTAATCATAAAATCAATTGAAACCTTACGAGTAGAAAATAAATTAAAAAATAGCCATGAACGTTTTTTGATAGAAGGGTTATCATAGGTATGTTTGTTGATGAATGATATTTGATAAAACGTATGTCCCATTTTATTACCAGATCGTTGAAAGTCGATCTTCAACGGCTCTTAAATCATGGCTATTGCATGGATTTGAGTCAAAACCGTGCAATGGTCAATATTGATTAAAATAAAGAAATAAATTGAAATTGGAATATAATTTCTGTCGATCCGTTTCTATTTAAAATGGTTATGGTAATGGCTATTGCATAGTTTTATGGCAAGACCGTGCAATTACCACAGTATATTAGACTTAAACTTAACCTATAACGTACTTAATGGCTATTTAGATGGAATAAGACTATACAATGTGTAGGACTAATATTTCGTTAGTTATCTATATATAAATGAGAGTTGCCGTACATTTTATTTTCGTATCCCATTGTATGAATTCAGTGCATACATTTTATCAATGTTATTCAATGATATAGTTTGATATAAATATGTATTTTTATTTGATTGTTACTTATTTATGTATTAGCTCAAAATTTACGCTTAATAATGAAATGTTAAAAGATATTTTTATGGAATAAACAACAGAGTAGATACCTATGAATAAGCCGTAACTTACCAATGTTAGAATGTCATAATTTATATTATTATATTATATACATGTACTAGCGGACCCGACAGACGTTGTCCTGCAAAAAAAAGAACCAAACTGTGAATCTAAACCATTCTCGAATCTCCTTGAACACACACAAAAACTTCATCAACATCGGTCCAGCCGTTTAGGAGGAGTTCAGTGACATACACACGTAAAGTAGAATTATATATATAAAGATTAGTAAGTAAATAAAAAAAGAGAATATGGCTATGGAAAGAAATTAAAAAAAAAAATTGAGCTTTATGTATAAAAATCGAGATTCTTAAATATCAACCGTTCAAGTTTAAGCCTTAACCTAATAATAAGGCTAGACGATGACTGTGACATTCTCATACATTTACAAAAATACAAAAAAAAATTACATCCATTCATTAAATTTAAGTTTTATATGTAATTTAAAAATAAAGACGTATGTAAATACTAGAAAAACAAAACCTACTATTTTATTATATCTTTATTTATTAACTTGAAATCTATATTAAGGTTTAAAACCTAATTCTACATATAGACTTTACAGTATTTAATATCGGAAACTTATTAAATTATATTCTACTTAAAATCATATCAATCTTGCCTGAGAATTAGAAAAAAAGAATTTATATAAATCTCAAAATGTAAATAAATATAAGTATGTACTTAGTAAAATATAGAAAGATGTATTTTCATATCAAACTGAGCTTTTGAATACTTCTCTCAAAGTTTTATTGTATAAGTACAGTATTTATATTGTACTTATCTGAAATTTAGAAATCTTTATTGTTCTGCATATTTTGTTTGTATTGGTATCTAAATGAGCTTGAGTTAGTTAACGCTGATTGAATCGTTTAATACTTGTTCCTACGTTTATTAAGTACCCTTTTTGAGCATATAATTCACCGAGCGAGCGAAGCGTCTGATTGATTGATTTAATACAATTTTTTCATCGTGAGCTTTTTAGGATTGGGGGGATGGGGGAAAAAGCTCAAATAATGTTTTTAATGCTCGCGAGGTCTACTGTTCGACCATAGGGCGGAAAATGTATGTACCAAAGTGTAAATCAACGTTAACACTGCAGAATTGACTGCTTAATATTAATAATATATATTATAGCAACTAAGGGTCTGTTACACGATGTAGGTACCTATTGGTTAGTTTTGGCTATGCAATAATATTTAAACGCCGTTTACACTCTGATTAGTGTTAAGTGTACATCCATACATTCTCTACTTGCAACTGTTAAGTAATTAGAGTAAAATCAGTTGCACTCGCACTTAACACTTAACAAAATGTAAACACGACTTAAGGCCACCACTGGAAGAAAATCGAATGTGCAAAATTGCCCCAGCTCCGGTACAAAAGCAACTTATTTCAGATTCGTCGTCGAGTCGTCGAGTTCTGAAAACTAACCAAGTGCACTAAGAAAATATAATACGTGCTAATCTGAAATAGGTTTCTTTTGTGTCGGAGATTAGTATTAGTGTTACTCTATCCTTATTGTTTTCTTCTCGGTCTTTCTACTCGATTGAATACTTAGCCACTAGTACTTAAGTATTACTTACTACGCTTTGTTGATTACTTAAAGTAGATTAATTAATAAGCGATTACTGTCCTTCGGAGGGAATTAGTTATATAAGTAGGCATATCCGCAGTTCCTATTTAACTAAACATTTGGCTGATTTTATTGTGTATTTAACCCATATTTCTGCTTCGGTGGCGTGGTCTGTAGTGCATCCGTTTTCGACGCCGGAGTTTCGGGTTCGATTCCCAGTCGGGACAAACTTTGTGTGATGACACATACGTTTGTACCGAAGTGTGGATGTTTCCTATATATAGTATGTATGTATTTTCAAAAAAAATGCATTTAAGTATTCATATCAACCTCTGCTTAGTTTGAGACTAGATGGCGTTGTGTGAATTGTCCTAACATATTTATTTATTTTATTTCTGCGGGGTCTAGCTAGCGTGTTTTTGAACTGAAAAGTATGTCACTCGAACAATTACATAGTTAGGTACCTACTTTTCAAGATAGGTATATTTATTGAACACACAATTCACATGTGACTTTGTCTAGTAGTTCTCATATTATATTAACTATCATTACGATAATTTATCTTATAAATCCGCAAAGGATTCCTCGTTAATTTGTTATTACTGTTTTTTGTCTTTACTTTCTCGATGCTTTCGTCCTAAATAAACTTGTCAACGTTATCGTGGTTTAAACCAAAAAATAAGACTTACTTTGTGCTTAAACAAAATATTTAAACCTCTTAATAGTTATATTTCATATATGGGAATCTTTTCTTCCGTATAATTTAGTGAATTATACGGAAGAAAAGATTCCCATATTCATCATAGAACAGACCTTTGTATATAATTTGTTACTTACTATATCTTAAAATTTAAAGTGTGAACTTGTTAAATTGTGTGTTAGTTAAATTTATAGTTTATACTTAATATAAATGACTATTTTATGTGATGTAATGACCTACTTTTAAAATAAGAGATTTATTGTTATTTCTTTTATCATGTGCCTTATTTGAGTGGGCACGAATCATTCCTATATCTGTAGGTATTTTCGTCAAAACAATCTATGGAAGGAAGATCTTTAGGGCATTATTCCATTATGCAAGTCTTCCTTGCAAGTATTATGACAAGCGTGCAACTTACATACAAGTTAGACAAACTTGTACATATACATTTACAACTTGCATACCACTTGTGACGCACTGACGCCAAACTTGCACGCAAGACTTGTATAATGGATTAGCGCCCTTATGTTGGCTTTGAATCCCTTAAAAACCGTTTACACTTTGTTAATTGTTAAATGCGAGTTCAAACATTTTCTACTTGCAACTGTTAAGTGATTAGTAAAATCAGTTGCACTCGCACTTAAACTCTTCGCAAAATATAAACAACGCATTAGGTATAGATTTAGAACAATAATATAAAAAAAAATTAAACGCAATGGTAGAATCTTGGTTTGTAGTACGTAGTAAAATTGGTACATAGTAGATATTATTAATTAAATTAATTAATAAAATGAATATTTATCTTTACTACTGTCATAAATATTAATGAACTGTTTCGAAAACATTTTCATTTAATTTCGAGATTTTTCAGTCTTGTATCGATATGTATAAATCGCAAGGATACCGCACCTAAATGTGACTATCTTTCTGTTTCTTTCTTTGTTACCTTTTATTCTGTGATATAAAGGGATGTGTTTAAAACCCTTGCTCAAATGTATTAATGCGTGCATAACTCTCGCACCTATTAACTACATCTCTGCTCACTTATCTACTAATAAATCATTTCTTCATATGGGTTGAGAACAACATTCTTAAATTTGTATTCAAAAAGGGGCCCGTATGATATACGATCGCTGGTAAAATAGATAATTGGATGTCGATTTTGCCTCATCGATCGATCGAGATGGTATTGATCGACGACTGAAGCATTCATCGGACAAAACTCTCACTGAAACTACCAATGAGGTTATTGCGACTGAGCGATGTCCGATGATAGTGAACAAGGCTTGATGGGATTGATTGGCCATAGGCGCGGCGGTCGATAGATTGGCCTGGTAATACACTAAGCGCTCTACTTAACTGTAAACAACAGTAAACTAATGTGATGTGATGTTAATGTAGTGATTTGAATATAACTATGTTTTTGCTCATTTAAATAGGTAGATAGAAGTTAATATTTATAATACGTAGTTTACGTTTATTATTTACAGATCTGAATTAATTATGTGTGGGAACAATTATATGTAAAAACCAGTAAATTATTAATTTATCCTGGCCATGTTTCGTTTTATTTATCAATATGTTAGCTATTAAATCTATAGGTACCTACTAATACGAGTATAGGAAAAGAAAAAAAATTCTGTATGTAAGGTGTAATCTTTGAAACTACTAGAGGGATTCATTCAGCACTGGGGCATAATGCAGGTAGAGATCAGTGAAATATATTCATATTTCACTGATCTCTACCTGCATTATGCCCCAGTGCTATAAGGCTACATTTTATTTTGGTAACATAAAATGTTGCCTCTCGGGAACTCGGGATGTTGCCTTATATCACTCAGGAGTTGCCTTATAACACTTGGTATGTTGCCTTATCTCACTTAGAATGTTGCCTTATATCACTTGGGATGTTGCCGTAAATCACTCGAGATGTTGCCTTATATCATTCGGGATGTTGCCTTATACCGCTCGGGATGTTGCCTTATACCGTTCGGGATGTTCCCTTATACCGCTCGGGATGTTGCCTTATACCGCTCGGTATATTGCCTTATAACACACCATTAATGGAAGTTCCGATCGAGGAAACTACAATAGAGCTATGGGTATCACCTAGTCCTAAAATAGCTGGATAGCGTAATAGCTTTGTTTTAATAAAATCTACTTATAATAAATCTGTAGAAGTGAAAATTCTGTACATTGAAGATATCAAAAAAATAAATGGCAGGGGGTGTTACTAGACCGACACCGAACCCAAAAATGTGATTAAAAAAATTTATGTCTGTCTGTCTGTTCAGGCATCACGCAAAAACTACCGGTTCGATTACGATGAAACTTGGTATAATTATTCTTTAATATCCTGGGCACCACACTGGGTACTTTTTATCCCGGAAAAGTATATACAATAAAAAACAAACTTAATTTTACGGTTCGATCGCTAGACCCGAGTATTGTACCAACCGCAAATAATAAGTTTGTCGTAGGTTTTTTAATTTTTTATATTGGGTTCGCCAAATTGACACCGTCCGCCTGGTGGTAAGTCGTGACGACGTCTAGCGATTGTGGGCCACTCTCACAGCACACAATACTATAGAGAGTGGCCCTCGACGACCTACTGATGTGCCTCTTGACGCTCCGCTTAAAGAACCCAGGATTATATGTGGGAGGAAACACGTGCACAGGTAGGGTGTTTTAGACCACTATCGTTCGGCAGAGAAACGAACGGTTAAAACGTTCAATTCTCGCGAACATGCTGTCCACTGTGTGGGAGTGGCATCTCAGCCCGGCACGCGTTGTTCGGGATCGTAAGGAAGAGGGTGGGATCAGATTGAAGAGCTCTTCAGAACAGGTTACGTCACCCGCAGTGGAGTTCACTATTAAGGGTTTTTAGAACTTTTGTCTGTTTGTCTGAATGTTTGAACACGCTAATCTCAGAAATGATTTGATTTTTTGACTTGTACTTGCGGTTTGGTTTTCATTCGCTTAATAAATAAAAAAAGTTATGTAGATCTAAAGTAACACGTAGGCGGAGCTGCGGGCAACAGCTAGTAATAAGTAAAATAAAATAATTTTATTTCAGACCATGTCCATAGATGGTTAGTAACAAATAACTTTAGCGTATGTTAGTACAGTTCTCAATTTAATGTTTAGTTTAGTTTAATTTTTAATATCACGTCCGTTAAATCTACAAATAAGTATCTCTATATAGTTAAGTTCCGCGACTCCGCTTTTACACGTTTCTGGTCCTCACATGACGAATTTTAATGCAAATTATGACAGAACTTAATTTAGGTACTTTAATAATATGTTAAATGATAATAAAAATCGTTACACAGCTTCTTTCTGATACAGTACTTTCGGAATTCATCGAAAAGAAACATTATAATACAAAACGGCAGCACTAGAAACCACCTGAAAAGGAACGAGGTATTACTTTAATTATGTTTTTTTTTCCAAACGAAAATAGCCTCGCCTCCGATAACGTGGGAATTATAAAATGACTGGCGAAGTGTGGGCCAATTAAACGCCTCTGTCTACCCACTAACCATATAGGTAATTAGTTACATTAACTTACCAATGAACGCGCAATGGATAAGTCCGAAAGAAGGTGTTGACACCTGGAGTGTAACATACTGCACATGCTATCAGTAATTCTACTGCAATCCCTAAGTTTAATATCTTATTCTTCATCCCTGAAACAATTTTTCTATGCACCTCTTTACTCCTAACTAGATACGTTACTTGAGCATAAAAAAACCTAACCAATGACGTCGATCTAGATAACGAAGTGTAAAATAGAGTAAAATCAACTTCGAATTTGGACTTGGATTATTACGGAGCGCGTGGCTGGTTGCCTTTAAGGTTACCTCTGGTGCTGGGCAAAAATCGAGGCCCAAACGCTCAATTGCAATACCGATCAACGTTTCCTTGTCCCGCATCGCGAACCAGTTCAGAGTAACTATTATAGTTCTGTACGGGAAAAATCAAGCATTACATTGACATTGGCGAAATCATCGATGAACATCGATGGAGCCACGTTTTTAAATAAAGAAGAAGAACTTCGAATTTCTTGAATTGAAATTAGCTTGTATGGACTTGTCGACTGATTCAGTCAGCATCAGACGCGAATATGCTTTCAAGTTGCAACGTTACCTATTTACAATTTTACTAGTAGTTATGGTGGGCCATAGCTGTTACTCACGAATAATGTAGGATTCTAATGCTGAATGACCTTTTGAAATCAGTCCAGTATTTTTTGAGTTCCTTTATTTAAGATTACAAACATACAAAAAATACTGTTTTCTCTAGGTAGGTGACTCTCTAACTGAATCCTTCACAGATTTTAGATACCTAATATCTACCCACTGGTATCGACTTACCAACATGGAACACCGAGTTGTATCTGGTCTTGCAAATTATGCCATTCGTCATTTGCATGATCACTATTGACACGAAATATGTTGCCTGACAAGCACGTTCTAACATTTTGCGCTCTGCATATGTCCATTCCTGTCCTAGAGAATCCGTCAGGTCACTCACCGCTTCGTTATCCCATTTCTCTCTAATTCCTTGAACACACCACAAATTGGGGGCATCACCTCGTGAAACCACAATAGTGGTCCCACGAGAAAATATCCCAAGAAAGATATACTACAAAGTAATGGTAAGTAAGATGTTAAAAACTTATTAAAATTATAATAGCATTATTTTTCGCAGAGTTAAAAAAAGACAACAAAACGTCGACAATTGTTTCGCCTCTAAACGAGGCATTATCAAGACTGTCTCAAAGAGAACAGCCAATATTTGAGATATATTACAAACCTTACCAAACAAGTCTGCAGGATAAAAACCGTGTTCAGCCATTACAACGAAGTATGTGTACATTCCTGCTGCAAATTCTATAAGACCTAGATGTCCGTATACCAGTCTCAACGTCCGGGCTGACACAAGACTTTCTTTACGTCGCGGCGGTCTTGCCATAACATCACTCTCAGCTGGCTCGTATGAAAGAGCTACTGCTGGCCACATATCTGTGCCCAAATCTATACATAGAATCGTCATTACACCTACAAATGTTAGAAGCAACACTAATTATACTTATTGGTGTAATTCCACGTTATGTCTCCTAAGCATTTTTATTTAGGTACATATACATAGTTTAACGATATAGCATTATTAATACCTACATCGACACACAGACAAAGGAAGGGAGACAGAGGTGTTTACTATGCTCACATTTCGCCAGTCCCGTAATTTGTCCCACGTAATTGGAGGCGAGCGTATTGCCGTTTCTAAGGACTTTGCATATACAAGAGATTTTTCCGACTGTAGCACATGCACGCGTTCAGGTAGAGATGACTTGAGCCCCGGTGAGATAATAAAACGTACCTAACGGCAAGGGTATGGAGAATAGTATGAACATTAAAATAGGACCAATTTCTGGTACATTAGATATCAGTATGTAACACAACGATTTCTTAAGATTGTCAAAGATTTTTCTTCCTTCTTCGATCCCGGTTACGATTGTAGCAAAATTGTCATCCATCAAAATTATATCTGCTGTTTGTTTTGAGACCTAAAATAAATGGTTGTGTGTTTAATCCTTTGCGACTTTATTTTAAATCTATGGAATAGAAGTTAATCGTGATAATATTACGTAGGTTTCGGTTGTATTGCACCAACCATTGTCACGGGTTGACTGACTATTTTGGTCCTGTTTAGTTAACAGTTAAGAAATATAAACATCCAAACATCTGACCATTAGGCATTAGACAGATAAGGCAGAGCTTTAGGTCACACCCACACTTTGCCACAAATTTTTAGTCCACGTAGTAGGTACCTTCCTACTATTATGAGCATATCATTGCTACTTATTATATTATATAAGGTACCTGTGATCCAGTTATGCCCATAGAGATACCAATATCAGCTCGTTGGAGCGCAGGAGCGTCGTTGACACCATCCCCAGTGACGGCAACTACATCCCCCTGACGCTGACATGCCTCTACTATTTGAAGCTTCTGAGTTGGTGAGGTTCTTGCAAAAACTGAAATATTAATTCAATAAAAAAAATAGTCTTTCAATAACACACCATCCAGGCGTTAATCGGGAATTTTGCTTTGGGTAAAGAAACGAATGTTAAAAATTCTTATAAATTAGAGAAACCTTATTAGTGCAGTGATTGCAAGAAATCATTTAATTTAAAGAGTAGGTGCCTACTTTGGAGAAACATAATTATCCGCACACACACACTGGTGAGAAACCTCATCAGTCTAGTTTTTGCACGAAAGGGTTTAGATTTAAAGGTACTTTGAAGAAAGCATCCACAGTAACGAGAAACCTTACAATCATTTATAGTTAATTTGAAGAGTAGTTTGGAGAAACATCCGCAGACACACTGGCGAGAAATCTTACCTATGATTACATGAAAGTTTATAGTTAAAATATTCACTGGAGCATATCCGGAAAAGAAAAACCTTATCAGATGGTGCCTATCTGTATACACGCTATAATGAAAAACTAGTGCAGTACATAATTGTATGAAATTTATGTTTTAAAGGAGTGGTTGTACGTGTATGATGCATATCCGTATACTCATACGGATATGCATCATACACGTACAACATACGTTCGGACTGTAGCAATTCTGTTTAGTGGTACCTTTATACGAGGGTGGATTGAAAAGTGTGCGTTCGCGCAGCGGAATGTTGTTGAATATAAAGATTTTAATTATGCAGATATTTAGTGTATGAAAAGTGAAGTTTATGCATGTACTAATTTTATTCGAACATACACAATTACACACAAATACACACTAATTTTTGGACACATTTTTTTTCTTCTAAGTCCATGGATTAAAAAAAGTTCCGCCAGGACAACGTTCGCCCAGCGGAATCAGTTTTTGGCGAATTTCTCCACAATGGCTGCATGCACAAATTTTTTTTTACCATACACAATTACACGACGTCATACACTAAATATCTGCATAATTAAAATCTTAAAATTCAACAACATTCAGCTGCGCGTACGCACACTCCCCTATTACATGGGACCGAAGTTACTGACGAAACAGGTGTATTGCAATCTGCCTAACCCCTCGGGGCAATAGTGAACTTTCAAATGATTTCGTAGGTACCAATTTCATAATGTTTATGAAGCGTCCAATGTAACAAGTCAGGTGTCAGTTCTCTGAGTTCATTGCCGGTGATAACGTGACATTTTGGATCAGTGGCGATGCCGACCTCCAGGGCGACAGCGCGCGCCGTAGACGGGTGATCACCAGTTATCATCATCACTCGCACTCCAGCTGCACGCACTCGTTCTATTGCCCTGCGCACCTAATATCAACACTTAAAAACTAAACACATCCTAAATTATTGTACTTATCGATAAAAATTGTAGTAGGTAGGTAGTTCGCGGGGCGTAAGCTGAGCTTTGCATTTGTGTGAGTGGACGTACGTGAACTTATAATGCGACTTGTTTTACACACAGCTACGCGCAGAGTTTTTAGTCTACTTTTCGTGATCACTCTCATTAATGTAAAGCTCAGCTTAGGTCTCGCGAACTTATACCTATGCATTGGACCTAGGTCAGTCAGCTTGTGACCACGGCTGGCAGTAAAAGCATAAAAGATAATCTACGCCGTATTTCGTGTTAATTCCCGTGTCAGAGTAAAATATAAAATAAACACATAAAGGTAGGTAAGGTAACCCAGCCCATGGCGGTGTCGACTAAAGTACATCGACTTTTCAGCCAATGATATTGCAGAAAATGTCAATCATGTGACAATTAACATTTTTTTTTAATTATCTGTAATATCATTCGTAATGGACGTCGACGCTGGCTGTGTTACCCTGCTGAATAAATCTCTTTAATTTTAATGAAAACTATTGAAAACCTGATACAGACCTCTGTCCGCGGTGGGTCCATAAGTCCCATGATCCCTAGGAACCTTAATTTGTCTAGTGGAAAGTTGACATCATCAGTGTCGAATTCGTAATTTGCTGGATAAGCTTTTGGATCTAGATTGAAATCGGCAAATGCTAGAATTCTTTCACCTAAAATGATATAGAAATATTGGATCAATAACAGCGTGTAGGTAGAGTACCTAAGGAAGCCCTTACTCCTTGATAAAAACCAATCTCCAACCAAACTCCTTGATAAAAAAAGTCGTTTAGACCGTGGGTAAATAGGTAAGTAGGCCTATCTGAGTTTAACAGCGTCAACCTTCTGCTGGAAGAGGGGGAGGAATCAAAAAAGGCGTCGGTTGTTTTGCTAGAAATTGATTACTTTTTTGTTAGTTCAGGGCCTCTCAGATCCGTTGCCGGGCGTCTCTGGCTCGCATGCCAGAAGGTATTTCCAGTGGCACCCGGCGAAAACTTAGGTAAGTAGGTAAGTTTTTGATATAAGTATTATTTAACCTACCAGTCTCGGCCAACGTCTCAGCAGCTCGTTCAATTGTTGCTTGGATTTCATCCGTCATAGTAGTATCTGACCCATCCGTGGCTAACGTAGAACAACGGGAAAATAAACACTCTGGGGCTCCTTTCATAACTATTATGTACCTCGAAGATGTAGTATCAAAATGCACGCTGACCTAATGACATAAAAATACAGTAGGTACCTACTAAACTTATATACCTATACTAGCGGACCCGACAGACGTTGTCCTGCAAAAAAAAGAAACAAATTGTGAATCTAAAGCATTCTCGAATCCCCTTGAACACACACAAAAAATTTCATCAACATCGGTCCAGCCGTTTAGGAGGAGTTGAGTGACATATAGTAGAATTATATATTTATAAAGATAGATAAAGATAAGTATTTATAGGTAGCTGTGATAACATAGGTTACAAAAGTGTAACTAGATTTATAAAGACTCAAGTGACTTGAAGTGACAGCTACACTTTTGGCTAACGATACCTACTTACAAATGTAGTTTTTTTTTATTTTTAACAGTCTTTAATTGTTCCGCTTCATCTCTAAAATGACTGAGCCGACTTTAACAGGACTTTCACTGGCAGATAGTAGGGCCCAGATCGTGAAAATCACCGAAAAGAGTGTTACGATTTTTCATATTTAACCTATTTACATATGATTAATAACAACGATAATTTGTACATATTAAAATGAAAGACCAAAAATTATGTAAATGCTAATTTTAACTCTTAAAACCCTGTAGTTGTTTTATAATAAACGTCAACAAACGCACAAAATTGAGAAAAAATGCGAAAACGTGCCTTCGTATTTTTCAGATTTAACCCAATAAATCAACACAAATTGATAAAAAGAAACACTTTTTGAACACTGAAAAAACCAATAAATATAACGTTGTACCTTTACAAACAAAAACTTCCCCTTTTAAAGCCCTAAAATCTAGATATGTTTTACGTAAATTCTCCATAGAAAAATGTATGAAAAATCGTTCGCGTCGCGATTGTACGATTCTCGCCAGGCAGTGCGCCATAGAATTTCAAAGCGACTCCACGCGTGTCGGATGCTCCAGCAAAATTACGTGTTGTGAATTTGTGTTTTTTGTGAAAAACTGTAAGTACAATATTATTATAACTAATTTACTTTCAGTAAGTAGAAAGTACCGATATAATGAAAGTCTGAAAGAAAACCATGATGGAACTAGATATAAATCGTAAGAAATACAAAATTATTTACTTTGTTGAGTAGGTCATTTTATGAACCTTGTAAAGTAGGTATCAACTCAGGCTTGAAACAATCAAAGCCCTGCCCACTTTATTTTCTCGAGATATGAACTGGCGGGGTATGACAGGGTATACTATAACTTTATACTACTATAACTTTCAATCATCTAGTTCTCTGCACGACATACATAGATTTTTCAACATGATAAAGGCAATAGGTATCATAAACGTATTGGTAATCGAGGGTCTCTTTTCGCAGGATAATTTGCTGAGTGCCATGCCACCGAAAAGAAAATTTAGTACGCATTATAAAAACGTGAAAGCCAAAAGATCTCGGAATAAAATGTAAGTTCCTCCCTACTTATTTATTTATCTGCCTACTTGACTACGTCTTGTCGTAAATACCTAGAAAAAATTTACGAGATTTGTGTTAGTGTCAAGTAAAAATCCTAGTTTTATTACTTTTATTTGTGTGTATGCTTATCATGTCTTAGTAGTAATAATAATATAATCTATTTGCATTTTGAACAGGGTAGGTACATTACAAAGCTAATAGGTACAATGATTTAGATCGCCTGATTCAGACATATACCTACAATAGCATGTAAATATTGATTTGACATGTAATTAGATAGGTACACAATCAGAAATTGAACGGCCGCGCGCTTTTTTGACGACATACTTCGGCGGTAAGTAAGTCGCGCCAACGCCTGGCGTAGGGTTGTACAAAAATTACAAAATAAATAAAAAGTGGATATTGATGAATAATATTTCCAGTACTGAAAATGAAGAAAACCTTCAGGTCGAGACTCCGAGCAACACTGCTACGCGCTGTATAGAGGTAAGTTGTTATACGTAATTCTTGTAGACTTGTTACATAAATAAACAAACTAGTTAGTGATGGGCGAACATAATATTGTATGAATTCTTTTGCACTTTTATAATTTGTCTTCGTCAGTTATGAATATAAATAAATAAACAATAAAAATTTTAAAACCCGACAGATTAAAAAATGAAAACATGTAATAAAAATATTTAATAAAAATAAATAACAACGCCATTGTAATATAACGTATTTAGCAGTCGGGGCCTATTTCTAAAGAAAGCTAGTCAGGAATATCTTCGAGCCTGTGAGGATTTCAATGGGTCTCGATTGTTGAATTCGATTTATTACAATAGTGTTCTTATTTATTTTTATGTAACATAATTCAAGACCGTAGACTTGTTTTCTTTTTACCTTTTGAGTTTTTATGCATATAGTCGGATTTATTAAATTTATGACGTGATAACGTCTTATAAATCGATGAACACCGGCAACACGCACAAAAAAGTGTCACATTATGTCACGCTAGGGTCAAGCAAGAGCGCAGTACAAGCGATTGAGAATAATATTATGACGTTATCCGGTAAAATGATCGTCCTAAACCGACTTTACAAGCAACCAGTTTTTTATTATGTTTATTTATTCATTTTCATAATTGACGAAGACTGATAAAAACGTTCAAGATTTTGATCTAGTGTTATGTGTTTCAAAGATGTATTCTTGGGCGTAGAGTAGTGGATATTTCTTTTTTTTTTAAAGCTCTTCAGGCCATAGGGGACCACGGTCCAATGGATTGTAAGTTAAGTTACCTCAGTATAATAGGTGAAGTAAAAGTTGGTCTGGACTCAAAACTCATCATAAAATGTAGTATGTGTAATATGAAATTTACTGTGTGTTTGGTTGAAAAGAAAGAAGATAGCATGGAAGTGAATCATCAAATTGTGTCTGGTATCATATCATCTGGTGGGAGCTACTCTCAGTTAAAAATATTAAGTGCCGCAGTAGCCCTACCAATCATGTCACCTTCGTTATACAATGAAATTAATAATACGGTTTGCGATTGGTGGGAGAAGACAGCAGCACATTCCATGGCAGAAGCTGCCAAGGAAGAAGCGGAGTGCGCAGTGTCTATAGGTAGTGTTGATAAAAATGGTACACCATTAATATCTGTTGCTGTTGACGGTTGTTGGAGCAAGAGATCTTATGGTAAGAATTTTTCCGCCTTATCCGGCGCAGCTGCGATAATTGGCATTAAAACTAATAAAGTATTGTTTTTTGGAGTTAAAAATAAATACTGCGTAGTCTGTGCACGAGCCGCAAAGAACAACAGTCAGCCCCCGGAACACCATTGTTTCAAGAATTATTCAGGATCATCTACCGGGATGGAATCGACCATAATAGTTGAGGGGTTTAAACGTTCCTTTGTTGATCACGGTGTAATTTATAATAAATTTGTAGCAGACGGCGATTCCAGTACTTATAAAAAAATATTAGATTCGCGTCCGTACGATAATTTAATAGTAGAGAAAATTGAATGCAAAAATCATCTTTTACGAAACTACTGCAATAGCTTGGAGAAATTGTCGAAAGACACTAAGTATCCTTGCGAATTGCGGAAATTCCTAAAAGAAAGGTATTTGCGTTTAAGAACGGGTGTAAAATGTGCGATTAAATATTGGGGGGATCAAAATCAGTCACTCAAAGAAAAAATAAAAAATCTTAGTGAAGATATCCTAAATGGTCCACAACACGTATTTGGTAATCACCAACATTGCAAGGAGTATTTTTGTAGACCTGACACTCGTCGAATAGAACCTGTTGGGTTACTTCCAGCAATTGTTGGATGCGGATTAATGGACGCGGTAGAAATTTTAAGTAAAAGACTGTCATATCATTCTAGAAGTTTAATTCATAATTGCACAAGTAATATAGTTGAAAGTTTTAACGGAGTAATTGCCAAATTAGTTGGGGGTAAGCGTGTAAATTATTCTTCCCGTGGTTCTTATGCGGGCCGATGCGCAGCTGCTGTTGTGTCTTTTAATACGGGATCGATTCATAGTAAAACTCATGAAGTCATATTTAAATCTAGTCCTAATCCTTTGATCGCGAAAGTGGAAAATAGTAATCGTAGAAACCGTTTAATTGCTAAACCTAAATTAAGATTGAAAAAAAGCCACAGCGCTGTATCGAAAGACGCTCACTGTGGACCAAACTGCGAAAAACCTGATCTGAGTCCAGAATTATATGAGCAAGCCAAGTCATCTTTTTTAGTTGATTTAAAGTTGTCTTGTGCTGAAAGAGAGGAGCTTGAAAGGTCGACCCATTTGCAAAGAAGTAGTGCTGAGTGGATGAGTACAAGGAGAAAATTACTAACCTCATCATCGTTCGGGGAAGTTTGTAAAAAACGAGAGAGCACAAGTTGTGCTGCTCTTGTTTGTAAAATCGTTTATGGTAGTAATATCTCCAGTTTGCCTGCTGTACGGTACGGTATCGAAAACGAAGAAACTGCAATTAGACAGTTAGAAATTCAAGAGAATATTAGTATACAAGGTTGCGGTTTGTTCGTCGACGATCAATATGAATTTCTTGGTACTACACCAGATGGCATTTATGCAAACGGTTTAATTGAAATTAAGTGCCCACATTCTTTAACTGGCATGACTCTTAATGAAGCAATGGCCAAACATACCTTTTGGGTTAAGGACAAGGCTTCCAAGGGTTATGTCATAAATAAAAATCATTACTGGTATTTCCAAATTCAGGGACAGCTACATATAACTAAAAGAAACGTTTGCATGCTTGGCATCTGGTTTGGTGCTACTGTACCTATGAAAGTTTATATTATAGAAAAGGACGACAAATTTTGGAAGGAGAAAATGGAGATGAAATTAGTTAGATTTTATTACGATTGCCTCCTTCCAGAATTAGTTGATCCTCGGCAGTCACGAAGCATGCCTATTCGTGACCCGCCCAATGTCATAGAGGCTATGAAAGAGAGGAAAGAAAGAGCTTTACGTGTTTTGAAAGAGAAGAACGCATAATGATTTTGAAAGAGACTGAGGTAACTTAACTACCCAGCCGGTCGATTCACGTAAACACGCCAGTCCAAAAGTCGTTTTAACTTATAAACTTAGAAATCGCCTATTGGCTTTCTGTTTTTAACGCACTTACTTATCTAGTCTTGGATTGTCATAAATCTTCCAATAGCTCAATTTCTATACAATTCCTATTCGATTTTGAAGAGTTACCTGGTGTAAACCCAAGGTCCGATCCTAATGAAATTAAAATGTGACCACACGGGATGCACCAGCTTTCAAATAAAAAAAAGAATCATCAAAATCGGTTCAAAAAATACAGTGAATTGAGAATCTTCTTCTTTTTTTAAGTAGGTTAAAAAGTGTGCAAAGTGACATTTTTAAGTCACTACGCTACGGTTTTTATTACGTGAATCGGGCAGCTGGTAACATTTTCATTCTGATAGGTTTTGCAATAGTAATTGATTTTATCATCAAATTAGTAGAAATCAGAATTTGATCAGTAATCATTAAAATGAAAAAAACATTAGAATTTTGAACTCATATTTTGTTATTGTTTACTTTCGTTTAATTAAGTATATGAATAATTTATAAATTTCATGTTTGTTTATAACTAATTTTTGCACAACCCTAGCACGCTTTTTAGATGGCGACTCATATTTTGTTATTGTTTACTTACTTTTAATTACATGAACCATTTTTATACTTGTGGTTCATTTTTGTATAACCCTAGAAGATTTTTTAGATTGCGAGGTGATCGTATTCAAAAAGTATTTGAGTTTACGCAATAGGCACATTTCCTTGCGTAGATATAAACACTAGCGAGGAAAGGCTTGATGTTATTTCGACCGTACTTCCTACTGAATTTGCAATTATTTTATTGAATGATAATTTTACGAAATAAGAATAAACTTTGGTAGTAAAATTACAAATAAATACATACTCGTAGTTGGAATTTTAGGTAAGGTAGTAGTACAAAAAGGTCAGTCCGGACCTGCTCTTGATTGTTTATTATAAATAGAAAATCATAAAAATTGTGTCTCAAACTACTCTTATTTATTTATCTAGTAATTAGGATCATTTTATTACGAAAACTACTCTTAGAATATTTTACAAATAGGCAGTCGTTTATTTCCAATAATTCAACATTTTTGTTATGCTGTAAATATTCAACTTCAATAACAATAACTCAACGTGAAACGTTTGTCGCAAAACATTTTCAAAATCGCGGTCTCTGGGTCATTCACCCGCCCGTCGGGTGATTCGGAAAACAATAGCGCTGCTGTCGCTCAAAATCGACTTCGTCCGTCCGCGGTCTGGGCCCTTAAGTATCTATAAGGACAACTTACGCTACCATCTATCCTAGCAATGGTTTCCCGTGGGAATTGGGAACTAGAATACTATTCCACACGGGCGAAACTATAGGTATCGGCTGGTTGTACTTAAATAATATTCAAAATGCGTCTCGCTTTCGTGATAAACAAGGATTTACCCATCCATAGATCTCCGATAAAATTAAATAAATAAATCTTAAGGTCGATTTACATCAGACGAGCGAATGCTCATTCTATCCCCACTCTATTAAATTCTTCTAATGTAAACAGACTTAGAGCATTCTTTCGTTGTTCTATTGCATTCTTGGAATATTCTAATGCCTCAGTTACACTAATCGCGAAGTTCCTCGGCGAAGTAGGTACTCGGGAAAGTTGACCGAAGTACGTGGTTACACACTCGTGCAACTTCGCGAGGAACTCATTCGCTCTAAGGTGCCGAAAGCCTGCGCATGCTTGTAATGGACGCTCAAGTAGCAGCTGCTGTTGCAATGTGCACGCTCGCGTGAGTCGCTCATTATAGTACTGTTACACATGCTCTTTAATAGCATGCTTATGAACTGTTTACATTTGCTAGCAATAAGCATGCTATTTTCAAGTATGCTACTGAATAAGCATGCTCAAAGCAAACACTACAACACACACGCTATTTTGTAGCGTGCTTCTGTCAGTTCAAAAAAAACTAGCGAACACCTGCGGTTTCACCCGCGCGAATAGTTATGTGGTTCTCAATTCCCATGGGAAGATTATTTCCATTAAGATAAAGGTAGTTAAATACGAGTATAAATAGTGCGGTACAATACAAAAATCATTTCATGTTACCTCATCTGTTTGACGTGTTGACTCTCAAAAATTGAGCGTTATAAAGAAACTAGCATGTGTAACCGTACCATTATACTACGAAGTCGGCCGAGTAGTGTAGAGAGGTACTTCGTGAACGCACTTCGTGCAACTTCGAGCCCTTTGACTCGGGCGCAAAAACCGACAACAAATGGAAGTCGCCCGAGGCGAGGTAATGTTGGACGAGGTAAGCCGAAGTGCCTCTCTACACTATCCTATTCTTCTAACTTCGTTCAACTTCACGAGTAGTATAAAGGGGGTGTAAGAATGCTCGCTTCGCTTGATGTAAACGGCGCTAGAGCTTGCGAACAGTTGCTTAGAACGTTCTTGCGTGTTGGGACGTGCTCGCTTCCCGGAGCGGTCTCTTCAAAGCGTTCTAGTGTTCTTGCGAATTGGAATACATACTATAATTTATTACATAGATTTAGTTATGGATTGGTCTCAAGAAAAATGTTTTTTAATGATAGAAGCCCACCAAAATTTCAGATGTCTGTGGGATCCGACTTTTGAACACTATAAAAATACAACTCGGAAACAAGATGCTTGGCAGGAAATTGCAAATCTACTAGAACGTAATATTTTATTTTATTTTAAATATATTTATTTTACAAATTCATACTATCAGTTTCAGTATAAAAGTTGCCAAAAAACCTTTCCAGGTTTGTCCTGACAACAGGCAGACATTCACCACCGGGCACAATTATTAGAAACTCATATCATAAAATAGGTACTTATATAAAACAATATCCCTCGGCCTACAGATGACTCACAATATTAATTAAAATCGGCGGGTAGATGTGAAAAATATTGCTGGTTAAGGAAAAAATCTTGCGTTACTAGGGAACGATTGTGCTGCATTAGGTACAATATAAACGAGTATGGCCAGTGTAGTATAGCAATTATAGTTATACCATAGAATACGCATACAGCATGCTCCAAATTCAAGATTTGTTTTTATCAAGCAGATTAGTATACTAATGATGTAATTACACTTGAAACAACTGTGCATTCTAGAGGGATTTACATCAAGCGAATGCTCATTCTATCCCCACTCTTTCTAGGTTCTCGGTTCTCATTCTTGCTCGTTGATATTTTAATGTAAATACTAAAAAGGAGCATTCGTTTACACTAAAGAATGCTCTAGTTCTAGCTCTAGCTCTTTGTTCGTTTGGTTTAAATCCACCTTTAGACTTAGTAATCGTAAGGTCCTTGTATCACCTTCTGCGAGCAGGTTATGTTTGCGAAGGAGGCGGCTGAGAGGGATTAGAGCGTTCCCCTCTACCCGCTGAGTTCCGAAGTCGGCGGCCTCCATGATCGAGGCCTGAGGACGGCGGGCTAGCCACCCGCTTGTATCATAAACACTAGGTATTGGCGTACAATGCATATAAAAAATATAGATAAGAAGGTACCTAAATTAAATAAATTCGCTCCCGTACCACGACATACACCATGTTAAAAATTTTGGTTGATCCGAAACCGCTACCAAATCACAAATCAATTGGGTCGATAATCCAAAGGGTACCTACCTACGTCACAACCTCAACCTATGTTGCTTATCTCAATATATCGCTAATTAACCATGTAGGCTTATTATTTATCTCATTAGTTCGATCTTTTAATAATCTTACTTGGTATTTATTTATAGAATTAAAAGGTATTTCTGCCACTTTCGGATAATTATTCCTGATGGCTGTAGGGTCATCCACCTTGAAGAGGAATTCCAAAATGGCTGTCTCTGAGGCATCGCCATAAATGCCACCACCTCTATTGAGACTCGCAGTACTGCATAATGCACCACAAAGTTTTAGTGCAGAAAATGCTAAAATTAAAAGCATATTTTCTGTTACCTAATACGGCCAATCGACTAGGTGTCCATCATATTATTGGTTACGCGGGCATGTGCTATTAGACGCCTCTGAAAAGCTACAAGACAAACGTGAGGAAATACAAGGTACCTACTTAGTCATGGTTTAGCCCATTTGTGTTTTACGATGACCTAATTGTTTATTATTTATTATTATTATATAGACCTATTAGATTAACTGAACTCAATCTCCCTTTGACGACATAGGTATACCTTAGTACCTAGGTACCTTCAGATATTATTTCATTCGTAAAACGTGATGGCGAAAGCCAAAATAATTTAACCAACTGTAGATCGGGAATTTCTTATTTATTCTACGTGCAGGATGATTAGGTAAATACTTACCTAACTAGTAGTACCTACTCATTCTGTGTTAGTAGGTAGCTTAAATTTCTTTGTAATTATTTTGGTTCAACTCACCTCTATTATATTGTACAGCCCCTGAAAAAACATACCTAAGTAGAAAAACCGGGCAAGTGCGTGTCGGGCCACGCATAAGATAGGGTTCCATAATTACCCATAAAAACCTCTATAACTCCTGACCTAACAGAGTCGTACCATCCGTTATAGTTTTCCTTTGAAGTTCAGTACATGGACTACCATAATGAATATTTTCAAATTCTTCTCGCCAGCCGTTTAGATTTTAGAAGGGGGGACGCCCTGTTTTCGCAAAAATATGCTCTTCAAAGCTAAATATCTCGCAAACTGATATTTAAGTCAAATATCACTTTAGCAACCTCGCAATGAATTCAACAGACCTATCTAATTATACCCCATACGATGGTGTAGACACAAAACAAATATCAACACCACTTTACGTACGCCCAAAAAAAATATTTTAGCACTTTGTCGGCGTAGTAAATATCTATACATATCCATGCAAACTTTCATGTTTCTAGCACTAACCGTTTGGAAGAGCCGAGGACGGACGGACGGATGGACATTACAAAACTGTAAGGGTCTGAAACTTTTAGTACGGAACCCTAAAAAGTGAGAATTACTCTGATACTTTTGTTGGATCCCTTTAACGGTCACCCTAACTTTTAAGTACGTGTGACGTTCCCGAACTCTGTCTAGTCAACAGGACAGTGTGTTTTGTTGGCTATTGCATGTCACTATAAGGATCAAAATTGTTGTAAAAATCAGTGAGATATCGACATTAAAGTGTGACCTGTCCAATATCCACAGTACCACTTTGTAAGGGGGCGACCGTTAAAATGTTAAAACAAAAGTGCACATTTATTTTACTTTCAAAATCTGACTCCAGAACACCTAAAGTGATATTCCATATCCAAATATGATGAACACTCATTTTATTTTCTGTCAGAGTGCCGGTTTTATCCGAGCAAATAGTCGTGCATGCCCCTAAGGCTTCCACAGCATCTAAATTCTTCACGAGACAATTCTTCTTAATCATGAGCTGGGATGTTATCGTCAATGCCGCAGTTACAGTAGGTTGTAGACCTTAAATGGCAAAAGTAAGTGAGTAAAATTGTATTCTAGACCAATCAGAGAAGAGCATTAAGGTCAGTCATAAATACCTTCTGGGATGTTAGCGACAACAATTCCAATTACGAAAATAGTGGTTTGTATGAAAGGGTAACCAAGTGCTAGGGACGTTGCAGCAATAAATAAACCAAGTCCTAGTGCCCACAATGACATATATTTCATAAATCTCTTCAACTCACAAGCCAAAGGTGAGGGTGCCGGTTCTAATCGTGCTGCTAGACCAGCCACGCGGCCTAAAGCTGTGAGATCACCGCAACACAGTACCACACCTGAAAGCTTTACAACTGTAGATAAATTTGTTTTTGTCTGCTTCCTTCCCTTCTAACAAAAATGATGAAGCCATGTCATTATAGCATGTAATTATTTGTAACTATAATACACTATATACAGAATGTTACGAAAGGGTTAAATCAACCCGAAGCCAGCATCATCAGCTGGTCGACCATAACCTGTTTCGATATATGGCGACCGCCAAAGAAGAAAAAAAAAGTTAATCAAAAAATTTAAAAAGATATTTCCAATCAAAACAAACGTGTTCCAACGCTACGGCTTGACGTAGCTACAACTAGACAATGAGCGCGTGGTACGTATGTACAATGCCCTTGGCGGTGGCGCGGGCGTCGCGGCGCGGCGGTGTGGGCGTCCTTAAAGGATTATTTTTGTTTATGTAAATAAAATTTTGACCAACACATAGTTATGTTTCCCCAGATCCTCGTCCGTGGTTCGACAGGTGCACCACATGCAAGTGATAGTAAAATCTCTGTCCCCAATTTTAGAAAAATCTTACCTGTTTACAGGAAAGGTTAATTTCTTGTGTAACAGTGCTAAATGCGGCTTCGACTCGACTGCGTACACAGTATTTTTAGGTATCAAAACTCACGGTACAACTCCCGGGCAAATTGCCTTCTGATGCTTCTACACAAAGCATCATCTCGTAATACTCTTCGTTACTCAGAGCCATTACTACACAACACAATCACTATCACACACAACTTGACACAACTCACAAATTAACACACTAAACAATTATTTAGCTACCTCACTGCATAAAGCAAAGAATGCGACTGAACTGACCTGTGACCTTGTTAAATGATTTTAAATAAAATGCTAGGAAACTTCGTGACTCGACCGAGCGCTTCGTGTTCGTTCGGGCGGCATCGCTTGATGCGAAACAGAGACAAAATGTTCCTACAAGGAGTGAGACGAAAGGCTTTTCACAGGCGCGCATTATTTGTACCTATTTTGATGTCGATGACCGAAGCAGCTGATTTTAGCTAGTGTTGTTTAAACAAGTGTGTATTTTATTCGGTAATAATGTTTTTTTTATCAACTTTGTTTTCTTTTCTGGCGGTCGCGACATATCGAAACGGGTTCTGGTCGACCAGCTGATGGTGCTGGCTTCGGGTTGATGTAACCCTTACGTAACACCCGGTATATGTAAATATAAATACCACTGAGCTACGATGACCAATACCGACAACATCGAGAATTTTTACTTCATATCATAATTATAATTTCTAGATCGCGCTATTAAGGTTAGTGTACGTCAAAGCATTCCCCCTGTTAGGAAAAGGCGCGAGTTGTTCGAGTCCTGCCGATGACATCAGTTTTTGTGATTTATTTATAATTTCTTTCTTGATCTTTTAAGAATAGTTTAAGCAAACTCATTGCTTTGAAATACAAAAATATATCCATAGTTAGTTAGTTACTTAGAATATTTACCCATCTACTGTAAAAGTAATGTAGCCAAGTTGTCAGATTGATAGGCAATACTGTCTCCAAAATACTTGGAGGTTATCAATCCTCTGTGCTGATTATGTTTAGTCTTTCTTTGACCTGATTTTATAGAGTAGAGGTAAGCAGGATATGAGCGAAAGACTCGTAGTTACATACCCAAAGCCCAACCCTCAACACATTGAGTTGAAAAGAAGGCTACGTTTGGTGATTCAAGTATATTCCAAGTCCCCTCTGTGTTACATCGGCTTACAGCTACACATTCACCGGTCAGTGAAGAGTTGTCAACCTGTAAAATAACTAATGGGATGAGCTCTTCAGGATCTTTTAGCTACCACGGTATTAAATCGGGTTAATTGAGATTTTAGACCTACGAATTCCCCTAAATCGTTCTGTTCCCGGGTCGATACGGGGAGAAAAAGCATGGCCGATGACGTCTTTGAGAATGATATAGGTAGGTATCGTAACTTTCAAACTGTTGGTGTGAAATGTTTATTTTCTTGTGCCTTCGTTGTTTTTTTTTATTTTTCTTTTTTGAGTGTTTCGCTCGAATAGTTACTTTTATAATATTAAGTGAGTACCTACATTTCTCCATGAGGGCTTAATAAGCAAGATAGTAATATACCTAATTATATCACGTAGTCTGTAAGGCTTCTCCAAAAGTGTAAAAATAAAATCAATATATAAAATAGTTTATTTTATTTTTCTTTTGGTGACACCGCACAGTCTTTCACAGGCACACAGGTTTTCCACGTGGAAAGCCGTAACGATATCTAAAACCTGGGGGCACACTAAGTAACTACTTACTGTCGCAAGTGGCCTCCAAGTTGGCGTCCCCACTCTTTAATGCTTCTTCACGCTGTAAATTATTGAGAGAAGGTCAGTAGAGAGGTAGGTAGTAGAGAGCTTACTTTAAATCCTTTACTGTCGATTATCCGGATGTCAGCTGGTACAATATC
Organism: Nudaria mundana; assembly: GCA_963556515.1. Lineage (NCBI taxonomy): Eukaryota > Metazoa > Arthropoda > Insecta > Lepidoptera > Erebidae > Nudaria > Nudaria mundana. The sequence goes on from OY748304.1 coordinate 11,297,990, forward strand.
ACCAGCAGCTACTCGTACGATGTCACCCCTAACCAAGTTCCTCACTGGGGTCTCCATATTCATTTCACTGTTGCGAATACAGCTCGCATATGAAGGTATCATACTATTAAACGTCTTCATTATCTGGAAGAGTAATAAAAATCGTAAGCATTTTTGATTTCGATGAAGAGGTAAACCTAAATCAAGTAGGTACCTATTATATATAATCACTAGAGGTACGGGATTTTCGTATTTACGAAATAGATGCGATTAATGCGAAAATTTCAAATAATTGTATGTAGGTAAATGCGAAATATTAGATTATTTTTTTTTGCGAAAAATCGCTTTCAAACAATTTATGTCAATGTAGGTATGTACTGTTTTAGCTCTTCTGTCCCTCTCTGACAGCTAAAACCCAATCATCATTTGATCAAGTCCTCTGGAAAGATTTTCCAGAGGACTTCAATTTGCTGACTCAGAAATAAAAAAAATACGAAAAAAATCGTAGAACGACTCGAAACTTGAAATAACAACGATGCTAACCTTTAATTTACATTATTTTTCATCAAGCTTTACGCAGATAAGTTTTTTATATAAATTCATAAAAACGATATTTATAGTTGTGATAAAAAATAATTGCGAAAATTTGGTTTTTTATTTGCAAAAATTCTGTACCTCTAATAATCACCCAATAGAAATGAAAATGGAAGTTTTTCAGAAATAAGATTAGGAGCCTAAGGAACTAGGGTGCTTCCTTAGAGATTGGAGTACCTATTCCCAAACTTTAATTTGGTTTTACTAAAAGGGTAAAACCTACCTAATAGTTAACTGAAGGCTGGCTACTATTTAGCTCAAAGAATAAGCATTGCCAGTCGGCGACGAGGCGGAGGAGTTAATGGACGTGTGGTCCTCTGTGGCCGGACCACAGTTTAGTACTCAGATGCTATAGTTCGAAATAATACCTACCTAAAGTCTACTTTCATCGGAATATATATATATATATATATTTAGTATGTACCTCAAGAGATATCTTTTTAATTAACAATTTATGTGGTCCGGCCGCCAGGCAGTGCTCTCTGGCCGCGCCACCTCAAATTAAATAGAGTATAATGAGCTATTAATAAATCAATATCCCGATAAAATCTACCTAAAGAGTACCTTGCATACGACAAATATGGTCTAATAAACCCCTTTAGTTAAGGAGTTATTGGTCGTAGGGTGTGGTCCGGCTGGAAGGTATACTCTGCAGCAAGTCAATTTTGCAATATTTAACATTAACTATCCATAAATCAATTTATATAATAGTACGTTTTCTCTCCAGAAACTATTCATTTTGATTAAATTAATCTTTAAAGTATGTGGCGCGGCTAGGGAGGGTTACTTTCAACAAATATAACGAAATATGCTTTATTTCTTTATACCAACGAAAACTGCATAATAAGTACTTTATAAAAAGACCTGGACTTCATCTATAAACTTTTATTTTTATTACCAACAATTATTTTGAAAGAGGTGCACTTTTTGGTTTTTGTTTACCTATCTATCTAAGAATAGAAGAATTTGTCGAAGTAAGTGAAAATTTTGGTTGAAAATAATCAATAAGTATACGAAAAACAAATATATTTTCATAATCAAATATTAGCAATTGTTAATACAAGGTACCTATATTGTAAATGACGGAAAAGTGATCTAAAGTCATTATAAATAGATCACAAAAACTGATGTCATCGGCGGGACTCGAACCCACGGCCTTTCCCTAACAGGGGGACTGCTCTGACCAACTGAGCTACGATGACCACTACCGACGACATCGAATTTTTGCTTCATATCATATTCATAATTTCTAGATCGCGCTAACCTCAGTTCTACCGAACTGACGGTACCAGTGTATCGTGTTACAACGATATTTAAACACTGAATTTTTAGATGAATCCTTACCAAATCCACATATTTTTTTATTTCAAAGCAATGAGTTTGCTTACACTATTCTTAAAATATTAAGAAAGAAATTATAAATAGACAAAAACTGATGTCATCGGCGGGACTCGAACCCACGGCCTTTCCCTTCCTAACTAATTTTAAGAATAGTGTAGTACTAAAGTTTTAGTACTTAAATCATCCCATTATGTTTCCCAAGTATCATCCAGACGCTTGCAGTGAGCGACGTAATGGCGAATATTTGGTAAATACTCAATCACTGAGAACAGTGTAAATAATTTTCCTTGTAAAGTCATAGTGTCTGGAATGTCATTTAGATCAACGCCTAAATCAATTTCAAATACCTGATAGATGAAGTCCAGGTCTTTTTATAAAGTACTTATTATGCAGTTCTCGTTGGCATAAAGAAATAAAGCATATTTCGTTAAATTTGTTGAAAGTAACCCTCCCTAGCCGCGCCACATATTTTAAAGATTAATTTAATCAAAATGAATAGTTTCTTGAGAGAAAACAGTATCAACGAAGAGTTGAGAAAAGGTAGATACTATTATATAAATAGATTTATGGATAGTTAATATTAAATATTGCAAAATTGACTTGCTGCTGAGTATACCTTCCAGCCGGACCACACCCTACGACCAATATCTCCTTAACTAAAGGGGTTTATTGGACCATAATTGTCGTAAGCAAGGTACTACTCTTTCGGTAGTTTTTTTCGGGATATTGATTTACTCGTATTAATAGTTCATTAAACTCTATTTAACTTGAGGTGGCCTGGCGGCCGGACCACATAAATTGTTAATAAAAAAAATATCTCTTGAGGTAGGTATAACAAAAAAAAATATATAGATATATTCTGATGAAAGTAGACTTTAGGTAGGTATTATTTCGAATTATAGCATCTGAGTACTAAACTGTGGTTCGGCCACAGAGGACCACACCTTTGACGCCTGTATAGTGTAGGTTTTAATGTGTAGGTATAGTATAGTTTTTAGTAAGTGTAAATAATATTTTCATCTCTCATTATGTATATTGTACCTTCAAGTTATGTTCATACTAACTTTAGAACTTTTATAGTTTTGGTAGAAACTAAAAAGACCGCATATGACGTCCACTGCAATTAGCACACATCCCAAATATAGATTATCGGCATTAGGGTTGGATTTTGTAGACGATTCTATCGTATACGCAAGTATGCATAGCGCGGCTCCGAACCAGATTAGTATTGAAAATCCTAGAACAAAATGTACTTAGGGTATAGTAGGGAGGTACGCCTAATTTACAAGAGACATTTAAATACCTACCTATCCACTTTGTCAAACAATTTGTAGATTCAATGAAAGAGAAGACGAGGATATTGCGGTCTGCTTGAGTAAGTAGGTAATTAGGAATATGCTACTGCCTCGTCGTCGGTCAGTTGCTACCATGTTGCTACTGCAGGTAAATAAGGACTTTGGCCGACCTTCAACATTCACGTGAATTTAATTCCGACTGCTAAGTAGTAGCATCCTGAATTTCTGGTAGCTACCCCATGTGAAGAGCACCACCGACCGATGAGAAACATATACGTTTTTCTGTTGGCAGGTAACTCCTACCTAGAGCCCTAAAGAAATCCCTAATTTCCTACGTCGATGTACCTACCTGTACATAGTGATTTAAATAGAACAATTGGCCAAGTATTTGTACTTGAAGGTGTGAGGGCGTTTGGGCCATAATGTTCGAGCAGAGATTCAACTCTTTCATTCGATAGACCATTTACTGGATCTGTTTTTAGGACGTCATATAATTCACCTGCAACATACAGTAGAGAGCAGGGTATACGGGGTATATCCCAATGATCCCAAAAGAGTGGTCCCAAAAGGGGATGATGCACTTCTATAAATGTAAATGTAATAGGTACCTATTTCGTTGCCTTCCTTTTATTTAAGTTTATTTAAGTTTGTTTAAGTTTGATAAAATCAAATGGTCGTTGTTATGAAGCCTTTTTTGATCGGGTTCCGTACCACAGATTAATAAATAATTACTACGTAACAGATACATCACTCCCATACAAAAGCGAAAATACCTAGTCTATATTAACCTACAAAATTTTTATAATAATACCTGCTGCACAGACAAGGGCGTAGCCAGGATTCCATCAAGGGGGGGTGGGGGGGGGGGGGTGCAGACCTAATCCTAAAATAAATCGGGGGAGGTGTGAGCACCCCCCCCCTAAAGAGGTAAAGCATGGAGTCCCCCCCTTTTTAAAGGCGATGTCAAGAGACACCACCAACACCACCTCGCCCCTGCTTGCTTCCTCCGTCAGGGTCTTTGAACAACACGATCGGCCGGTAGCCGGACGGTGAGTCCGCTGGCCGCCCCAGTTTCCGAATCAGGACCAGTTTCCCCTTCCTCTACACCTTGGGAAACTGGCCCCTTTCGAGGCATGCGCTGCAGAGCCCGCCGAGCAGTCCAGGCCTGAGTTCATTGAGGGCCACGACCCATGCACAGCCCGGAATGCCGTCGGGTACAGGGGTGGTGATTTTCCGGTGACTGAGCCGAAGTACCACTGCTCCTAACTCTCTGACTTCGGGTACGTCGTCTTCGCCGCTGCTATCCGAGTTGGGCGTCTAACACCGAGCCATGCCCGGAGGGATGTGCTCTTCCGCGCTTGTCGGAAACAGAGAGCCCAAGACCCCCTCCAGCTGATCCGGCTGGAGAATCTGGGTCAGTGGGAGCGCCCTCGGTCGGAGTTTAACTCTGACCTCAAGGAACGGGCGCCCCCATGGGTTCAGTTGCGCTCCAGGTTCTCCAGGAGCTCCTCGCGGGCTGATGATGGCAAGACTAAATTGAAAGCATACATTTGAAAAACTTCCATATACCTATCCATTTTTTAATTAATACTGCTCTTCAGAAATTGCACAATGATGCAGGTAGGCAACGGGCGATACTTGCACCACAGAATCCACAGATGAGAATGAGAAAGAATTTGATTATTTCTTCAACTAAATGTGCTTGTTTTGCTTTTGTCGTTTCTTATCCTTTCTTATTAGATTTATTTCAAAATATTAACAAACGGGTTTATGAGTATTCTAGCTAATTCTATGCTATACTTAAATAAAATAAATCTAACTACTTTGCAACGAAAGCCTCAGTCCTTTGTTGCAGGTGTGCAGAACGTCATAAGTGTGAGGATTAGGTAGGGAGTGACCGGATTTTGGTTTTGGAACAATTAGAAATCTACAAACATAGACGCTTGAACCCTAATATTTTAAATTATCAACTTAATTTCGCCTCTTCTCCTTTGCTGCGGGTAGGTATACGTCATTCAAACAACGGTGGTGGGTAGACATAAAATAATTTGGTATTATGGTTGTGGGTAGAAATAAAAAACCTAGGATATAAATAGGTGCGGCTTACGAGTTGTGGCTCATTCGGTCGCCGTGCGCCGAGCCATCGACATCTCCTGATGCCCCTGGTTGGGGGCGAAACACGTGTCGAGGTTTTTTATTATTTTTTGCACGATAACACAACTCTCATATTTATTCTATTTTCAAAATTATTTCTCTATTCTTTCGGCCTAAGTGGGATTGGAGGGCGGACTTGTTCATGAATAAATACGTGAGTTGGGTAATTTGCATGTGGCGGAATATTGCAAAGTAGTTAGATTTATTTTATTTAACTATGGACTTCCGAAAAGTAACGCCTGATAGTATTAACTCTATGCTATACTATAACATAGAGATTCGTAGGGGGGGGGCAGCTGCCCCCCCCCCCCCCCCAAGAATGCGCTAGGGTTGTTACGAATCAACCATTTTTTATTAGTCAATCAAATATGTTTTAGTTTTATATAATGATTTATATTTTTTTATTAATCAATAAATAAAAACGACAAAAAAATCACGTTTGTTGTATGTATGGGTTGTACCCTAAAATATTTATTTTATTCTGGTTTTTAGTATTTGTTGTTATAGCGGCATATATAATACATTATTTACTATGTCACGGTTCAAGGTATACTAATTATCACGGTTCATGAAATACGGCCTGGTGACAGACGGACGGACGGACACACATACAGACTTTGGGTACGGAGCCCTAAAAAGAAAATAAATAATATCTATGGATAGGTCATCAAAAATGATATTGAGCTTTCTAATATCATTTTTTTTTTTAATTTTGAACGAGATCTAGTAAGTATATTTTTTAATACGCCATAAATCGTAAAAATTAAAATATTATGTTACTTGCTGCTACGGAACCCTTCATGGGCGAGTCCGACTCGCACTTGGCCGCTTTTTTGTTAGCCAAACATAACGTAATCCTGGTGCACGAAAAACAAAAAGAAATGTAAGTAAATGAAACCCAAGTTAAAAATGCATTTTGTTATTATTAAAATAGTGCATACCTACTATACTCCGCACAATAATTACGTGGTTTCTGCATTTCGAAGCGTAAGCGCGGGAAACGTGCAGTGCGGTGCGATGCGAGCGCTCAGACTGGCTTTCGGCAGCCCTCTGCCAGTTTGTATCGTCGACGTTCGCCGAGCGGTAGGTATATAGCACGCGGCCTTGAGCGAGTGACGGAGGTCTGCCCGTACGTAGTTTCGAATGACGTAGCAGCGATAGGTCGTTGTGCCGAAAAACTTTTAGCGTGGTACGCTGGAGCGAAAACTCATTGAAGCGAATTCCACCAGGGCGAATGACACCGCAGCGACAAACATTGTGGCGAAAATGTTTGAAATTACATATATGCAACTTATGGTCAGTCTCTCTAATCTTGAAGGCTCTTATGTTGTTATGTATTCCTGGTACATTTGAGGTTTGTCTTTTATAATGGACAATCATTTTACTACATTTGTACTCGGTGCACCTGCTGACATATTTTTTATTTTTCATCGGGACAAAAAAATGTATCATGCGCTTAGTAGGGCAGTATGGATATATCTTACCAGAACGGCTTGGGTCCCTTAACTCTCTATTATAAGATACACAAACAACAAAAGTACTAAGAGTACAGGACTACAAAATAGCACTCGCCAACTCTTATCTCGCTCAGTAGATATGGTTTATGCAAAATGTGTTCGAAGAAGTTTTGTTCAGAAACTACTGCCTTACCTACCTGTACTACCTACTTAAAAAATGTCACATAGATTCTTCTGTTTTATGTTTTGATAAGGTAGACAGAGCTGTTTATTGTTCCCATATTTCGTTAGTCACATTGATGGTGAGGCCATCTTTTATTATAAATGATACGCACCTCGCATAAAATACTAGGACTACAGAATTACATAAGGACTTTCGAAATCTCATTCGAATCTCGAGCCGTATTTAAATGTGTCAACAGGTGCACCGAGTAAAGATGAAAATTATTGTCCATTACAGAGATTATCAGAGAGAACAGCAGTTCTCTCTGAGACAGTCTTGATAATGCCTCGTTTAGAGGCGAAACAATTGTCGACGTTTTGTTGTCCTTTTAATTCTGCGAAAAATTAATGCTATTATATAATTTTAAAAAGTTTTTTCTTAAAACATTTTACTTACCATTGTTTTGTCATGGATTTTCGCCAAGTAACGCCTGTTTCTATCCAATATTATTGTCCATTATAAAAGACACAAACCTCAAATGTACCAGGAATACATAACAACATAAGAGCCTTCAAGGGCTTCAAGATTAGAGAGACTGACCATAAGTTGCATATACCTATGTAATTTCAAACATTTTTCGCCATAATGTTTGTCGCTGCGGTGTCATTCGCCCTGGTGGAAATCGCTTCAATGATTTTTCGCTCCAGCGTACCACGCTAAAAGTTTTTCGCCACAACGACCTATCGCTGCAACGTCATTCGAAACTACGTAGGTACGGGACCCCTTTTGATCGGTGTCGTAAAATGATGTTTTATTTTTTTTTAACATTAGGGCGGTTCGATACCCGATTGATACAGGTGATTTTTCTGTACTGCTATCTGAGCCGTTTGAGATATCGTGTCGGTGAGCGGTGCCTATGTGGGCGAATCTCCAGCGCACTTTCCAAGTAGATTTACTTCTGGACGACACCATAGGATCCTTGATATACTGGTGTAGGTATAGGTACATACGAATATTGCATTAAAAATCTTACCAAGAGGTTTGAGATGCAAATCGGTTTGTATCTCTTTTTTAAGCAAACTTAGACGTGTGGAGCTCAAGCTCCTGGTGGTTATTCCTTTTGGTTTCTTGGGACGGAAAAAATCCGAGATAGACGACACACTTGAACTTATTGACGCCATTTTTAGTTTACAATTTTATTGAATCGATCACGACTTAAATAGTTATTTTATAGATACCTAGGTACCTACGTAGATTGTTTTTTTTCAGACGATCGAGTTGGTCACAATATATGTAGGTACAAAAAAAAATTTGTAAGTAAGGTTTAAGTAGTTGATTGATTCCGATATCTACGTAATAAGTTTTATTTAAGGCATAGTTTCGGAATCATTATATATTATTCTTCATCATGTAGGTACCCTACTACCTACCCGGTGTCGCCTGTAATATAGGTGCCTATAGGTACTCCACAGTTAACTTGGCTTGAAGCATAGTCTCCAGCGAGGTATGTAGGCCCACGCCCAGACCCACGCCGAGGTCCCGGCGCTGACTCGCCCAAGCTGAGCACTCGACCAACGTGTGGAGTGCAGTGTCTTCGTCGGAGGCCTCGCAGTGTTGACACTGAAATGAAATGAAATGATTTATTTATTTGTATAGGTCACTAAATGGCTCTTACAAACGTCAGTAAGTACTTAAAATAAAAAATGTCATTGCTTCTATATTTTCATGTACTGCCAGATTCGCAAAGCAATAAGTAGAACCGAGAAAAAGAACCTGGCAATAAAACTCTCGGTCACTCTTTTCAAATAATTGACTCATTTACACATTTTCTTAAGACTAAATGTGGACGAATGTACATTGTCTCGTGTCAAAATCAAAAAGAGTGTATAATACCACAAAAAAAAATATAGTCGCCTAAGTACAAAATATGCTACAATTACGGCATTTTAGGAGGCGCCTGCACCATGCTCAAGCCAGACACTTTTATCATTAAGGTAATCAACTGTCTTATAATATACTTTTTGACATAAAGTGGTCTTTATACAAGTTTTAAATTTACTGTCGGGCATACAAAGGACCGATTCAGGCAATTTATTATAAAAGCGTATACCTTCCCCCTTAAAAGAATGACTAACCTTGCTAAGCCGATAACACGGAGGGAGTAGTTTATTTTTATTACGTAGATTTCTGTCTGTAACGTCACTTACTTTAGTATAGCTAGATATATTTCCTGACATACAGTATGTTATCAAATATATATTGGGAAGCTACAGTTAAAATATTAATATCTTTAAATCGCTCCCTAAGAGAATCTCTTTTACCTAAACAATAAATGGCACGGACTGCCCTCTTTTGTAATATAAAAATTGTTTCTATATCTGCTGCATTTCCCCAAAGTAGTATTCCATAGGACATCAAGCTATGGAAGTAACCAAAGTAAACTAGCCTAGCAGTTGCTACATCTGTCAACTGCCTAATCCGTCTCACAGCATATGCAGCAGAGCTAAGCTTATTAGCTAAAATGCACCCCATTGTAATTTAGAATCTATTGTTATTCCTAAAAAGGTAGTGTTTTTTACAAATTCTAACCTTTGGCTACCCAGCACGACATGGACGTTTGCTTGTCTGACATTGGGCATTGTAAATTTAACGCATTTGGTCTTTTCTGCATTCAACAATAGGTTGTTTGTAGAAAACCAATTTGAAATATCATTTAAAATATTATTAACATTATTCGCATCTGTACTATACCGATTTACTTTGAATATATGTGATGTATCATCCGCGAACATTACTATGCCAGCTTGTGCCTCGATCATGCAAGGCAAGTCAGTAACATAAACCAAGAAGAGAAAATGCCCTAGAATTGATCCCTGAGGTACGCCTATTTTGACGTTAGTTCCGTTTGACTTAACGTTGTTCACATGAACAGTCTGCAGCCTATCTGTCAGGTAAGATCCTAATAGTTCTAAGGATTTTTTGTCAAAACCATACCGACGTAACTTTAGCAAAAGTATCTGATGGTCAACACAATCAAATGCTTTAGACAGATCGCAGAATACCCCAATGGCATCCTGCGATCCCTCCCATGCGTCGTAAATCAAGCTAACAAGGGTTACTCCCGCATCGGTGGTAGATTTTCCGCGAGTAAAGCCAAATTGCTGGCTGTGGAAAAGATTGTTGGTCGTGAAGTGGACTTGCATTTGATTTACCATCACTCTCTCAAACACCTTACTCAAAGCTGGCAAAATAGAAATGGGGCGGTAGTTACCAAGTTCTGACTTAGATCCCTTCTTAAATAATGGTATTAGTCTACTATTTTTCATTAGGTTAGGGATTATACCTTTATCTACACATTCATTAAATTAGTGCCAAGTCAGGTGCAATGATATCAATTACATTACTTATTAAGCTAACTGATATGCCCCAGTAATCTTCCGACTTTTTAATTTGGAGATTTTTAAATGCTTTCAAGATGTCACTGGGGTCTATATGTTTGAAGTTAAATTTAGATGAAGAACCAATATTACTTTCGAGAAGGGCTACAGCACTGTGGGCACATGAAGAAGTTACTTTAAATGGAATGTTGGTAAAATAATCTTCAAATGCATTTACAATACCTTTCGGAGAGGTTATATTCTTGTTTTCTAATTTAATTTTAGTAACAGTATCCCTCACTTTACATTTACCTGACTCTTTGTTTATAACTTTCCATGTTTGTTTTATTTTGTTAGTGTGAAATATGTACTTAACGCTTATCGCAGTAAAACACGTCCGTTCCTTACTTGCGTTTATTTGGACTGGCGGTCCATACAAAAACTTATATCTAGGTACATACATAACACCTCCACTCTTATTTACTGTTAACGTAAAATATAATATATACATAATAAATGTTACACATCTTCAAAGCCATACCTTTGAACCGGTTTTATTGTACTTTTGGGGCGACTCACTGATAATGGCACAGGAGCTTTTTCACTAGATTGTGGATTATCCACTGTTCTCTCCACATGCCCATATTCCTGTGCGCTCGAACCGGGTAGATTAGACCCCACATCTTGCTTATCAGGTCCTAACTCTGTTGTCGTTTCCTCTTCCGAATTTTCCACAGCTGATCTGGTTTCCGGCGATGAAATAACTTCATCTACAGATGGCATCCCGTAACTCCTTCTTCTCTTTTTAAGTTGGTTGACGTGTCTTTTCAAGAACGGACCACCTTCCTTACCTATTACATAATTACGAGAGCCTACTCTTTCTGTGATAGTTCCATCGACCCACTTTTCCCCTGTATAATTGCGGGCCCACACAGGGTCACCTACTTGGAAGTGTCTATAAATACCACCTGCATTACCCATTTGTTTACGTTGGGCCTTGTTTATTCTAAATTCTACCTGTCTATCCTCGCTTAATAATTCTAACCGGGTTCGTAATTTCCTTCGCTGTAATAACATAGCTGCTGACTCACCAGTAGAACTTTGCTCAACATTCCTATACATCATAAGATACGTTTGTAATGCCGCATCTAATTCTATTCCGTCACGAATTGATTTTTTTATGGCTCGTTTACAAAGTTTAACAGCATTTTCCGCTGCACCATTGGAAGCAGGATGGTATATCGGTGTAAATGTTACTTTAATACCGTTATAATACATAAATTCTTGATATTCTCTACTCGAAAAAGGCGGACCGTTGTCTGAGACAATTTCCTTGGGCAAGCCAAAGCGTGCAAAGGTAGTACGAAGCACCTTCACAACTGCACTAGCTGTAGTTTGCTGCATTAAAAATACTTCTAGCCATTTACTTGTAGAATCTATAATTACTAAAAATGTTTTGCCTTGAAATGGTCCCAAAAAATCTACATGTAAAGCGTGAACATGGTTCTGCAATATAAGGCCACGGTTGCAGCGGTGCCTTTGGGGGTGCCGTTCCTTCTAAGCAACATGTGACACACTCCTGACAAGTTGTTTCAATATCATGATCAATCCCTGGCCACCACACAATACTACGTGCAAGACTTTTCATTTTGACTATACCCAAATGACCTACATGCAATTCCCGTAATACAGTTTCCCTTAACTTACCCGGTATTACTAAACGATATCCCCAAACTACGCACCCTCTGTCTAGGTATAACTCATTGCGTCTAACAAAATATGCCTTTAGGTCATTCTCTTTACATTCGTTAGGCCATCCCGTCTTTATAAAGTTTATGACTTTTATTAAAATATTATCTTTGGTAGTACATTCTCTTACGTTTTCTCTCGTAATTGGTAAAAAATGCTGTATGAAATTTAAGTACGTACATTCCTCTTTTAGTGGTTTTTCTTTATCTACCGGTAACCGAGACAGGGCATCGGCAGCATTCCTATTACTACGTACATATTCTATTGAATAGTCATACCCGGCTAAAATGATTGCCCAACGTTGCATCCTACTAGCTGCCATGACGGGTATGCCTGTTTTATCGCCAAAAATCGTGACTAACGGTTTATGATCCGTTCTTAGTATAAATTTTCGCCCGTATAGATATTGGTGTAATTTACGCACACCATAAATTATAGCTAACGCTTCCCGTTCGATCTGTGAGTATGCTTTTTGTGCTTCATTGAGTACACGTGACGCGTATGCGACCGGTCGTTCATCTCCTTCTGGGTTGATATGTGAGATGACAGCGCCAATCCCTACACTACTCGCGTCTGTCGTTAGTACCAACGGCCACTCAGCGGCATAATGAGCTAGCACTTCGCTAGATACGAACAAATGCTTAACTTTACTAAACGCTCGTATACATTCTTCATTCCATTCATACTTGACATCTTTTTTTAACAATCTATATAAAGGCTCTAAAATAGTGCTTATATTTGGCACAAATTTGGCATAATACATTACTAACCCTAAAAATGAACGTAATTCCATAATATTTGTAGGTGTAGGTGCCTTTTTAATTGCATCTACTTTTTCAGGACATGTGTGTACACCTCGCTTACTAATCACAAAACCTAGGTATGTCACGGTATCCGCAAAAAACGTACATTTTTCTTTCTTAATTCTCAATCCATACTGCCGTAATCTCTCAAACACTGCATGTAATGTATTTAAATGAGAGGGTGTATCAACCCCCGTAACTATAATGTCGTCTAAAAATATGCCCACCTGCGGCATATCAGAGAAAAGCTGTTCTAATTTCCTTTGAAAAATACTTGGGCTTGAAGCTAGACCATAAATTAATCTATTATACCTAAATAGGCCTTTATGAGTGTTTATTACTGTATACTTTTTTGACTCATCTAACTCAAATTGGGCATATGCTTGAGACAAATCTGATTTTGTAAATTTTTTTCCACCGTGTAATTTTGTAAGTAAGTCTTCTACCTTAGGCAAGGGATAGTGGTCCACTTCTAAACACTTATTCAATGTAATTTTAAAATCTGCACATATTCTTATGGTACCATCTTTTTTCATTACCGGAACTATAGGTGTAACCCAGTCCGTCGTGGACACCGGCGTGATGATTCCATCCCGCACCATTTGGTCGAGCGCTCGTTCAACCGGTTCTCGTAATACATAGGCAAGCGGCCGAGCACGCAGGAATATGGGCCGTGCTCCCTCTCGCAGTCGAAATCCTACTTGCCCACCGGTGAAGTGCCCCAAACCGTCTTTAAACACTTCAGAGTACCTGGAACTAAATTCCTTTACATCAAAAACATTGACATCTACCCAATAAATTTGCTTTCCCACTTTTTATTACATACAAGTCTGAAACTTTTGTTATGGTTTTAAATTTAACTCTAACTTCAATCATGTCCACAGGGGTCATGGTTTCGCCTGTGTAGTATCGTAATTCTAAATTAGTCGACTTAAGTTTACAATGAACAAAGAGACTTCTATAACTAGTATAACTAATACACGATATCGCACTGCCGGTGTCGATCTCCATGCTTAATAAACAATTCTCAACATAAACATTTACGGTGAATGGTCCAAGTAATTGTGACTGTGACTTTTTTGTGGACAATGAAAAATTATTACAATATTTAATTTTTACCTCGTCACTGCTACTGATTGATCATCTATATCTCTATTAGATTCATGTATATTATGGAAGGATGTACCTTCTATTAATTTCGGGCACATTCTTTTTAGATGCCCCTCATTATTACACACCCTACATACATACATTTTGAATTTGCACATATATTCTTCGTGAGTGCCACCACACACAGTACATTTGTGACCCATGTTAATGTTTGCCCGACTGGTCACCCAATTTTTTCCGCGAATCGCTCCGTTTACGCCGCTTGGACCCACACCGCTGCCGCTGGCTCGTTCAAGTGGCGTTTTTGTGTTGTCCCTCTCCCGGCCCCTTTGTTTTTTAATATGCGCTTTAATATTTTGTCCTATGAAATTCACACTTGGTATGATGTCACCTGCATTCCTGCTTTTGGTACACCCTTCTACCAATGCCGCATTTTTTTCAGCCGCTTCCATGGACAAAGCTATACTAAAGGCGTTTTCAAAAGATATGTTGTCGTCTTCCGTGAACAATTTCTGGCGAATGTCTTCATTTGATAAGCCGCATATAAATTGATCCCGGAGGTTCTCTACCAAGTCTCGAAACCCGTAGTTTTTACTGAGCCTTTTCAACTCTGCTACATATCCAGCAACCGATTCTTCTTTATGCTGATTACGTTGACGATATTTAAATCTTTCCGCTAATTGGCTTGGTTTTGGATTTCAATGGCTTTTCATCAAAGCCACCAACTCCTCATACGTCTTATTAGCGGGTTTATTAGGTGTGCACAAATTGATCATCAGTTCGTAAGCTTCACTTCCTATCACTGTGATCAATGTAGCCACTTGTATTTCAGCCTTTACCTCATTTGCTACAAAATATTGTCCCAGTCGGTCAATATATGCCTCCCAGTTGTCCTTCTCAAGGTCAAAAGATCCTATTTTGCCGATGGTCATTTTGTACACTACACTGCACACCTTAATAAAAAACGTTTTACGTTATAATCCACGAATAATTATATTGAAACTACGCGTGAACTCTTTGAATCTCGTCGCCACTGTGAACAATGTACTTAACGCTTATCGCAGTAAAACACGTCCGTTCCTTACTTGCGTTTATTTGGACTGGCGGTCCATACAAAAACTTATATCTAGGTACATAAATAACAGTTAGGAGCCTCAATTATTTTCCTTTTGATGTGAATGGATTTAGCCTGTCTACATACTTTTTTGAATACTTTGGAGTAATTCCTAACATATTCAATGAAACTTTTATCAAATCTGTATCGTTTTTGTGCATATAGATCAAACAGCGTTCGTCTACTTTTATAAATGCCTACTGTTGCCCACTCACAAAATTTCGTTTTAACACTACGATTTTGGCATTTTTGTTTGAATGTGCCTGAAAAAGCATCAGATAATGTACCAAATAAACTATTATAATGGACCTCAGGATTATTACCTATATAAACTATAGAATTAAGCTTTTTCTCGAACAAGTTTTTGAATTCTTTAATTCTATTAGAGGTTATGGGCCTACACATAATTTTCTCATTATACTGACTATTATTACTCTTGGGAAAGGATACTATTTGACCACAGTGATCATCAGATCACTGTGGTCAAATAGTTTGCCATCAGGCAATTTACTAATTATAGACTTGCTTAAGCACTCCCAATCCGTAAAAAAATTATCCAGGCAATTGGCTGCTGTTTCTGTGACTCTAGTCGGCTCACAGAAAATATTTTCCATATTGTAACTACCAAATAAATTTAAAAATTGAGTACTTTTCTTACACTGTTTTAGGATGTTTACATTGAAGTCTCCGCACACAATTAACTTCTTCCTATTATTTGACGCAACCCCTAGAACCTGGTCCATGACCTTGGTAAATACACTAAACTGTCACTGTTAGGTGGACTGTATACGCAAACTACTATATACTGGTCAAGCTCGGCACAGGCCACCTCAGCACACTGGGGTGTGACCTCGCGATGAACCCGAACAGATTCTCACCGAACCACCCGTGGCCGGTGATAATCTGTGATGCATGATACGTGAGGCCACCGTGCTGCCTCTGCAGTCACTCCAACATGTTCGGTACCTAGACACCTACTTAAAATAGTTACATCATGAAAAAATCAACCGCGTCATGAAAAGGTTCCCAAAATACTGGCAACGTTGCCACGTTAAACGGCAATGAGTCAGGAAACAAACCAGCCTGCCAGCCTTCCTGTCTGGATGGCCGGTAGCGGTAGTATAGTAGGCTCGCACCCTATTACGTGGCACCAAAAGAATTACTGTTGAAAGGTTTGGCGCACGCAGCTGATTTTGCGGGGAGCTGATAAAGGCGTCATGCAAGTCTAGGTTCTATTCCTTTGGATATTGGATGAAGTGATTATAGAGTCAATAAGAAATACAATACAAGTACATATATATTCAACAGTTTAATAAAAATAACAATGTACCTAC
This sequence comes from Nudaria mundana, assembly GCA_963556515.1. Taxonomy (NCBI): domain Eukaryota; kingdom Metazoa; phylum Arthropoda; class Insecta; order Lepidoptera; family Erebidae; genus Nudaria; species Nudaria mundana. The sequence goes on from OY748304.1 coordinate 11,314,460, forward strand.
CTACATGATAAATTGAGTAGATGAATATCAAACCTCAATATGTCCACTATGGTCAAAAAATGACTTTTGGATGTCAAATTAAAGTAGGTACCTACGTAAAATACTGAACATTTCGACGTTTTTCAATTTCTAGTACGTCCACGTTATTAGTTTAAAAATCGTGTCTAAATACCCTTATTTTTATCAGAATCTCTTAAGTCCTCATAGCTATTTGAATTAAAACCCTATACGTCCCAACCATAGATAACCTCCTAATAGATTCCGCATGCAGGGCAACAAACGCGCGCCACTCATACTTGATTTCGCAAGCATATAAAGCTATGCCTAAAATCACGACGTCAGTAACAACCAACTTCGCGACCTATGACCACGTGCGATTTTATAATTAAAAAAAAATGTTTTTGTGAGCATTTTAAATTTTAAATGGCTTCCTGTTCCGTAAAATGGTGTGGCAAGTCGGCGAAGACATCAAATTACCAAAAAGATGGCATTACATTTCACCGGTAAGTAAATTAGACATAAATGTAAATATAAAATTGACTAGGCACCGGAGTTCAATTTATTCTGGTTGGTAATAGAACATAAACACAAAAAATTTCGAACCCGTTGATGTCTTTTTGAAATTACTCTTTCACTCATTAGCCAAATTATAATAGCTATCCTTTTCTAACAATACATTACAATAGCACTTGAATCGATAGTGATGGGATATCGGTATGATATAGTACGTCATCGATATTTTGCAGTATTATTGCCGTGCTTTAAAAAGTAGTACCTATAAATAAGCAACATGTTGTCGCCCGCGACTGCGCCCGCTTGAATTTCGGTAAGCTGTGATTTATTTGCGACCAATTTGTGCGTTGGCATAATTTAATTTTTTTTTTCGCAGCTAATGTGATTTGGTATTAGCAATGTAACTGAGATATATATTATTTTATAGGTTTCCTGGATGCCCCGAGGAAAAAGAAATGGGTAGATGCAACATCTCGTGGGGAGAGTTGGTTTCCCACCAATAACAACGTAAAATATTAAGAAAGAAATCATAGTCCCGCCGATGACATCAGTTTTTGTGATCTATTTATAATTTCCTTCTTAATATAAATTATATTATTTTACATCTACTGAATAAAAATATAAAATTATAATGTATCATCATCAGAGATGGGGGGCTCGTGGTTTAGTGGTAACCGTGTATATTAACACATTGCTAAGGTTAAGCAACATCTAACCAGGTCGGTCTTAGGATCGGTGACCTTTGTTTTTAGAAATTGAGACCTCCGTGTCTCTAGGAGCACGTTAAGCCGTCGGTCCCGGTTATTCTACGAACACCTATGGCAGTCGTTACGGGTATTTGGGGCTTTAAATCAAAATCCAACTGGTCCAACAACTACAGAGCGTTGATATCGCCCATAGATTGCGGAGGTCAGAATGATGGCAGTCGCTCCACGGAAAATATTAAAGTTCAGCTGCATCGCAGTTACACTGGAAAGCTGATCCTGAGTTGGGAAAAGGCTCGGTAGATGTGCTATCATCAGAGATCGGAATAGGTAGAAAATTTTTACTTAAGAGTTTGAGGAAATAGGAACTGAGAGTTGATAATACCTGTCCCTCTTGATTAAGTCCCGATACCTATTCCTATAAAAATTATAATAATAAATAAAAAAAAAATTTAAATGTATTTAAAAATGTATAAAATAAGAATATAAAGGAATAAACGATATAATAAAATTATAAAAATATAATTATAATATACCTATCAAAATTTTATCGACACATTTTCATCCCTATCCCATCTCTAGTATTCGGTGCTTTCGAACATTGACCTTGAAACAGCCAATCATAGCGCACTTACATGTTTCCGCGCACCCCTCGCATTCCGCCAAAACAGGTGAACTCGGTAAGGAACAAAATTACAGTAATGCGGAATCTATTAGGAGGTTATCTATGGTCCCAAGTTCCCAACCCACCAATGAAATGAAGCGATCGCTCAAGATGGCGGGCATTCAAGTTTACGTTACGATCGAAAATGTGTTACAGCTCCGCTTTTAAATTCATTTTAAATGTGTTACACTAAATAGAATGGACTCAAATATTAATATAGTTGAACCTGATAAGGCCAGGAAAAGGAACAATATAAAGACAAAACAAAAAAAACCAGACAAGAAGCGAAAATTGTAAGTAAAACTTTTACTAACTACTTTCACCGAGTTGATAAGTATAGGGTTGCCACCGCTTTCATAGTCAGTCGGCTCATGATTCAAATTTGGAATGATTTAATATGAACTAATTTAATTTTAATCTTGTTTAAGTTTTTAAGCGTTCTCCAATTAATTATAATTATATTTTTAGTATTTATTTTGCATGTAAATATTTTCCACTGTTTTGGTAATAGGTGTTGTAATGTTCGTACAAGTATCTACCTAATGTTATTTTAAGAGTTTCACGGTTTTTATTCATAATTATTTAGAAGTCTTCGGGACTTACTCGCAATTACACTTACACATTGCAGCTCTCGTGGTCACTGCAATGCTTCCAAAACGTCGGTACATGTAAGTGTACTAATCGCGAGTAAGTCCCGGAGACTTTTAAATAATTAAGTATCTGCCTACTTAGATTAGTAGTATTATGGCTTTCTTTACGTAAACAGCGACCCCGTTTACGGGAAGAAATTTAATTCATCATATTCATGAGCGAACTAGGCAGAAAAATAGAGATAATCTGGAAAAATGGTGCTTTGATCGGACGCCAGCTTGTCTTTTGCGCGGTGTTTCGGCAAGTTCGTTTTGATGCGAGCCGCTACTGCTATGAATACCTACTTAGTAATTCGAATAAATATTTATTTTCAGGTATTCAGCAACGGGACTGCCTAAAAAGCCTTTCTGCCAACATAACTCCAAAACTTCGACATGTGGATCGTTAACTAGCAACGATTTTTGCAAATTACTGGTCTATGATTATAATATTTAATTGATTATTGTGATATTATTTCAGAATAAATAATTATCTAGCAGTATTTTTCTTGTCATTATCTCGATCACATAAAGAAGTAAGTGTCAACCCTACGCGCTCCTGTAACGATGACGTCACTTATATTTAAATTAAAGCCAGATATGTCCAAAACTATTTTTCTTTCAAACTCAAATATATCCACTGGTTATTTTCATAATCTAATATGTCCAAACTAGGATTGAGGTTTTTTGCGTTTTTTATATCAATTTTGTTTAAAATTTGTGTTGCCAGGGTTGGGTGTTGGTTACGTAAACTAAATCATACAATAATATTAATCTAAAAATATCGCCAACAAGAGTATACGGAAAAACTATGATTTCTCCGTTTCATCTTTGAAGGACATATGGAATTTTGATATTTATCTACTCAATTATTATAGGTAACAAAAAAATTATGATGGTTTTTTTATTTATCACCGCGGCTACAGCCGCGTCCGCCCTATAGTCTATTGCCGGGCCGGGTATGCCATCGTAAGGATCCCCAGTGCGCCGGGGGCCTTTTTTTGTGTTAGAGTTGTGATTAACCTTTTGGAAAGTCATTTGTCGTAAGTATTTGTGTTCCGTAAATGCAAGTTTTTTCTCCCTTCCGTATCCGTCAGACCGTATCGATCTGTATCGACTATTCTTTTTATAATATTATAATAGAACAAGTACCTTCACTTGATGGCAAACCTGAGTGACGTTTCAGGTGTTACTAACGGTTAATGTTTAAATAATATTCAAGAGATATTGATCGACTTGAATACCGTGTTTAATTATTTGTGTATTGAAACACACTATATTTTTATTCTATTTATCTAAACCTGTGTTCTTCTTATAAGTATAATAACCAAGTCAATTGAATACCCTATAAGAATAGATCTATTCACAACAGCATCCATTAACCACATAATACCCCACAGCCTATGATAGGTTTTCAATTTGTACCAATGTCCATAAATATTACACTTTACTCTTATATACAATGGACCCAGCTGCCCAAATAGTATTAAGCTCTTTCATTTCCTTTTCATTTGCTTCCAATAATTCTTTTCTTACTGAATCCCTCATTAACTTTTTAGTTGCAGTCACAGATTGTTTAGGAAGTTTTGAAAATTCTTCTATTTTATTCCAAACTTGACTTTGCAAGTCATCAGGTCTATAAATATAATTGATAAATCCACAGTCAAGTGCCTCTTTTGCAGACATTCGATGACTACATAGTAACATTTCTGCCGCCTGTAATAACAAAATAAAATTATATGCTTTGGTCATAAATTAATCTATTTTAATATTCAGATAAGATATAAGTTAACAATATGTAATCTTGAAGTGTAGATTGAATGTAGAAACTTGTGTATGTGTAGAAAGAATAAATGGCCCGGCGGACTTTGACCACCTGTGTGGTCTCTACAGGGGTTTGATCGGGATGAAAATCCCGCATCATTGGGGTAGAGTTTTCGTCGGATGTTTACTATATAAAACCTAGCTTATTTTTGCCAACTATAAGCTGCAATGCTAAGAATCAAAATACCTTTCTATCTCCAATTAGGCGTGGAAATGTAAATGTTGAACAACCTTCTGCCACAATCCCAAGTTTAGTAAATGGAGTAAGAAAGTAAGACTGCAAACAAATCAATAAAATTAGACATTGGTCACTATTAGGTCTTGTAGAGTACCTACTAATATAAAAAAAATTATGTATACTTTACTAACATTTTCTGAAGCAAAAACAATATCGCATAGCGCCAATGTGGTAGCAGCAATTCCAATGGCAGGCCCATTAACAACGGCTACTAATAATTTAGGAAATGTTATAAAGGCATTAATAAAATCTTTTAAAGCAGTTGAAATATTGCCCTGTCTAGAGAAGTCATTGCCACTACTATAAAAATCCCCAGTGCCCGTCAAGACTATTACAGATATGCTGTCATCAACTGCTGCATTAGATAATATGCTAGTTACACGACAATACATATCAGTATCCATGGCATTCTTTTTGTTTGGCTTGTTGTACTGAACTATTTGGATTCCTTCTCTGTGTGTTTCAATTATACTTTCCATTTTCACAGGCCAGGATAATCTAGAATACAAAGAAATAGAACTAGAACATAAATATCTTATTATCTTAACACTAACGCTTTATTCCATCCAGATGTTTTTGGAAAGTGAGAGGGTGCTTAGGTGTCACACCTTACAATATTTTATAGTTGCATAGATATCTTTGCTACTATGGAAGGTTATACCGTCTGGCCTAATTCCATCGCTTCGTGCTAGCCCATTTGATTTACGTACGTATATCTGCACTAATGCTGCAAGAAAGGCCATGGTATCCCAGATTGTCGATTGTGTATCCAGCTGAAGGCAAGTGAGTCCAACATTGTACCGATCGATGTTGAGCGAAGGAAGCGCCTGTATCCATAGCCCTGACTAAAGAATTATAATTAATTCAAATTCATTATAATCACCAGTTACTAGGTATCGTGTCGAATAAACGTATTGATAATATTCTCTTTGGTGCCGAAGTCCGGAGATCATGAGCCAATTCAGCAAATATGCCAAATAGGTACATATATCTGAGATAAAAAAATTACATAGGTATAGGTAGGTAGGTACCTAGTAAGATTTTGTTCAGATTTCTGTAGTAGAATTTGTGTCACTGTCACTGCTACTACCTGTCAGTCAGGATTCTCGCCATCGCCATTCTGATTTTTTTTTCTTCGCCTAATTATGGGCAGCCTAAAGTCTTTTGACCATACCGTCGTCTTTAGTCAGTACTGTCTGATAATTCTGTTTTGTTTTTGTGGGATTTCTCTCTATCAGCTTCGTCGGCTTTAGATTTTACCACTAAGAGAAAGAGAAGGCAAATCTCTCGTTCTCTCTTTCCCAAATGAAGGAACATTTTCCTTTTATTCTATCATCATTTTCAGTAATGGACGCCGGGCACGATCAATTAAAACTTGACAATAACGTACACTGACGGCACATTTTTATTATTTACCTCGTCGCTTAAACAAACAATCAAATCTTTTCTTTTTATAATACCAGTATAAATGTAAAAATATAAGAAGGCTAAAATTAAATATCCCTAACAATACAACGTCCCTAAAAGTCCCACTAATTTACCCCCAAAACTCGGGAAGAAAGCCCCTAAGTTGGTAATCCTGGATTAAACGATTGTCATTCACGTCAATGTTTATTTACAATAGGAATTTGAAAAGATATTGTGTCAAATATGGTACCTTATATTGACACCATGTATGAACTATACCAGTTCTACTTCTGTGAATCAGCTCCGAATTAGAAAGACTTAGTTTTAGTACTCACGTTAATGTATTCATTATTTACATCGACACACACATTATATAAATGTTTAAATAACTTAAATTACATTGTTTTACTACGACATTTTTCTCTGCTTATTTTCAAGTGACAGTCCTATAAAACAAAATCATTCTCAGAATATTATTCAAAGATTACATTAAGAAGGTTGGTTTTCTACATAATGATACCTCATTTTAACACACCTTCATTTTGTAGAAAATTATAAACTTAAATTCATCAACACTTCTTCTAAACAATAAACATAGTACAATCAAAAATAAAATATTTTATGTTCCTTCTCTTCAATTAATTATAATTAAATTCTTATTAATATTAATCATAACAATTTGTGTGTCATTTATATATTAATAAACATTCAATAACTGTCTTAGTTTTTGAAATTTTATTTTGCCTAACGCTTTTGTTAGTATATCTGCTAATTGATTATCAGTATTAATTTTAGTAACATCTATTATATTCTTTTTTTCATAGTCATTAACGAAGTGATAGCTTACGTCAATGTGTTTAGAATTTTTACAGAATTTTCCATTCTTTGAAAGAGATATAGCACCACTGTTGTCTTCAAAAATTTTAATCGGTTTGGTAATATTAATATCCAAGTCACATAGTATACCAATAACAGGTAACACTTCTGTAACACAATCAGCTAATGCGTAAAATTCAGCATGCGTTCATGCTCTCGAAACAATTTTTTGTTTATGTGTCTTCCACATAACTGGATTATCAAATACTCTTAACACAATACCAGTAGTTGATTTTCTGTCATTTTTATCTGCTGCCCAATCAGCATCCACAAACGCATCTAAACAATCTTCATATTTTCCATTATAGTTTAGTACTAAATCACAAGTATGATAAAGATATTTTAATATTCGTAACGCATATTTGTAATGTGTATCACTGTAAGAGTTTTGAAAGCGACTTAAGTAATTAACGCTGTACGAAACATCTGGTCGCGTCCCACTAGCAATATATAACAAAGCTCCAATTAAATTTCTGTACTTAAGTTCGTAACTCATTTCTCCAGGTTCAATTGACAAGTTCTGCTCCATTGGCGTTTCGTATTTCTTCGAATCTTTTATGTTATATTTTTCTGCTAAACTCTCTATGTATACACGTTGACTCAAAGTCATTTTCTTTAATTCTGGCTTGTAGCCAATATCTATTCCTAAGTATTGTTTTACTTTTCCCAAATCCTTCATACGAAATCTGTCACTCAGCATTTGTTTAACTTTTTTTATCGTATTCTCATTTTCGGCACAAATCAAAATATCATCTACATACAAACATATGTACGCTTTCTCCCCATTGATACAACCTGTGTACAAACAATAATCATAGTTTGATCTTTGAAAATTAATGCTTGACATATATTTGTTAAAGCATTCATACCAATCTCTTGGACTTTCTCTTAGTCCGTATAAAGCTTTTCTGAGCTTGCACACCTGATTATCTCCAATTTCATAACCATCTGGTGGGTATATATATATACTTCCGATTTAATTGTTCCATTCAAGAAAGCTGTTTCTACATCCATGCATTCTATATGCCAACCTCTGACACAAGCAATTGACATCAGAGCTTTCATTGTTATCATTCTAGCCACAGGTGAGTATATTTCTTCGTTATCATTATAAACTTGTTGAAAACCTTTTGCTACTACGCGCGCTTTATATCTTCCATTTGACTTAATTCGAAAGATCCATTTCACTTCAATCACATTTTTATCAATTGGTTCGTCAACAATCTCCCATGTCTCATTTTGTTCTAAACTGTTAATCTCTTCATTGCATTCATCCACTTGTTTGCTTCTAAGCTATTTATTGCTTCTTCGTAAGTTTCTGGTACACTGGCATCACAAACATTTACATAAACTACATGATCATTAAATCTTCCTGGTAGTTTTCTTTCTCTTTTCGGACGACTTGATCCAGTCACCTCCTTACTATTAAGTTTCTTTCTTTTATCTTCTTCATCTTCTATTGTATCATAAAATTCTTCATCATTATCACTAGGTGGCGATCTTGATTTCACTTCTTCCTCAGTCTGTGTTTTCTTAGTTTCATCTCCTTTATTATCATTGTTTTCATCCTCATTGTCTGTATCTACATTTTGAAATCGAATAACTTCAGCCTCTGGATTTATGAAAATAGCATGCCTGCTTATTATAATCTTTTCGTTCACCAAGACTTTGTACCCCGTGTCTGTGTAGCCAACTAAAAAACCTTGCATGCTTTTCGGGTTCAGTTTTGAAGTTCTTTTTTCTTCAGGTATTCGAACGAAACATTTGCTTCCATATAGTCTTAAATTCTTTATGTCCGGTTTTCTCCCATAAAATATTTCAAAAGGACTTTTCTTTTCTGCTGTATTTGTAAGTGTCCGATTTCCTAAGTAAGCTGCTGTTAATATACATTCGGGCCAGTACTTTTATTTAATTTTGCTTCTGACATTAAACATCTTGCACGATCCATAACTGTTCTATTGAACCTTTCCGCAACACCATTTAATTCGTGCGTGTATGCTGGTCCGGGTTTCAAATAAATTCCATTTTCTTTGGTAAAATTATAAAAATCTCTGTTAAGGTACTCTGAACCTCTATCACATCTTATCTCCTTCACTCGTTTACCAGTTTGATTTTGCATTGTATTGACATATGTTCTAAAACATTCAAAAACTTCATTTTTATTTTTTATTATACATACTGCTGCATGTCTGCTGTAATCGTCGATAAACGAAACAAAATATCTCTGGTTATTATAACCTACCGGAGTTATCGGTCCATTCACATCTGTATGTATTATCTCCAAGATATCTGAGGCTCTTCGTCTCTTGTTTTCAAAGGGTAAATTGGTCATTTTGTTTTGTAAACAAATTTCACACTGTACGTAGTTGTCGTTTAAATTTTCTGGTAACCCATTCAAGAGTTTATGCCTACACATTTCTTTTAGTTTTGAAAAATTTACGGGACCCAAAAGACGGTGCCATTTCTCTTTCGCTGACATATCCCGATTATTTGTGTTTACATATTTTTTGTCTTTGGATTTTATTGTAACTTCCAATTCATATAATTTATTCTTTTTCCTAGCTATCGCTATCAATGTGTGCTGTGAACTGTATATTAGTGCGGTTTCATTTTTAAATTTAATCATGTTGCCTTTGTTTACAATGTTTGACACGCTTAGTAAGTTTCTCTTCATATTTTTTTTTTTTTTTTTTTTTTTAATTTGGTTCGCCAAATTGACGCCGCCCGCCTGGTGGTAAGTCGTGACGACGTCTAGCGATTGTGGGCCACTCTCACAGCACACATTACTATTGAGAGTGGCCCTCAACTTGACGACCTACTGATGTGCCTCTTCACGCTCCGCTTAAAGAACCCAGGATTATATGTGGGAGGAAACACGTGCACAGGCAGGGCGTTCCAGGCCACTATCGTTCGGCAGAGAAACGAACGTTTAAAACGTTCGGTTCTCGCGAACATGCTATCCACTGTGTGGGGGTGGCATCTCTGCCCGGCACGAGTCGTTCGGGATCGGAAGGAAGAGGGTGGGATCAGATTGAAGAGCTCTTCAGAACACTCGCCGTGGTAAATACGGTAGAATGCGGCCAAGGAAGCTATTGTTCGGCGCTGAGCTAGCGGCTCAAGGCTTCCCGTTACCTCCGGACAACCAATAATACGGATAGCCCGTCGCTGCATAGCGTCGAGAGCGTCCAGCAGATACTTCGCGGAGCCGTCCCAGAGGTGAGAGCAGTATTCGACGCAGGGTCTAATCTGCGTCTTGTACAGCAGACACCTCTGGTCCGGTGTAAAGAATCTCTTTACCTTATTCAGTATTCCTAGTTTCCGCGAAGCTAGCCCTATAGCTAGCTCTCGACGAACGTCTATGCCAAGGATATCAAGGTTGTCCTTCATTGGTAATAATGCATTCTGAAGAGAGGGTAGGGGAAGGAAAGGGGATTTCTTCGCAGTAAATGCACACGCCTGTGTTTTGCGGGCATTGAACTCGACCAGGTTCTCGGTACCCCATTGAGAGATACTGTCGAGGTTACGGTCGAGATCAGCCACGAGTCGTCGTCTCTCCTCCTCAATCTCAGATCGCCCCGCCGTCGGACGAACCGAGTAACTCCCGTGCAGTGTGCTGTCATCTGCATAGCAATGAATGTTCCCGAGGGATAGCATATCATTGATATGCAGAAGAAAGAGAGTTGGTGATAGTACGGACCCCTGCGGTACCCCGGCATTCACTTGCAAGAAGCGAGAAGCCTGGCCATCGCAGAGGACCCGCACTCGGCGCTCGTTTAAAAAGCTGGCAATCCAGCTGCACAGTTGAGGAGGTAGACCATATGCCGGAAGCTTGGAAAGGAGCGAAGCATGCCAGACCCTATCGAAGGCTTTGGCGATGTCCAGGCTAATAGCCAAGGACTCGCCGTGCCTTTCCATAGCCCCACCCCAGACATGCGTTACGAATGCCAGAAGATCACCCGTTGATCGCTTTGGCCTGAAGCCGTATTGTCGATCATTGATTAGCGAGTGATCCTCTAGGAATTGCATGAGCTGCTTATTTATAAGGAGCTCAAGCACCTTGCAAATGACTGAGGTGACAGCTATGGGTCGACAGTTGCCTGGATCGGACCGATCCCCTTTCTTGGGGATCGGTTGTACGTTCGCCTCCTTCCAGACCTCCGGCACGAGCCCTGAAGAGTATGACAGGCGGTACAGACGCGTTAATACTGGAGACAACTCAGCTGCACATTTTCGTAGCACCACCGCCGGAATGCCGTCAGGGCCACTGGCTTTCCGCGTGTCGAGTGACCGCAGCACTGCCCGTACATCACATTGCCTGATAACAATATCAGGCATTGTGTGGCCACAGTTGGCGATGGCGGGGGGCTGCAGGCCACGGTCGTCGACCCGGGAATTAGCCGCAAAGAGGTCTGCGAGCATATCCGCTTTCTCTTGGGCTTTGTGAGCCAGTGTTCCATCTGGGTAACGCAGCGGTGGCAGCGAGGGCTGACAAAAGTTAGATTGCACGGCTTTGGCCAGTTGCCAAAATCCACGGCTGCCCGTGGGATGGGAAGTGAGCTCCTGACCAAGCCGCGCGACGCGCTGGGCATCCGCTCTCTTAAAGGCCCTCTTACTCGACTTTGTGGCCCGGTTGTACGCTGCTTTGAGGTGGCCCACGTTTGGGTCGCGCACAGCCCGGGCCCTGATCCAGGCGCGATATGCCGACTGTTTTTGTCGAACAGCTTTGGCACAATCTCGCCCGAACCAGGGACGGGCTCTGCGGATACTGGCGACATCAGTGAAAGGGATGTAATAATCCATCCCTAAACTGATCTCGCCAGCAATAGCAGAAGCACTATCCGAAGGAGCCTTTCCTACAAAGCAGCGCTGGCTCCAGGGGACGGACGCATAATAATCGCGTAGACCGTCCCAATCCGCTGACGAGTAGTGCCATAGTCGTCGTAAATTAGGAACATAATAAACATTATCAATGTCAATTTTTTGCAACTTACAGTTCACATCACAATACATTGTTATCTTTCCTATCTTATCTGATTTTAAAGCAAAACCATCACCTACTTTAATATTTACCGGATCATCTAACTTTTTGTACTCACAAAATAATCTGTCATCATTAACGATGTGGTCGGTGCAGCCGCTATCAAGAAGCCAACTCGTTGTATTTTCATTCATTCCAGCTGTCAGTACTTCAACATTGAATCCATGTGATGAGTTTCCTGCTGTGGATTCATTATGTATATTGTTACCTTGCTGACCTCTATAGCCTCTGTAATTACGTGCTCGATAACTTCGGTGACCACGTCCACCACGTTGAAATCTTCGATAATGTTGACCTCGCCGACTATATTGTAGTTTGGGACAATCTCTCTTAAAGTGCCCTTCTTTATTACACTAATAGCAAGTTTGTTTATACAAACTACTGCTTGCGAAGGTCTGCTCGTCGCATTCGGTATTCCTTGGTTCATTCTTTTTGTATTCCAATATGATCTTCGATTTGACATATTCAACTGTTTGGTTCTCCTTGGGCATAGCATCTACTATATTTACGATATGTTCAAATTTGGATGGTAATGACAACAGTAGATAATTTAATCGGTCTTCTTCGCTCACATTTTCACCGGCTCCTTTTAAATCATTGATTTGCTTTTCAAAAGTTTGAAAAAATTCGATAGGATTCCCATCTCTGAATTTCGTTTCCAATATTTTCATTTTCAGTAACAGTTTATTCGCACATCCTCTAATTAAGTATAAGTCATCCAGTTTTTTTATCATATTAAACGCAGTTTCTTCCGAAATGATGATGTCTAGCTGTGAATTACTGATGCTGTTTACTATGTTGTTTTGAGCTTTCAAATCAGTTTTCTTCCATTCATTTTCTGGTATTTCTTTCGGTCTTACATCGTAATCTGTAGCCTGTTCACAATTTTTTAATTGTAGCAACAACTTTAATCTAAATTTCCATTTCTCGTAGTTGGACCCATCAAATATTGGTAATCTAAATTCTTCTTTTCCTTCCATATTTATTTTTATTCCTTCTAATTTATTAGCTCGTCAGCTCTGCTACCATGAAAAGATATTGTGTCAAATATTGTACCTTATATTGACACCATGTATGAACTATACCAGTTCTACTTCTGTGAATCAGCTCCGAATTAGAAAGACTTAGTTTTAGTACTCACGTTAATGTATTCATTATTTACATCGACACACACATTATATAAATGTTTAAATAACTTAAATTACATTGTTTTACTACGACATTTTTCTCTGCTTATTTTCAAGTGACAGTCCTATAAAACAAAATCATTCTCAGAATATTATTCAAAGATTACATTAAGAAGGTTGGTTTTCTACATAAGGATACCTCATTTTAACAGAATTACAATATACATAATTATATACCAAAAATATTTACATTACAAAATATCGTAAAATCGTAAAATCCTCCGCGTCATTGCCGACTGGGAATTGATTTTTGTTTGAAATGTCACATCACGTCAATGTCAATTTACGTCCTTATTGTCAAGTTTTGATTGATCGTGTCGGGCGGCCATTACACTCCTGTCATTTTCTTTGACAATATTTACTAGTATTTTTGACATTTAGATACAATTACATGCTTATTGCTTACTATGACTTATTTGACCTAGCCGGAGCCTAGCCCTCTGTCCACTTATTTATAAATGGTACTGTTTAAAATATCTCGCAGTTTAGTAAAGTTTGGCAGACATAATTTACTACAGAAACCTGTCTGCTATACAGTACCCATTATATCAGATAATTCAAAATACTCGTACACTTCTAACATAATGTTTAACCAAGCAGTATTTAATCTTCAAGAGGCTAGTAAAGATCAAGTTCAACAGTTTTTGGACTCCTTCGATACGGTCTTAACCGACTGTGATGGTGAGTTTTTAATTTTTTTTTGTGCAAATACTATAATGTCCTGTAACGCTCATAATATTATATTGGTCCTTTCAAAAGAAATAAGAGTCGAAATAATTTAACTTTAACAGATAAGTTAGCACCAAATTATATTTTTTTCAATAATTAATTGAATTATTTAGGTATATGTAGTATTTTCCATAGCAAAAACTTATGCAAATACTCTGTCACTAAATTGCAATTTCTTTAACCGTATTTATTACCCTAAAATAAATAACACAATAGAAAATCAAATAAATGTTTTCGTCAATAATTTATACTTACTTCAATGATAGAAATTAAATCATCAGAATGGTTGCCTTTTGTTTGGTTAATTTTTTTCCTGTTTCATAATTTTTTTATTTTGATATATTGAACAACACCACAAAGAATTTTTCACAGTCTTACATTTTTATTTAGTTTCTGCACGAGGCAGAACTGGTCAGTATAATAAAGTAAAAATAAGAAAAAGTGCCATCAATTGCCAACAGTATTAATATTAAAAGTTTATTTGTCTTTTTTTACATTTTTCATTGTAGTTCTAAAAGATAATTTAATGAATTCATTCCATGCATTGGTTTTTGTCTTTACAGGGGTATTATGGATTGATAATAATGCTATCCCTGGTTCAGCTGATACAATGAACTATTTCCGAAAGTTGGGAAAGAAAATATTCTTTGTGACGAACAATTCAACAAAGGTCCGCAGTGAATTTGCAAGTAAAGCTCAACAAATGGGATTCATAGTATCACCGGTAATGTTGCCTAGTAAAGACCACCTACTGTAATCTTGACATTTATGCCTTAATGTACATACTGGGCTAATTTCATTGCTTGTTTCATCATGTCTAACGGGACATTAGTACTGATCATATTCTTTTGGATTTGTGATTATGAAAGTCATGTCCATAGAATCATTATTAGCCTGAAATAAACATACTAATTGAAAATTTAGAATAAGTTATTTTACTTTATGGCCTATATGTTATGTATGTGTATATTCAGTAAGTACCCAGTTTTAGCTCTTTCTTACAGCTTACAGCTCATTCTAACTAAAAAACCGGCCAATTGCGAGTGGGACTCCCACCAAAATGGCAAAAAAATCACTAATGTTGTATGGGAGCCCCCTTAAATTATTTGTTGTTATTAAATGTTAAAAATGTTATTAAATTAAATGAAGGCAAAAGATATACATCATCTGTGAAAATTTCAACTTTGTAACTATCACGGTTCATGAGATACAGCCCAAGACTGACAGAGGGACAGCGAAGTCTCAGTAATAGTACATGTTAACAAAAAACACTTGTACACCGTTTCACTTTTATTTAATATACAGGATTTAACCTGACCGGTTTCGCTTTATAGCATTATCAAAGGTTGTTGTTCACTTTACATAAATATTAAACAAGTATTTTACTACACTGTCTAACATATCTTCAAGCCATTGTTGAACTGAATCGAAACCAGTAATAGGGTTCCTTTAGGGCGTTTTACGGTACGGGTACGGAACCCCAAAGACGAGTTTTTATGGTAACATATACAGGGTGTTACTTAAGGGTTATATCAACCCAAAGACACCCCCATCAGCTGGTCGACCAGAACCCGTTTCGATTAGTGTCGACCGCCAAACAAGAAATAAAATATCTTGTTTCGCAGTCGACACATATTAAAAGGCGTTCTGGGTGATCAGCTGATGGGGCTGTCTCCAGGTTGATATAACCCTTATGTAACATTTTGTATAACACAGAAATAACATCTAAAACCTAGCTGTATTTTTTTACAGGATGAAATCCTATCTACTGCATACCTAGTAGCACATTACCTGAAAGGTATTGGGTTCAAGAAAAAAGTCTATTTATTGGGCTCGAATGGAATTGGTGAAGAACTCAAAGCAGTTGGTATTAGGCATATAGGAGTAGGGGTAAGTGCTCAACGTAATAAGTTTATTGAATGAAATTTATTAGTTGGCCAGGTCTGATACCTGAGTTTTAGGAGTCTAAAGACAGTCGCTCTCTCAAAGAACACAAACCGTAAAACTGCCAAGTATATTCTTAACACCAGAAGAAAATAAAATGTGTCATTCTTAAAAACAAGTTTAGCGAACATTTACAGAATATTTAGGTTTACGCTACTCGCACTTGACTGTAAGAACCGTGTCTATTCAGCCTACTTTACCTGAAGTGGTAAGTCACAATATAAGTACCTAATGGTGGTATATTAATAAGCTTGCTGTTTTTTTCAGTGGTGATGTAATACCTGCTTTAAATGCTTGTAATTTTTATTATCGGCATGCACTATTTAAATCTTGCTACAGTATATTATATCAACACAACCCTGCATGATACTCGCTTGCATGATGTCTAATGATGATATCAAATTTTGCATGAACAAGTTGCTTCAAAGCTTGTTTTTTTAGTTATATAAAATAATACTGTAGTTCAACTTATTAAAAATGATTGCTTGCAGCCTGACCCAGTAAGACAAGACTACAAAACAATAGAGAAATCTGATCTAGACCCGGAAGTCGGGGCAGTAGTAGTGGGTTTCGATGAACATATTAGTTACATAAAACTTATGAAAGCTGCTACATATCTGGCATCAAAGGAATGTTTGTTCATTGCTTCAAATCCTGATGAAATATCCCCGAGAGGTGATGGTCTTGTCGAGCCTGAGACGGGAACTTTTGTTAAAGCTGTAGAGACATGCTCGGCCAGAGACGCGCTGGTACTTGGCAAGCCACATGAATATGTGAGAAAGTATTTAGTCTCACGTGGCGTGAGCGTGACCGCAGGTCGCACTTTAATGATTGGCGATAAGTATGTACTTACACCATATTGTTTCCATAGTAGGTAGTTAACTAAAACACTCATATGAGCGTACTATTCAGTGAAATGAAACTGTTGTAAGAATAATAGTATTAGAAATTAGAACACGAGTGGGGATTTATAGTATCCTACGAGGGTTCTAACACCTAGTTACGTATGTGCAATTTCATAGGCTATTTTGAAAAATACGACATCATAAAGATCTTGATAGAAACTAATAGAAATTCGCAATTTCTATCTAAATATTTGAGAAATAGTTGTATGTAACAGCAAACACATAAGGTCATGTCGGCGTAACTTACCTTAAAAGTCACTCAAACAAATATTTTTCCAATCAAATGAGGTTTGTGCACTTTCCTCAAATATTTTACAATATGAATCGCTAAAACTAGTCTTCGGCCGGACTCGAACCAAAAACAACAGTTTCCTTTACAGAGAGTGTTTGTGATTCATATTTTGTTAAATGGTTACCTATTCATTGAATAGTTAGTTCCAATAAATTAATTTAAATTTTTATATCACTAGCACAAAATAGGTATCTTAAGAAGCAAGTTTTCTTTTAGTTGCGGCACTGACATTGAGTTAGGAGTGCGCAATGGGTTCCAAACGCTTCTCGTTCTAACCGGGGTCACTACTAAAGAAAGACTGGAGAAGATTCGCAGTGAGAAGAAGCCGCCACTACCGGACGTTGTTTTACCGAAACTGGGCGATTTATTCTCAATGGTTAATTAAGTTCACGCCACACTGAAACCTTGCATAGTGACGAGTTTACAATTACTGCTTTGGGTATAACGGGCTATACTCTAGTGATAGATAGATGTCTCAGTGTAATACTTAGATGCGTGGGCCATTTAAAAATAAAATTGATATATGTAATGAATCCAATAGTGTAATCAGCTGATACGTTACCTATGTAAGTTTTCAAGTTCAAGTTCCTACTGAATGAGATAACTCGTTTATTTTTTCATTTTAGGTTAATAAATTAGTTACTTAATATAATTTTATAATTAAGATTTTATTTGGGTGTACCTATATTAACATTATAACGTTTAAAAATAGGAGATAGGTATCATTATATTTCTATGATCTTTCAGCATATTTTTCTTATACTTAACCCTTATTATTATAAGGCTGCTTGCGCGGAGGCGGTGGGGTTGCCAGTTGACAATCTTAAGCTGCGCTTACACTGGCAATTTTTAGAGCAATATTAATCGGCCACACGGACGGATAAGACAGGGCAAATTAGTGGAACAATATTGTTGTTGCTATACTCTGTCCATTCGTTTATTTTCTTTTTGTCAGTACGATTTGACTTTCAATAATGATTCAATATTTCAACGAAGGTCTATTAAAATGAAATACTAAAATTAATAAAGTATTTCATTTAGACCTTCACATTTTGTTATAAAGGTCATTAATGAAAGTCAAATCGTACTGTCAAAAAGAAAATAAACGAATGGACAGAGTCTATAGTAATTGTATTTGTATTTATTTTGCAAGATTTTTCTTTAATAAATTGTGTATAGAGGCCATGGTACTATTACTTGCCTACATTATTTTATCTTATATTTTTATTTGAATAAAGTGTTTATAAACTGGTTTTTAATAAAATATTTAATTGATTCGTATAAGTACCTTTTATTTACGCCTACTTTATGCACGTGTTTATAAGAACATTATCTGCCAAAAAGCTTTAACTAGCGTGTGAAGGCCGAGCCAAGCGTGGGAAGTTGACTTGCGCTCTAAAGAGCTTTCAGATTATAGTAATAATATCTAATTCTAAATCGCCAATCTACCTCACCACCACCTTTCATTGGTTGTATAGTTGTATGGTTAATGGTTACATTTAATAGGTCGTTACAAACAACGAACACCAAAAGAAGAAATCACGTGAAATGTACGGAGTAAAACAAAAACTATAAACATTTTCGAATACTATCAAGCCTACTAAGCCTACCTATAGCAGGCCTATGTCACTCGCCTATACAATCGCAAAAAAATACGTGACGTCAGCGACAACTTGAAGTTGTAAATCAGTAAGGGTTGTCTTTTGTTTGTGATACGGCATTGACCATAGAGTTCATATTGAGGCATTAACGTCATAATTATTGGTCAAATTATGCTGGTACTTTCCTGAGAACCCTAACTTTCCAATTATGTTCTCTGTAAACAAAAGAATGTGCTTTAATTAACGTCCGAGTGCAAGTTTTGTATGTAAGTACTATTCCCTATTCTGTGCTCTAGGTAGGTATAGTTAGATACCTCAAACGCAAACCACTGATCCACCATACATCCTATAACTGCAGTAGGCTACCTTATGTCGATTGTAGAGTTAGACAAAGCGCCTACTACATTGCAAGCTAACCACGTATCAAAATGGTATTAGACTAGAAACCCACTGGCTTAGCACCTAGAGCCTTGATAGTCACCTAGCGGGAATGAACGTTCTAGAATTGTCACGACGGGGTTATGACTAACCGTCACACCATTTTGTCACACCAGTGTGGAACAGAAGAATTTTTTTCTTCACCGTCACACTAGTGTGATACTCGAGATTTTTATTCTTCACAGTCATACTATCATCTTTACATTAAGGATTTGCATTTATATGCGCCTATTTATATACAGCCAGAACCTCCTATTCTGTTATGATCGCCTGGTACTTTTTCAGAATAATACGAGTAAGTTCAAACTTTCAATCGGTTTTCACTGAATTTAAAAGAACCACTGCGCGCTTGTCACCTGTCGGTTAGCGTGTATAGACTTCAAGCCACTAGTCACCAAGCAAGCCGCCTACCTGTGGGGCCTTAGCCTTTGTGAATCGGCTTATTTTATTGTTACGGACCTGTGTTGTTCTCTGATATAAAATTAGGCTTAAACCGATTAACTCCGAAGTAAGTACGAGTAGTGCGATTGCATACATAATATAGGATTTTTAAAGTAATCAAAGTGCGGTTTGTATGACATGGCCAAAATTTTGCACGAAGGCCAGACATCATCAGGTCGTGGGTTCGAATCCCAACCAGGACCTATCTTTGTGTGGTGAGCACGATTACTTATGATATTTATGTTTATCAGTTAACTAGATCTCATAATATAGCTTACTTTGAGCTAGATGGCGCTGTGCAAATGTCCTAGACATTTATTAATAATAAGATTATTTATTGATTTATCTTGGTTTTGATTTGAGAGAGCGTCTCACTTCCAGACAAAATTTTAGCAACCCACTGAATGCAATAGCGCTCGTGTTTAATTCACCACAATTATTTAGTATGAACCGTTTTTTACAGCCTGATCCTGTAACACCGGATTTTAAATCAATGCAACCATCAGACTTAGACCCTGAAGTCGGCGCTGTAATAGTAGGATTTGATGAACACCTCAGTTTTCCAAAACTAATGAAAACCGCGTCCTACTTAGCTTCTGAAGACTGCCTCTTCATAGCAACAAATACAGATGAAAGGTTTCCTAGAAGCAATTCTATAGTTGTTCCTGGAACTGGCACGTTGGTTAGGGCAGTAGAAACTTGTGCGGACAGGAAAGCATTTGTTGTTGGAAAACCAAATGATTACGTGAGAAAGTTTCTGGAGTCGAGCAATTTGAATCCAGCTCGAACTTTAATGATTGGCGACAGGTATGTCTCTATTTTTTATTTATTTACGTAAGTTATAATATTTGTAATAAGTATTATTTTTGTATGTTTCTACAAGCTGCTACAGGTTGCAGAAATTAAGATAAAGAAAATGATGATTATGACATTAGGGATCCTACCTATTAGATAAAAAAAATATGAAACAAACAAGGATTAGTTAGTTGTATAAGTAATAGCATTCTTCTAAGATTTTCAACATAGAAAACTGTTCAAAATAAAAACCATCGGTTTGGCCGTCTCGACTCTCAACTACCGTTCGCCTCGCCCGATTACACTTTTCATAACTCTTTCGTCACACATTCACCAGTTTACTCCTCAAGTCAAGCGTCCGTAAAGCACCTACTTCACAAATATATTTCATCAGAAGGTAGTCTTGTCTGTGGTTAATGACCTTTGTTCTTTACAGATGTAATACCGACATAGAATTTGGTGTGCGCTGTGGTTTCCAAACACTCCTAGTTATGACCGGGGTCACTTCTGCCAAGGATTTGGAGAACTTACGGAGTCAGAGGACGCCGCCAATTCCAGACGTTGTTCTACCGACACTAGGAGATCTACTCTCTATTGTACCTCAATAATATAACACTACCACTTCGTATGCACTGTATAACACAACATCTCTTGTAAACATTATAATGTCTCAAATCTACATTTCACATGAAATGAATCAGATACACAAAAGTAGCACTTGTATATAGTGCTCACGTTCACAATGTCTGTGTTGTACTGTTGGTCATTTATGGCGGTCAAACCCGTGATGAAACCACAATATTATTAAAATTTAATGTAACACTTAGGTACAGAAAGTGGACCGATTTCTGCTAGATTGGTGTATTCATTGAGCGCATCAGTGCATCTATCTTCGTCAGTTCTTAATTTTTCTTAAATATTTTACCGTAAAACTAGTTTACGTTGCACTCAAAATCACACATAGTAACTTAGAGCATAGTATTTTGGAATGAATAGGTTTGATTCACGAGGCCACCATAATGTAATCTGTATTAGACTCGGTTTAAAGGTTCTGTTATAATTTATAATTTACAGTTACAATGTATTCGTAGTTCGTAGTAAGAGAAAAACATAGGTCAATTCTAATAGCCAATACAATTAAACAATTAATTGCCACAAAAGTATTCGTGTGGTTGTATCAAAAGACGCTTGTCAATTGATATCCGTCGTTATAAAAATAAATTTTAGAGGCTATGGTCCCTTTGCCCTATGAAGATGACATCGGAAGAGTTTGTCGATAACTAACGATAATAATTGGACCTGGAATTTTGGCGAGCGCGTGGCTGGTGGACTTTTAGGTTACCTCTGGCGCTGGGCAAAAATCCAGGCACAAACGCTCAATTGCAATACCGAACCACGTTTCCTTGTCCCGCACCGCGAACTAGTTCAGAGTAATTAGTTTATTTATTTATGTACAACACACATAGAAAAATAAAACAATAAGAAGAGTACAAAGAGAACAGTGAGCAGTTAGTACAAGGGCACTCTTATTCCTAAAGGAATCTCTTCCAGCAGGCCAGCGTCTAAGTAAGTGTCTGAGCAAGTGTGACTTTGATATTCAGAGGTATTTCAGAGCTCTGGAGGCATTTCAGCGTGTGGAAGATGTAATGTACCTTTTTACTCACCTCGCCAACGTGAGTTCCAGGATAGGGTGCTGTCCATTATCACTCCCAGATTCTTCGCAATGCTCGCGTACCCGATTGTAGAACCATCCAGTAAAATAAGGGGTAGACAAGATCCATCCAATCCACTCCTCATCTGCCTGGTTCCGATAATCATGGCCTAGTGGGATTTATTAGAATGCTAAAAGTTTTTGCCTCGAACGGCAGAGTTCATGAAAGTGGAAAAAAGCAGAGACTAGTTCTTCTGAGCGGGAAAAATCAAGCATTATCTTGACATTGGCGAAATCATCGGTGAACGACAGAGCCACGTTTAAAAAAAAATGATAATAATGTCGCAGGAAATAAATATCACTTAACCCAATAAACACCTTTTTGTTTGAAATTTCCTGCGATATCATTGGTTATCGTACAACTCTTCCGAGCGCTATAATAAAAGGGAGTTGATAAAAAAAATGGGATATAGATCAAATTTATACTTATGCTGAATGTTTTTTAAAGGGCAGATTAGGTAGTATTTACCTACTTATTAATTTATTGTAATTTTTTATATTTTATCTGTTATTAGTGCAATTTTTAATAATTTATTTTTTTATACGTTTATTATTTATAGGGCATTTTATTCTTTTTAATTAACCACCGTTATAGTCAATTAAATGAAAATGCTTTACTTAATGTTATTAAACATGCCAAGTGGATATTTGTTTCCAAATGAATATTCTAATATGATATTTACAATATGTATAAATCGTAAAACAAAATTTTACAATGCGTGTAAGCAGCAGATTACGTAAGCAGATAGATCGTAATTCCGATGGCCCTTAACCCCGATTCGATAATACGTTGATCAAATGCTTTGCCTAGTACCTATTTGTTGACACGACAGCGGATTTAAATCGCGATGTATTTGCGCTGGGCGCTGAGCGTAAAGTTCAATTTCCCGCTCAAAGTCCAGCTGGCGTTAAATAAACGTTGTGATTTTTTAACGCCCTTTATGGCCTTTTAAATGGAGTTTGAGTCCTACTTAAGATCATTTGTTATAAACAACCTAGTGGCTATGGATATATTTTTTGTACATAATGTAGGTATCATGGCATATTGTTAGCTATCTAGAGTTATGCTGTGATGTAGTAGGTCTGAAAAGAATTATAGAATACAAGTTTTTAGCTGAAAGCACTGCAGTATTATTATGTTAATTACTAAGTTGACGTTCAAATCTATTCAAGATTAAGGGCTGTTTACACGACCGGGTTTTTCGCCATGCCGCGGTGCATTTGGCGTTATCTGTTCGCTGGACCAGTGTCCGGTGCGTGTAGAAACATTTATTATAAACCATACACCACCGTGAATTCGGTGAACACAACGGTCCGTTGTCCGGCGGCCATGTAAAACAGCCCATAAGCTTTAACTTAGTCAATTCACAAAACATCATACCATTAGACTAATTCCACAGAAAAAGAGCGGAGAAGCAATGAAAAATGTTGAAGAAAAAACCATTGCGAGAGCTTTCGTTGCGTGAGTTGCATCAACAGGTTTAAGTTACGCAACAATTATCTACCTAACCACAAGAAGTAGCTTCCCTACGAGCATGGCAGTGTCGACTAAAGTTGATCAACCAATGATATCGCAGAAAATTTCGGTCACGTGGTCGAATTAACACGTTTTTACTTCTTAATCCAAATTAAGGAGTGAAAAACCGCAAAAAAACAATTTTCACTCTCTTTTTTTCTATAACGACTCTAACAATTTTTCTTTAAATTTTCATTATTTGTAATTATAAGGGCTATAGTGGCTATCGTACATAACCATCACATGATTTATTTTGAAATTTTCCAACGATCAATTTATTACGACTAGCTGTTGCCCGCAGCTCCGCCTGCGTGTTACTTTAGTTAGATCTACATAACTTTTTTATTTATGAACCGATTAAAAACCAAACCTTAAATATTAAGTTGAATAAACCACAACGCATTACTTAAAACCGCAAATTCAAATCAAAAATTCAAATCGGTTAAGCCGTTTCTGAGATTAGCGTGTTGAAACATTCAGACAAACACTTCTTTAAACTTTCGCGTTTTGTACACATTATAAACTTAAGACTAACGGGTCTCTTACGCGATTATTGAGATAGATACATACCTCGGGTAATAAAGAGGTATGTATCTGTCTCAATAATCGCGTAAAAGACCCGTTAGTCTTAAGTTTATAATTCAGACAAACAGACAAAAGTTCTAAAAACCATTGTTTTGGGTTTTATGGCGTTCATAAAGCCCCCTACAACAGTTTCTCTATTATATCTTCTATTATATGCTCTATTATACGAGTACCATACAAATTCATCTTAAGATACGAATATATGATATATTATTTATTAGCTTCGTCGTGTGTGATAGTCCATTGAATTGTATGGCGAGCGATATTGTATCTTAAGATAAAATATTATAGTATCTTAGCCGTGTGCAGCGCCCCTTAGTGAGCTCCACTGCGGGTGACGTAACCTACGACAAACTTATTACTTGCGGTTGGTACAGTAACCGGGTCTAGGGATCGAACCGCAAAATTAGGTTTGTTTTTTATTGTATATACTTTTCCGAGATAAAACGTAAGCCAGTAGGTGCCCAGGATATTGAAGAATAATAATTATACCAAGTTTCATCGTAATCGAACCGGTAGTTATTGCGTGATGCCTGAACAAACAGACAGACAGACAATATTTTTTTTAATCACTTGCCATTAATTTATTTTATGTTTTCAATGTAAGTACAGAATTTTAACTTCTACAGATTTATTATAAGTAGGTAGGTATAGATATTATTGGTTACTGACGGGATTCGACAATGGCTGTGCTACTAGCCCTGCCCTGTATGTAGAAATTTAATGCAAATAAAGTCGCGATCGCACGAAGAAGGAATAGGTAGGTACTTAAACTAATCCGTCAATTGAAAATATTTACCATTTTCACCTATACCTACACATACCGTCTTTCTCCCTTAAGAAGAGTAAGAAGGGACTAACAAAGGTGTCATATACCTACGCCCATGTGTCGCCCGTTATTTTGGCGGTTGGCTTCATCTTGGCAGGAACTCTGTAGGTAGGTATGTATATGTATTTAGCAGACCAGAAATTCGCCGATTGTCAGTAAATAACCAGCGTGTAGTTTAAGGTGACTAAAACCCCTGAGCTAATTGGTGCCCCCTTTATCTACTTACCTACTAGTTACTTTAAATAAAAAGAAAACAGAAATGTCAAATTAAAATCTGACGAACTGTTCAAGCTGTAAAAACTTTTGGATTGGGCTTGAATTGACTTTATACACGCCCATCAACCTACATAGGCTAGGTACCTACGAGACCTACTCTGAAGTCGAGTGATGATTATTTCGGTCTCTAAGCCATGAAGATGTATTTATAGGCATGTTTTATAGAACGCACAGACATCATAGATAATAATAATATCAGTTCTGCTGCAATATGATCATTCTAGATCGTATTTATCAGTCTTAAAAATGTTTTGTTTTACCCAAGTATCAATCGAGGCAACTTTAAAGTGTAGGTAAAGTGTGACAAGTGTCCGCGAAACTGTGTAGGTAGGTGCTAACCTACCTACACAGTTTTACCTACACACATAAAGTGAGGAACTTTTAGAATGAGATTCCGTGGAATAGTTTTAGCGGGATGGTCTTTATGCATTCTTTTTCATCGTCGAAATCGTGATTGAGTAATAAACATTCTTCCCCGATCTCATTCTTAAACCTAACGCACTGTAAGTAGGTAGGCACCCTAACCTACGTATAAGTTTCGGTTGTCTGGGATCCAAGACAGCATAAATTGCTTGCTATGACACGGCATAAATGGGTGTAAATTGCGGGTGCATCCCACTGATTCCCACTTGTCCCTTTCCCAGTAGGTAGGTTCTTTAGAGGCAAATGGGACTTTTGTTTTTAGGTCCCAAGGGACTAGTTTTTATTTTTTTTATAGTAATAACACAATACAAACAAATAACTAGTGGGCCTTATATTTTAGTAGCAGTTGTTTTTATTTATTTTTATTTTATTTTATAATTTTTGTACATACACACAAAAAAATAAACAAGAAACATAAGTACAATAGAATAAAGTGAGCATAGTACAAGGGCACTACTTATTCCTAAAGGAATCTCTTCCAGCAGGCCTGAGAGGAGAAGTATGAGTGAAAAGGCTAAGTGTGTGCAGTGCTAGTAAATAAATAAACCTACATAAACTATGAGTGCTATAATATATACATAGATAAATATATACTGAGCTATAATATACAATACTTACATATACTACCATATAGATATAGCTAGGGTAAAGAGGACAGATAATGTGTTTTGACTTTACTTTTAAAGAGAGGAAGAGTTTTACAGCTTTGTATATCAGGGGGTAGTGAGTTCCACAGCCTGACCGCATGAACGGTAAAGGAATAGGAGTAGAAATCGGTTTTGTGGGAGGGAAAGTTTAGGCGCTGCATGAGGTGAGATCTACAAGGAGTACCGGGAGTGTTCATGTAGGAGAACCGCTCCCGCAGGTAGGAAGGATAAGCCGGATTATGTAGGATATTATAAAGGAGACATAATATCCGAGTGTCTCTCCGAAGACGGATTGGGAGCCACTTGAGTTCCTTACGAAATTGCGAAACATGATCATACTTATGTAGATTAAAAACAAAACGGATACATAAATTTTGCAAGCGCTCAAGCTTATTTAAAAGCTCCTCAGTAGCATCCAAATAGCAAGCATCAGCGTAGTCCAAAATAGGCTGAATTAGAGTCTGAGCAAGTGAGACCTTGATATCTAGGGGCAAAAAGCTCTGGAGGTGGAAAGTGTAGTGCAACTTGTTCCATTATATGATATCATGCACGCGTTCATTTTCTATTTTGTCTTTGTTGGTGGTCGGCAGATTAAAAGCGCATGCGTAGAATCACGTTTGGTTGCGCGTATCTCTGGGCTTGTCAACATTATTTTCCCTATGATATTCGCGCCAGTATCGGTGAAACTGTGTTAGACGCGTGCCGTTGCAAATAGCATTCGTTTAGACGCGCTATATTGCCTGTGATCTCAACTGTGCTGTATTATTAAAGCCTGAAATATTTAATGTGAGTTCTTTTTGTGTAGGTAAATTATTTTATCTGTGTTATTTTAAAAATAATATTTAAATAATAATAGCAGGCGCAGTGCAGTGTTTAGAGAAATAGGCTCTTAGGACTTTTTAAAATAAGAACACTATTTTAAATTTCGAATATTTTTGCTTATTCTTTATCTTGTTTATTTTATTCAAGGTCGCAATTGACCATTTTTCTTTGATTAACTACAGAGATTTTTGGAAACCATTTCGAATAGCGCGTGACTTATCCCCATGCATTAACAAAGGGAACACTCTAGGGGTGTGTGTTTATTTATGGTGTCTCCCGCCTTCGCCCTTCGACTCACGACATTGCAATCCATCGTCACTTTCTTTACTCCTTATCCTCTTCTACATATACGTATAAATGTCTACAAATTTCTGTACTATTAAATATATTTGGTATTTAGAGACCACCTATTTTATGTTTAACTTAAGGTACAATTTCCATCTAAAGTAAAAAAATGTGTTGTATGTCCTAGGTGTAATAAAATAATCAAAAATGTTAAAAGTCGACTACAGCATGTTATACTAGCATAATCGGTACAAATAATTAAATGTCTAAAAGTTACCTGACGTTGATAACGCCTTATCTGGGTAGAGTATCGGCGCACTCGAAATTCATCGTGCAATTATTGTGATAACAATGGATTATCTACAGCCGCGGATCTGTCAACCTTCGTCACATGACGCGAAAATATTAATATTATAATAGCTGCTAATTAGATCGGTGTATACATAATGCAGGTAGGTACCTAAGTACTTCAACTAGTAGTTCAAAAATCTATTTTATTTATTTTTATTTATTTATTTATTTTTGTTCATACACAGTAAATAAAACAGTAAATGGATACAAACTAAACATGTACCTATACAATCTATATGTATTCTTAGTTTTAATGTATTTATCTATGGGCCGTGGAATAAGTTTATACCAACTGTAACTTTTCTATTTGGTGCCTGAAATAAATAAATAAAAAAAAATGTAGCGCGAAAAATGTCTTTCTCTAGTGTGAAATGAAATGATTTATTTATTTATATAGGTCATTAAAGGGCTCTTTCAAACGTCAGCAGTAAGTACTTAAAATAAAAATAATTATTGCTTCTATATTTACATGTACTGCCAGATTCGCAAAGCAATAGGTAGAACCGAGAGAAAGAACCTGGCAATAAAACTCACGGTCACTCTTTTTTTTTGTGTAGGGCGTAGCGTGATTTAAGTTTAGTGTAGATTATAGGACAGTGGTACATAGACATATTATTCCCTATTCTGTGACAGTGATGGTTAGATCTCAAACTCGTAGATAATAGGTTTTATGCTAAATTAAGTAGTCCACGTATTAGGCGAGTACATACCTAACTAAAGTGTGAAAAGTCAAAAATTAATAAAACAATAAATTAAATTTTCTGTAATCTGTACCTACCTATATTAATATCTATTTTTTACTAATAATAGTAATATATACATAACCTTAATAGATGTTATATCAGGAACTAGGTTTCTGGCTTAATGCTGCTTTTCTTTTTGAATGCCTAGTTACCTAATCAATTTATCGAAGAAGTTTATTTGCTGTTGATATTATCACGCTACAACCAATAGAATCAGAGCAGCCATGAACAATGTTGTGACAGCGAACTAAGTCGCGGGCATCCGCTACCTTTGTATTTAAATGACAAAGTACCTATATGTCTATGCATTCTCACGTACATACTCGTAGTTAGTTCAACAATGACATCAACTTCACGAACGAATCCAACATGGTTAGATAAACTAGAAGGTCTTCAAACATAAATAACATTTGAATTCGTCGCCGTCTTAATTTTCTTAACGCAAAATTATCAAGTTGTTTAAAGGTTTTTAACAAGTAACAACCTTGTTTTTGAAGTATATATTCTGCGGTGATATCACCAGTCAATAAGACCTTCGATTATTAGAAAAAAGAAACAAAATTATTGTAAGAAACTTTACCTATCCTATTCTATTTTCATCATCTTCATGGCCTACCTAATTATCATAGCTATCAAATTTTTTATCATCGTTTTGTAGGTTTATTTTATTCTAGTTGTGTATTTTCGATTAATACGTAATAATACGTATGGGTACAAACATATACCCATATCTAACATAACGTAAATAAAAAAACTCCCCTGGCCCACCTGGAAGCCTCTTAATAGAATGCAAGAAAAAAAAATAGAATCTATGTGAATGTGGCTCATCACCACAAACCATCAGCCACGTGATGTGATTTCCGGGTTGCCCAGCGTGGTGCACTTTGGCCAAATGCGATTCGTGTCGCAGAGCACTGGACCAAGACATAATCGTCATAGTGTTGTCCATCGACACGAGAAGAATAAAATCACGCCTAGAAGGGGTATGCAAAGGCATGTTATACATCCACTTATAGTCAGTAACTTTATTGGGCCTATGTAATAGTTGGCGAGCCTATTGCGGCTTCAGGAGCTTAAAAGTTTGCCAGAACCTCGTCTGTTGCTCGGCAGATGATGCACCACTTGCATGCAGGTGAGATTAATTAGTAAGGGTAAATCTCATTAGGTAGGTAGATACACCTAGTCATGTTTTGGTACGAGTTAAACCGCAGGGCACAGTTAGTTTATAATAATATATTGTCTAGCATCTAATATGAAAACAATGGGTCGTGCAAATGCACTTTAGTGTCGATTGTGTTGTCATAAACACTGCCTAGAATTGTACGGGACTTGGCATAACATGCGCTTAATATTATGCAATTGGTTGAGGTTTCCAAGTACATGGGGTTACCTAATAGACTATACAGAGACACAGATAAAGAATAGGTACTACCTGCTAGGTACCTTATTTTTTTTTTTTTTTAGTTCCGCGGCCTAAGCCCGCGGCCGCTCTAACGTCCGTCGCCGGGCGTCTCTGGTTACAAGCAGAACGTATTTCCAGTGGCGCCCGGCGCTGCTAGGTACCTAAGTACAGATGCCCCATATCTGATTCTAAGAATTGGGGTCATTCTAAAATTAACGCCATTTTCAAACTGTTTGCTTACGTAGATACATCTCCTAATAGTTTTATTTTTATCTTGTTTTACGATCCCTTCCACCCTAAGGTTGCCTGGAAGAGATCGCTATTAGCGATAAGGCCGCTCTTGTACAATTAGTAGTTATAAGTATATTTTTAATGTATTTTCAAAACTGTGGTGTACAATAAAGAATATTTATTTATTTATTTATATAGTGTAGAATAACAGTTCCCAAATTAGACCTAGACGTACTTACCTAGGTAGGGAGGTAGAAGTCGTCTGTATGTTGAGAAAATAATATTTTGATAGGTAGGGTTTCGTGGGTACCTACTTATGTACTTACCACACAACCTACAACTATAAGTACTTACCTAAGGTTTTTTGGAATAAAAAACACAAATACTGTGAAATTTAAAAAAAAATCCACAATAAAAGTTGGAAATGTATCGCACAAACCGATTACATGTAGAGATACATATGCCTAGAGACAAGAAGATCATTTTTAAAACTTTCGTTTTTAAGGAGTAAACTATCCAAATAAATTCTGTAAACTATGAATTGTAGTAAAAGTACCTAAGTCCTACTTACCTACCTTTTTTTAATTCTTGCGTCTATGGTGCACATGCAGAAGGTATTTCCAGTGGCGCCCGGCGGACTTTGACCACCTGTGTGGTCTCTACGGGGGTACTTACCTACCTAATATTGAACGTTCCAAAATGTTCTGTCTGGAGAGCAACACTTTTTTCCATGATTTATTGGATAGGTACCTACTATAAGTAATGTAGTTCATTAACCGTATTACCATAACAGTAATAACCAGTACTTTTTTGTCATCATACATAGTATAAAACATAGTCGGTTCCGTCCGTAGGTATGTATGCTTAGTTAATGCTTTAAAACTACGCAACGGATTTTGATGCGGTTTTCACCAATGGATAGAGTGGTTCTCCAGGAAGGCTTTTGTGTATAATAATTTGTAAAGCGATCGAAGCCGCGGGCGTCCGCTAATACTATACGTAAAAGTGAACACCATGCAAGGCATGAACTTGTAAAGCAAGTTCGCTATTGTAGAAAAAGGAAAGTAAATCTTGCACATTTAGCTATTAACTCATATAAAGAAACTTGCGCGGTCGTTAACATTATGTTTAGATTTTCACACGCTGCATTTGGAAAGTGATTTTCCAGATTTCCCTCCGTTTATAGTTGCAGCCCAGCCCAGCTAGTACAGTCGAAATATTTAATGAGTCTTAAATACTATTTGACCAATATGTCGCTTTTCTTTCTGTATAACCACCTAAACCTATACCTATATAACTATGTATTTAATTATTTGTTTGTAAAGTAGGTAGGTACCTACCTATTTGTCAGTGAGTACGTAGATATAATCTCCGATTAATACGTGCTCTGCGAAGCCTTCGCGTTGGAATTCATAGTCTTCTGTCTGCGAGTCTCTTAATCAAAGATTTAAGACAAATAAGTAGGTACCTACTGTAACGTTCAGCTCTGATACATCCAAGGATCGTGGTGCCCAGATAGCCTGTACGAGAGATCGTATCTACTTTTAATAAAAAGGCTTCGGTTTCCTCGATACTATTTATATTTTAGAATAAAACTAATGTTTACATAATTCTTTGCCTTAGCTGTCAGCCAGCTCTGGGGCAATTGACATCCCCTCCTCCATTTGTTTTATTTTAGTTTTTCTTCTATAATATTCAAATTGTCTGATTCGAACCAGCCAATAGAAGTTTACCATATAAGTAAGGCATGTAAGTAAGGCATCATGTACATACCACCTTAGTTCGTTTATAAGGTAACCTACACAATAATTTCTGTCCTCGTTTCCTGTTCCCTTTTATCCTAAATCTTGTGTCGGAATTTTAATTTCTCTTGTAAGGATACTTGCATATAAAATTATGAATATTGTTATAGGCACCTACACAATTGTAATTTTATTATTAGGAATACGAACCACGTTTCAAGATAGTGCAAGACAACTCGACAAATTTCGAATTCTATCGTGCCGTTTCTGACCACAGTAGGTACTTCCATCTTTTATGATGATGACAATAATTGTCGAATTATAATATTTTGTACGATACCTAGGTATGTATTGTAGTTACACTTTTGCTTTGTTCCAAAACCATGACGGTTTACCAACGTTGATATACAGGTTATACCTACCTATTTATTGGGACTATTTCTTTCAATTTGAGATTTTGGAGCGAGCTTCTATTTTGCGCATTTTTTTTTGCGCAGTAAATTAGTAGTAGGTAGGAACCTACTAACAGTGCCGACAACATGTTTTTTTAATCCGCGGCCGCACCTACCTCCATCTCCGAGCGCCTGTGGTAAGCACTAAAGGAATTTCCAGTGGCGCCAGGCGGAAACCGACAACATGCTGGAAATTGCTTTCAGCATACCCCGCGATAGTAGTGACAGTAGATAGGTAGGTATCTACTTTCTGCATAAGCAATTGATTTAAACGCGCATCCTTCTGCGGTCTGCCCGGTACCTAACTGATTCGTATAAGTACCTACCTAATTAACTTACATTGCACCGATGACATGATCGGGAAGTAAGGTATCTATTGCATGTATGTTCCTATTACCTACGTAAAATGTTTAAACAGCTCGAAATTGACGCCCTAGGTCGATTTAAAACGGAACGTTTAGCTATAACACCGACCTTCATTATTTACTAACCTTGATTCCATCCATTCACGCAAAAGTGCTCAAAAGAAAGTAGAACTATCCTACCATCGGTAATTTAATTGTCTGGCTATGTCAAAGTTGAATTACGTAAGCTAATATTAACACATTACTTTTTATAGAAATGACTCAGTGTAACAGGGGAACCATATCAATAGGAATGACGTCAGACGCGGTTACTGGGGCATGCTTGGTGGATTTTTGTTTGATGTGTTAATAAATAGATAGCATTATCACCATTATTACTCCTTGTTTATAGCTTCTGACAGTCACACTTCGAAATTTGGCACCCAATTTTACTACACACACAAAGTTCTTCTCGTTAAAGGGGTAGGTAGAAGTGTTACATTCTCAAATTTCAAAACATAGGTATTACCTATCTATGTCAATTATGTAAGACTAATTAGGTATTTTTGTGACGTAATTAAATTTATTTTTGAGTTAATATAAATATTTATTTACAATAAGACAATAATACATGGTCATGGGGTCCGAGTGCTCGCCGCCTTTATAGAGACATTGCTAAAGGCCTAATCGATGCTTCTCAGGACCAGAAGGCTGGCTATTTTCTGGCCCAAAGAATAAGTATCGCCATCCAACGTGGCAACACAGCCAGCATTCTGGTTCAACAGTCGGCAATGACGCGGAGGATTTTTTAAACGATATTTTGTAATGTAAATATTTTTAGTCTATAATTATGTATTTTGTAATTATTATTGTAAATAAATGTTTTTTAATTTATAAGAATTACAATATACATCTAATATATAAAATTCTCGTGTCGCGGTGTTTGTTGTTAAACTCCTCCGAAACGGCTTGACCGATTCTCATAAAATTTTGTGAGCATATTGGGTAGGTCTGAGAATCGGACAACATCTATTTTTATCCCTCTAAATGTTAAGGGTAGTCCACCCCTAAAGCAAAACAACGTTTGCCGGGTCAGCTAGTAATTATATACCTAAAAATAGTAATTGTAGATAATAGTAATTTTTGTAATTGTATAGTGTTTATATTTTCTTTCCTTTACGGTTGCTATGTTTAGCTCTACAGATTAGATTATATTAAGTACCTACAAGACATTTTGTTGTTATCTTATGATAAATAAGTCGATGATTCCTCTTGTTGGAAACAAGTCGGTAGCTAGATGGTTATAGTTAGGTACAATAATACTATAATTATTATATTATTATCTGTGCTGTGATAGATAATACCTACTAACTTTGTCTAGTCGAGATCCTAATGGATTAACCTCTCTAGCTAGCTAGATAGGTATTATTATAGATCACCCACTCACACACAAGTTGCACTTAAAATGGTGTATAACAAAAAATAACTAAAAAAGCACTAGGATACGTTCTAAGGAATTCAGGAATAAGTTCATGAATATAGGAGGCACCTATTCGCATGACGAATAGTTGGAATGGAATTGTATGAATATAGGTTAGCTCGAATCGAAGCAGGTCACCGAGTCGCCGAGTGCTTTCGTGACGACAACCTCATTAAATGACTCTATTTACCGTGTTTATGCGAAATGGTCGTATTTTACGCATCTACCTAGTTAACTAAGAGGTATCTATTATTATATTATATCGATTAAAGATATATTTTATTTACAATAAGAATAACAATATACCTACATAATTATGTATCTACTTACAAAAAATATTTACACTATAAAATATCGTTTACAAAATCCTCCCCGTCGTTGCTGACTGGGAAGGTTTCTAGACAGTTAGCTGTGTTGCCACGTTGGATGGCGATCCTACTTTATTCTTTGGGCCAGAAAATAGCCAGCCTTCTTGTCCTAAAAATCATGGATTAAGCCTTCAGCAATGTCTTTATAACGGCGGCGAGCGCTCGAACCTCATTATTTATACGATGAGTATTATTTCGGTATTATTATATTACATAATATGTAAGTATTCAAAAAAGTATATTCAACAGCTAAATTAATACGGTTATTTTACGGTTATTTATAATTATATACGGGCTAAAATTGAAAAATCTGATAATAAAACGAAGGCAATATGGAATGTTATTAACAAAGAAACTTGTAAAGCAAGGTCACGTGATCGATCCTTCGAGTTAAATATAGATGATAAACATATTAAAACTGATTCTGAAGTGGCCAATGCATTTGAATCTTTTTTCACATATGTTCCAATCACCACTACAAATAAGTTAAATTCGTCAAACAACGTAGCCAATTCTCTTCTTAAATCTAGTGTTGAAAAATGTAGAATTAACTTTGATTTTCAGTATATTGACTCTGTCACTATACTTAAAACTTTTAAACAACTAAATATAAAAAATACCGAGGATCTTTGGGGCATTTCAACTAATATAATAAAATCAATAGTGCCCGCTATAGCGCCTCACCTTGCATTCATATTCAATAAATGTATAGATGAAAATCAGTTTCCTAATCTTATGAAGTACAGTAAAATCATTCCTTTATTTAAAGCAGGAGACAAAAGTGATCCTTCAAATTTTCGACCTATTTCCATACTCTCCAACCCTCAGTAAAATTTTTGAAAAAATAATATTTAATCAATTGCTTTCACATTTTACAGACAATAAGTTACTTCATAACAAACAGTTTGGTTTCACTAAAGGCAGGAACACAACGGATGCAGGAGTTGCACTTGTGAAACATATATTTGATGCTTGGGAGGAAAAGCAGGATGCCATTGGTATATTTTGTGATCTATCAAAAGCTTTTGATTGTGTTGATCATGAGACTTTGCTACTAAAATTAGGTTATTATGGTGTTTCGAACAGCTCACTTGGCTTACTCGAGTCTTACCTCACTGGTAGAGTACAAAAAGTAAACATTAATGGCACCGACTCTTCTGGCGCCTAATGAGGCGCCAAAGTCATGGGAGTACCCCAGGGCTCGATATTAGGACCCCTTTTATTCTTAATATACGTAAATGATTTTCCTTATTACACTAAAAATCTTTGTGAGATAGTATTATTTGCTGATGACACATCATTAATTTTTAAAAGTGATAGACAAAAAGTAGCACTTGACGATGTAAATAATACCCTTTCGGAAATATTGCATTGGTTCACAATTAACAACTTGCTGCTCAATGCGAAGAAAACAAAATGTGTAAAATTTACTATGCCCAATGTTAGACAGGTGGATAATCATATTACTATGAATAATGAATAAGTTCAAATAGTCAATACCACAGTTTTTCTTGGGATAACTCTAGATAGTAAACTACAATGGGGTCCTCATATCACAGCCTTGGCAGGAAGACTTAGCTCAGCTGCCTATGCGGTTAGAAAGATAAGGTCACTGACTGACGAAAAAACGGCACGATTAGTTTATTTTAGCTACTTTCATAGCGTATATCATATGGTCTGCTGCTGTGGGGCTCAGCTGCCGATATTGAGACAATATTCATATTACAGAAACGAGTAATCTATAGACTCGGACCCCGTGACTCGCTGAAAGAAATTAATATTTTAACAGTTGCTTCTCAATATGTTTACGACAACATCTTATATGTACGGAAGAACATAGATCTCTTCAAAAAAAATTCCGATAACCATAATTTTAATACAAGAAATAAAAATAAACTGACAATGACAAAAATTAGACTTCATAAAGTTGGTAATTCGTTTGTTGGCAAATGTATAAAAATTTATAATAAAATTCCTCAGGATTTGGTTGACATGCCTCTTAATAAGTTTAAAATAGTAGTTAAAAATGTTTGATGATGAAAGGCTACTATAATGTAGACGAATATCTTAATGATAAAAATGCATGGTCACCCTAATCTTTTGTTGTTGGCCACTCGTATAATAAAATATAAACTAATTGTAACAATGTCAACAAAACAATATTAAAAAAGAAAATGGATAATCTACCTGAGTTTCTTGCTGGTCTCTTCTCAGGAGAACCAACTTACCGAACCAGCGAAAGAATCATTTTCTAATGGTTATTTATGTACTTACTTAATTTAGTATTTTTATAATATTACTTGACAAAATTGTAAAATTTTGACATTCATATGTGCTCTTTATGTGCCTAAACTGAATAAATGAAATTGATTCTTTGATTCTTCTTAGTATTTATATTGATTTATATGTTAGGTATCTACATTGATGATTTTCCTAGATAGGACAAGGTACCTACGTGCACTAACCAATTCAGTAATTGGTCACCTCGCTGTGCAAGCTAATTTTTAATTGGGCAACCTTGATCTATAAGGTCAGATTGTTTACTCCTTATAAGTCTGGCTTCACACCTAGTCCGGTACAATGAACATATGTAATTGATCATTGTTCAGTTGTTCTGTTCTGCCCCCACATTACATTTTAAATGGCAAATAAAACTATAAATAAGATACCTAAGTACTTTATCCAGGTTTAAACCAAGTAGGTGCCAAGGTTAAATGCTTAAGATAGTCAAATCAGGATTGGTCATATCCTTATTGGAATAACACAGCTAGGTATTCTTAATATTGTGCTGCCTACATAATAGATTATCGTAGGAGATATCTAGAACATTATATTAACTATTTCGGGCTGTGTGTAAGTATAAAATTTAAAGTTTAGAATCTCAGCCGATGTTTACAGCAAGTTGTGATCAAATCTTTTGGTCGAAGGTCGGTGATGTAATTACTACATTTAGCGTTAGAACGTGAAGACTACGATTCACGTTATTCTTCTATATTTGTACAGGTATAGAGCTGTAATAATGTAGATAGATATATAATATATGCACCTACATACATGACACTATACTCTGTAATATTTACATTTATGTAGATATTTAGTTTTGCATGACATCATGCTTAGGTACCTACTTATCCGCCTTTACCTATCCGCTATAAGGCTATTACCTACCTATTATATATATATAGGTACACCACTACATGGGGCACACTAAAAGTTTTGCACTTATAGCTAATCGGAACTATTTGAATTTCGAATGTTATATGTATATTTTTAAACGCTGCAACCTTCTTAGTAAAAAAAACAATTGGCGGGAAATCATTTGTCAATTGTTTTTTTAACACACATCAAAGTTCTACGTATGCAACGAATTTCGTGAAGGGCGGCCTTTAACTGCCGTCAACGAAAATAATGTGGCTACTGTTAAGCGGTTAATTGAAGAAAACCCGCGGATTACCTATGAGACAATTCGAGGACTATTGGGGATTGGTATGAGTAAAATCCAGAAATTTTTACACGAAGAATTGAAAGTTCGGAAACGTTGTTGTCGTTGGATCCCTCATGAACTGACAGCGGATCAGAAGCGTGCTCGCGTGGAATGGTGCTCACAGATGCTACTGAAGTACGACCACGGACATTCTAATGCTGTTTATGACATTGTCACAGGTGACGAAACGTGGATTTATTGTTTTGAACCCGAAAAAAAAACAGCAATCTTGTGAATGGGTGTTTGAAAATGAGAACAAGCCAACAAAAGTGAGGTAGGCGAGAAACTTTGGTAAACAAATGACCGCGTTTTTTTCTCAGCTACGGGTCCTATCTGTACAATTCCACTTGAAGATCAAAAGAGTGTTAATGCCGAGTGGTATTCTACCATTTGTTTACCCAGGGTGTTAGAAAAAAATCGCGAAAGATGACCCAAAAGTCGCGTTCTCCAACATCATGACAACGCTTCTTCATACACGGCCAACAAAACAGTCATTTTTAGCTTCCGAAAACGTACAACTCGTCACCCATCCTGCGCATAGCCCCGACCTATATAGCATCCTGTGATTTCTGTATTTTGCCCAAAATCAAAGATTTGATGAGAGGTTTCACTTTTACCAACTCCGAAGAGGCAGTGATAGCGTTCAATCAGCACGTAGAAAACATGCCTTCAGATCGGTGGTCCTCCTGTTTTAAAAAATGGTTTAATCGCATGAAAAAATGTTTAAAATGTAAAGGAGAGTATTTTGAAAAGCAATAAACATAATATTTTGGTTTTAACATGTTGTTTTTTTAAGTTACGCAAAACTTATAGTGTGACCTACGTATTAGGAATACCTACGTGTTATGTGCTAGTATAAATTAACTTGTTAATTTTTTAACTCATAATGGTGGTGTTTTAAATTATTATTTAATAAAGGTTAGGTACCAGTCTATTAATATATGTATAGTCTCTGGACATTAGTTGAGTAAGTATATTGATATTCTTCTTTTAAGTATCTACAGTTAATCCTCAGCTGACCGATGTTAAGGGTAATTACAACACTTAGGTATTATCACAGATATCTACATAAAAAATAAATAGAATATTAACAACATTATCGTGATAAGGTGTGGCCGTAGTAACTATTTAGTAATCTGTGATGTGGCTACTACACCCACAAATTAGACGATGAAATTGCAAATATTAATGGCATCAAACTTTCACGGTCAACCTTGCAAATTATGTGAGGTGCCTAGCCCGATAACGATAGATCGATGATGGCATTGATGAACCACACACCGCAGCAGAAGCAAATATTTGAAAACCATCATGGTCACTCAGAGATTAGAGATTTCGGAATATTTACCAGTTATAATATTTAGGTATAGGTTACCTACCTACCTAGTAATGGTTTGGGGTTTCCGATATTTCGATTCAGTTCCTCCGTGCTATGCTCGGACTGCAGAGATTATATTTAGTGGTATGTAACATCTGTCCTGGCTGTGTGACTTTTGGTTTGAACTAAAGAGTTGTTTTGAATATTCTATAGTGCCCGGTAACGGCATTAGGCTTGCCCCCTATTATGTGGAACCGACAAAATTACTGGCAAATTGTGGGTGTGTAATGCATCTCTGCCGACCCCTTCGGGGATATAGGCGTGATATATATCATGTCTGTCCTCCGTGTTAATGGCGTTTGCAACCCTAAATCTATTTATTTAATAAGTAAAGGCCGTAAAGCTAATTTTTAAGATAAATAAACATGTCTACACAACGCCATCTATTCTCAAACTAAGCTTACTAAACTATGAGAATTATACAAATACTGAAATAACTAAGGTATTTACTTACGTATTTAACACTTTTTAATTTTTATAAATACATACCTAACTAAATCGATACGATCAAATAAATATTTTGATCTGAAACGAGGTCCTAGGTATGTACCCCAGACACATATCTACCTCGGCGAGATCCATCTTTAGGATCCAGCATACTTTGTAGGAAGCGTCAGCATCGGAGTCCTCTTAGAAGTATTTGGGGCTCGTACTCGATAGCCGTTGGAACTTCGGGTTACATTTCCCCAGTTTGGTCTGAGTGACGAGGACTTCCGTACACGTGGCAAGATTGACGGCCAACAACGTGTCTAGTTTAAGTAGACCTTGGCCGTCAAGATATTAAGAATTACCGCGGCGCACGATCTCCCTAGAGGGTACATGTCTCTCAGCCGGAATGGCATGGAGGGGTCCATGGGACCTGGAAGCGAGAGCCCTTCCGTCATTGTTTCAATTGAGCCATTTAGGAGGCGCTATGGAGAGGGACCACAAGCCTAAGTCTTGAGAAATCGAGGCACAGCGGTCCCAATTCCGCCAGGATCTCATGGAGACATGGAGGGTGCGACTTAAGCCACCCAAGTGGGAAACCGATCATGGACGATTGGCTGCAGAGGCGGCACGGTGACCTCACGTATCGCGCGTTACAGATTTTTACCGGGCACGGATGCTTCGGTAAGTATCTGTTTCGCATCCATCGTGAGGACACACTCCAGGGTCAACACTGCCTCCGGCGAAGACACCGTACTCCACATATTGGTGAACTGCTCAGCGTGGTCGAGTCATCGCCGAGATCTCGTCGTGGATCAGGGCATGAATACCCTGTCCCTGGAGTCCACGCAACAAGCCATGGCCTCCAGCGGGAGTAGGTGGATTGTGGCCGTGTCCTTCTGTTAGCACGCCATGCTCGCGAAGGAGACGCGCGGCCAAGAGGGAGAGGGAGCGTACCCTCCCCGGTGAGTTCCGAAGTCGGCGACCAGCCGAAGCCGCAGACTCATCTACGCCCAAGACAATCCACTTCCATGATTGGGGTCTGAGGACGGCAGGCTAGTCACTCGCCGTGCTTACAGAAGCAGGCTAGAAGGATTCACTCACCAACGCGACATAAAACCCGACCCCAACGATGCGGTATAAAACCCGATCCAACCCTAGACAGAGGCCACATAGGTGGCGCCCGCCAATGGACGAAGGGTCGGCCGCTAAACACTGATACCTACCGACCAGAAGCGTTAGTAAGGCACCTATATTATTCCCTTCACCGCCAAATAGCTAAGAATGAATTAACTGGGTAGGTAGGTACCTAATGAATTAACTTCTAATTTAAATATTATTTTCCCCAGCTTGAAGAATTATGACGGACCAAGCACAGTCAAGCACTGTGCAGCAAGTAGCCGATGGCGTCAAGGGCATCAAGCTGGAAAACGGGACCGCGTCCGGGGCTGCCAATGGAACTATTTCAATGAAGGTAAGGCATTTTTAATATTTTAATAAATATTTATAGTTTGTCTAAAAAGTCGTGACGCGGAGCTGGAAAATGAAAGCGTTGGCGGGTTTGGCATCGAGCCTCGAATGATTATTGCTAATGCTTTCATTTTCCAGCGCCGCGTCATGACTTTTTAGACAAACTGTACAAGTTATATTCAAAAAAAGTCAGCTAAAAGTACTGTTTATAATATCTTTGGTTATATTATATTTTGGGTGCAAAGGGGCTCTACCAACATCTTAAGAGCCCCAGCGACCTCACCTGCTAGTGGCGCACCTGCTGATAAACAGACGAGGCTCGTTAATTTACGGTACCTATGGAGTGGCTTCGGCCCCTACGTGGGTACCAGGTGGTACAACAGTGTTGGTCCGGGGGGTACCACCGTGCAGCTGTGCTAGGGCCCCCAAGTAACCCAGCCCAGGCTGGGTTGCGTTAGGGGTTCAGCAGCTGCACCGCCGGGCCCGGGGCGATGTATGGTGCAGCTGGCATGGGACCAGTGGGGGCGAAACGAAGTCTAGTGTGGGTGGTGTGGGTCGATTCGCCGGCCAGGGAGACCCTTAGCAACGGCGTTGCCGCGGCCGCCCGCAACATAGTCATGGGGCCCGCCTGGGGCCGACCACCCCAGGAGGCTGCCCCACATGTTGCGCATAATCCTGATGTGGGATCGCCGCTCCGGGTGGTAACCGGTGTGGGGTAGCGGCGGCCTTGCATCAGGGGGGTTTGGGAGCCCTTCCGTCCGGCGAGTCGGCTCCGACCTAACCACACGGTTCTAGACAAAGCTAGCCCCTGCGATTTGTCACTTACTGCTGCACCAAATGTCGCCCTGTCTTCACGCTTCTTCTTCAAAATCTACAATGGCAGTGCAACAAAAAAGAAATAAACGTTACACAGCGGCCGTAGGAAACCCCACAAGTTCACATTTCGAGGTGGAGTTCACTAACGTCCGTGGACTCCATGCGAACCTCGATGCCGTCCACCACCACCTTGAGACGGCACGGCCCGCTGTGATGTTCCTCACGGAGACACAAATACGCCGCCCTGACGACACGTCTTACCTGTGTTACCCCGGCTATGTCATCGAGGAACAATTTCGAGACAAAGCCGGGGTGTGCGTGTTCGTTAGGGCGGATGTTTGCTGCCGCCGGTTGCGCTGCCTAGAGAACCCCTCCAATTCCGTCCTTTGGCTGCACGTAGACCATGGCTCTATGAGCCAGATCTACGTGTGCGTCTACCGATCCCACACAGGGGATTCTGAGACAACAAAGCTCTTCCAGTACCTCAGCGAGACGGCTGATGAAGCGCAGGTGCGGTTCCCGAACGCTGACCTAGTATTTCTGTGGGACTTCAATGGCCATCACATTGAATGGCTGGGGTCCCTCAAGACTGATCATGCGGGTAGAGCCGCCCATGCGTTCGCTCTCTCCCACGGTCTGACCCAGATGGTATGCGGGATCACCCGGATACCAGACAGGTCAGATCACGCGCCCGCTCTGCTGGATCTACTGCTGACGAGTCGCCCAGCCCAGTACAGTGTTTCGGTAGGAGCCCCACTGGGTAGTTCCGACCACTGTGTTGTTCACGCTGGCATGAAGGTGTCACCTCCTGCACGTCCTGTACAAACGTCACGACGACTATGGCACTACTCGTCAGCGGATTGGGACGGTCTACGCGATTATTATGCGTCCGTCCCCTGGAGCCAGCGCTGCTTTGTAGGAAAGGCTCCTTCGGATAGTGCTTCTGCTATTGCTGGCGAGATCAGTTTAGGGATGGATTATTACATCCCTTTCACTGATGTCGCCAGTATCCGCAGAGCCCGTCCCTGGTTCGGGCGAGATTGTGCCAAAGCTGTTCGACAAAAACAGTCGGCATATCGCGCCTGGATCAGGGCCCGGGCTGTGCGCGACCCAAACGTGGGCCACCTCAAAGCAGCGTACAACCGGACCACAAAATCGAGTAAGAGGGCCTTTAAGAGAGCGGATGCCCAGCGCGTCGCGCGGCTTGGTCAGGAGCTCACTTCCCATCCCACGGGCAGCCGTGGATTCTGGCAACTGGCCAAAGCCGTGCAATCTAACTTTTGTCAGCCCTCGCTGCCACCGCTGCGTTACCCAGATGGAACACTGGCTCACAAAGCCCAAGAGAAAGCGGATATGCTCGCAGACCTCTTTGCGGCTAATTCCCGGGTCGACGACCGTGGCCTGCAGCCCCCCGCCATCGCCAACTGTGGCCACACAATGCCTGATATTGTTAGCAGGCAATGTGATGTACGGGCAGTGCTGCGGTCACTCGACACGCGGAAAGCCAGTGGCCCTGACGGCATTCCGGCGGTGGTGCTACGAAAATGTGCAGCTGAGTTGTCTCCAGTATTAACGCGTCTGTACCGCCTGTCATACTCTTCAGGGCTCGTGCCGGAGGTCTGGAAGGAGGCGAACGTACAACCGATCCCCAAGAAAGGGGATCGGTCCGATCCAGGCAACTATCGACCCATAGCTGTCACCTCAGTCATTTGCAAGGTGCTTGAGCTCCTTATAAATAAGCAGCTCATGCAATTCCTAGAGGATCACTCGCTAATCAATGATCGACAATACGGCTTCAGGCCAAAGCGATCAACGGGTGATCTTCTGGCATTCGTAACGCATGTCTGGGGTGGGGCTATGGAAAGGCACGGCGAGTCCTTGGCTATTAGCCTGGACATCGCCAAAGCCTTCGATAGGGTCTGGCATGCTTCGCTCCTTTCCAAGCTTCCGGCATATGGTCTACCTCCTCAACTGTGCAGCTGGATTGCCAGCTTTTTAAACGAGCGCCGAGTGCGGGTCCTCTGCGATGGCCAGGCTTCTCGCTTCTTGCAAGTGAATGCCGGGGTACCGCAGGGGTCCGTACTATCACCAACTCTCTTTCTTCTGCATATCAATGATATGCTATCCCTCGGGAACATTCATTGCTATGCAGATGACAGCACACTGCACGGGAGTTACTCGGTTCGTCCGACGGCGGGGCGATCTGAGATTGAGGAGGAGAGACGACGACTCGTGGCTGATCTCGACCGTAACCTCGACAGTATCTCTCAATGGGGTACCGAGAACCTGGTCGAGTTCAATGCCCGCAAAACACAGGCGTGTGCATTTACTGCGAAGAAATCCCCTTTCCTTCCCCTACCCTCTCTTCAGAATGCATTATTACCAATGAAGGACAACCTTGA
Source organism: Nudaria mundana (assembly GCA_963556515.1). Lineage (NCBI taxonomy): Eukaryota > Metazoa > Arthropoda > Insecta > Lepidoptera > Erebidae > Nudaria > Nudaria mundana. The sequence continues at coordinate 11,358,868 of OY748304.1, forward strand.
TATGCTTGGCATAGACGTTCGTCGAGAGCTCAATAATAAAAACTACATCGAAAGATGTATAGGGCTAGCTTCGCGGAAACTAGGAATACTGAATAAGGTAAAGAGATTCTTTACACCGGACCAGAGGTGTCTGCTGTACAAGACGCAGATTAGACCCTGCGTCGAATACTGCTCTCACCTCTGGGACGGCTCCGCGAAGTATCTGCTGGACGCTCTCGACGCTATGCAGCGACGGGCTATCCGTATTATAGATTGTCCGGAGGTAACGGGAAGCCTTGAGCCGCTAGTTCAGCGCCGAACAATAGCTTCCTTGGCCGCATTCTACCGTATTTACCACGGCGAGTGTTCTGAAGAGCTCTTCAATCTGATCCCACCCTCTTCCTTCCGATCCCGAACGACTCGTGCCGGGCAGAGATGCCACCCCCACACAGTGGATAGCATGTTCGCGAGAACCGAACGTTTTAAACGTTCGTTTCTCTGCCGAACGATAGTGGCCTGGAACGCCCTGCCTGTGCACGTGTTTCCTCCCACATATAATCCTGGGTTCTTTAAGCGGAGCGTGAAGAGGCACATCAGTAGGTCGTCAAGTTGAGGGCCACTCTCAATAGTAATGTGTGCTGTGAGAGTGGCCCACAATCGCTAGACGTCGTCACGACTTACCACCAGGCGGGCGGCGTCAATTTGGCGAACCAAATATAAAAAAAAAAAAAAAAAAAATATTATAACCGCCTTCTTATACATAAGTAATTAAACGCTTTTATCGGCTAAAACCTTATTAGTTAAAAATGATAAAGAGTCTTCTGTCTTTGTCAGGTGTACAAGAGAAACATATTGTGTCGCTTTCTTTTATGACAATCGGTTCCTATTAAACTCATTTAGTATAAGACCGACTTTAATATTTTAAACCTCTGAAAACTCATAATGAATAAGACCGTTAGTCATTAATTATATACTTAAGTATAAGTATTCCACCTTAAAAGCCATACCACTCACAGTTGGAAAAAATAAAGGGAAAATAAAATTTCTTTCCGTGTTTTTCAGGATGCATTTAAAGCATTCTCGAAGTTTGGAGACCCAAAATCAGATGGTAAGACCATCACGCTCTCACAAAGTGACAAATGGATGAAGCAAGCCAAGGTGATCGATGGCAAAAAGATATCAACCACAGATACTGCGATTCACTTTAAGAAATTGAAAACGTTGAAACTCACCTACGACGACTACCAGAAATTCCTTGATGATTTGGCTAAAAGTAAAAATATCGAACTCAGCGAAATAACCAAGAAACTTACAAGTTGCGGTCAACCTGGAGTTTCAACACACGTACGTATCACAAATATAATTATACAATACACAGGTTTGTACAATAAAATTGTACAAACCTGCGATATTGATGTGTGTGGAGTAGTTAGGTACCTACCTACCTCTTACCTACTAGCCCAAGTACACCCCTACCTATACTATGCCGCCACTTACATGTTTCGGAGGCTGGTAGTTCATTGTGTCCACTAGGTTAACCATATCTTACACTTCCAATTCCAGGTAACAAAATCACAAACAGCGGCGGCTGCAGTCGACCGCTTGACAGATACCAGCAAGTACACTGGATCTCACAAGCAAAGGTTCGATGAAAGTGGCAAAGGTAAAGGCATCGCCGGCAGGAAGGACACGGCCGATGGCTCTGGATACGTTTCGGGTTATCAACACAAGGACACATACGATAAAGGTCATTAAATTACAAAATAAAACCTTTGAAATATCACAATACTTTTCTATCTAAAAATAGTCTTCATTTAACGCGAAGATAAAACTGAGAAGTTGACTACGGAACTTTTACCAACCTCGAAAGCGGATTGAGTAATAAAAAAAATATGCCTTTACTTTTGCTTAACTTACAGGCGAGACTTGCGAGGCCTCAATGGTAAATTTCTGAGATTCCAGAAGCTTTTTTCACGTTAACTTCATTTGTCTAACTAGAATACCTACTTACTTCTTACCTAACCTTTCTTGTTCGACGTTTCAAGTAGATATCCTGTCCGTTATCCGTAGCGGCTGCAATCATTTTTTTTTAATTATATCTAAACGTAAACAAATTTAAAATAAGAATTTGGGAACATGAGTTGCTCTGTAATAGACAAATCATAGAGAATACCTACTTTCAAATTTTCTTAAATTATGTACCTATCTCGATTAAAAATAATATTTATAATTATAATTGTATTTACCCATTAAAGCTTTGTACATAATATTAAGCAGAAAACATTCCTTCCTTAGATGTAATATAAATGAAATTAGAAAGTGTTTAGGATCTATTTAGCATACTTTCGGTGTTTATTGGCTTTCATATAATTTTCTAGTCGTGTGTTGATTCCATGGATGTAATACCTAAGTCTTCCATGGTAAGTATATTTTGAGAAAAAACCAGTGAAAAATCGCTGATAAAAACCAATGGTAATATAAATGTACCTCAATAATGGTAAAATACTTACTTACTAATCCAGTAGGTACTTCAATAACATCCCACAATTCATTCGAAAAATCCCAAAAAAGTTTTTAATGTTGTTGAGGTCTACTGTTCGACCATAGGGTGACCACTGGTTTATTTATGTCAGGGACATAAAGAAAATTGTTGTACAATTTAATAAATAAAGAAAATAGGTTACATACTTAGATATTTATATCTTACCTACTACAACGAGTACATACAATCTACGTTAAATTTAAAACATTTTCAAGTAAACGTATCTATATCTCATTCATAAGTCAAACATACACCATTAAGCATGTTTTAAGTTCACATAATGATGTTTAAATTGTTCTCATTTAAAGTAGGTTCACGTGTATTGTCCCGTACATCTTCCAACTGTATTATGTACATGTAAGGAACATTATATCTGTATTGAATTTATTTTGTTATTAATAAAAATTATACACCTATTCCACATATTTGATAGTTTTTCTTTTCTGGGGCAGCTACTGTTCAAGCAAGAGTCATCTGACAATCATTATACAGTCAAGATTTGACAGTTACCTAGTATAAAATCAAGACTATCATTAAAAAGTAGTATACACTCAAGACTACCCTGGACTTGGATTTTTGCGGAGCGCGTGGCTGGGTTGCCTTTTAGGTTATCACCGAGAACAGATGAAAATGATTGTCCATTATAAAAGACACAAACCTCAAATGTACCAGTAATACATAACAACATAAGAGCCTTCAAGATTAGAGAGACTGACCATAATATAAAGTCATAAAATAATAATAAAATAATAGAGTTCCATTTCTTAAGATTGCTGTTGCTTTTTTAAAATAGGTAAATAAAGAATTAAAATTCTGAACTTCGTAGTTGTTGGCTGTACAATTTGATCTAAAATGGGCGCGGTAGTGTCGTTAATTTGTAAACGACACTACTGGTAGTGTCGCTGGTAGTGTCCTTGCTATAAAATGGGCTACACGGTTTAAAACCAACAGTGTTCAACTTGCAGGTGAACGATTGATTTGCAAAGAAACAAACAAGTATGTACTAAACTGTATATACAAGGTGTTACATAAGGGTAATATCAACCTGAAGACACCCCCATCAGCTGATCGCTCAGAACGCCTTTTGATATGTTTCGACCGCGAAACAAGACAGTGTGGATTGACGAGAATATGCGAGGCGTGCAAACAACAAAGTACTAGGAGTACAGAACTACAAAAGAGTACTCGCCACAGTGTTGCCAGTCGGGTCATGTCAGAAATTACCTGAAATATAAAAAAATGTAACCTTTTTTGTATAAAAATTAACCTTTCATATATTTTTACTGGAAAGGTATTATAAATTAATAGAAAAGAATATTAGTTGTATTGACACAGAATCATCGATGAGTATTTGAGCACTTGCCCGCATTTCTTGATTCATAATATGGATCCTATATAATAAAATTGACCAATTGTAAGAATTGATATGAAGTTAAACGAGTATCGTTAACAAAATATCGCAAAAATGGTCCCTCAAATGCGCGCGTAATATGAATTCTAGTATGTAGGTACAAAATATAATATTTGCATACAAAATATGAATTTCAATTTCTTTATTAGTTGATAAAATTCAAAATTTTTATTTTATATAATCAACTATGTAAAATTAATAAGTACATACTCGTAAGTGTACAATTCAAGATTACTATATTAAAATTTGTAAATTGATACTACCTATAAATAGTTTTTTTTACATATTTTACATTTACAACACTATTTGCTTAATTATAGCTCTTGTTGCCAAAATCAATAACATTTTAAAAAACATGATTCCTCTTGATTTAATCCACTGACCGCAGTGACCGCAATGTAGTAGAAGGGCAGTGGTTTAATCTCAGTAACTTCTACTAATATTACTTACTTACTGACTTGTACCTACTTACTATTTTATTGTCTAACTCACTCAACCCAAGTTAAAAAAAACAAAACATTCATGGTGTGTAATCTGATAGGTACGTACCTACCTACATACATTGAGGTATAATGTACTACGTACTAGAGAAGACGCCTCAACTAAATTGATTGTAACACGAGTTAGAGTGCACGCGCTCTAACTCACTTAGTCCGTCCCGAGCGCTTTCCGGAACGTTTGAGTAATTTGAGTATTTTGAGTGCGAAGTTTTTCTTTTAAATATGCCTACGTGTGCATTGAGATACTGTTCTAACAACTCTAGAAACATAAGTAAAAATTAAGGAGTGACCTTTCACCAGTAAGTACAATTAACATTGTCTTTAATGCATGCTTTATTTAATTATATTTTAAATTGTTACTTGTGACGACGCGTCACAGAGCGGCGACGACCATTTTTACCAAAATGTCAAAGCGTAAAACATTTTGTGCGCGCAAAGATGACACTATTGACGTATATTTTTTTACTAAGATTTATTCGTTGCATCACTAATAATATTTTTAATAATGTTAAGTAAATAAATATTTGATTTGATTTTATTTCTTTTAAAAATCTCTATATATTTAATACGACAATTTGTCTGTCCGTCCGTCGCGTTCTTCAATTATAATATTAATAATACATACATTTGCATGAAATATTAAAATATTCTTTTTTTTTTTTATATTTGAGGCAGTACAAAGTTCGCCGTGATAACTAGTATAAATAAATGCCACTCGACGATATCAACATTGTATAATGCTACCTAATAATAAAATTTCATTAATCATTTAGGTATAATACTTAATGTCTGTTCTGAGTTCGGCAGATTACTTATTCTATGTAAGCGTACGCTATTAATAGAACTTTGAACAACCAATAGACGCTCGGGAAAACTGTCGCAAAAAGCAATGCAGCGCTGCGTTGTGGCTGCGTGCACGCTGCGTGTTTATTATTTTATTAGTTTGTCAAAGTTAATCAGACGGTCAAATTATTGCTGCAGCGCTGTAGCGCTGTTTAGTTTTAACTTTTAACAAAACGGAGCACAGATTTTGTTCACGATGGCTTCTCTAGTACGTAGTACATTATACCTCAATGCCTACATATTGGTCACTGGTCAGATTCAAATTCATCGTTATTTATAAGTCCATAACCATAATATAGAAAAAATACAAAGTGAAACACACAGTAGGTACACACAAACATGCACTGTAATTTGTAGATCAACTTACCAAGCTTCCAGTAAATGTCCAGTATCTAGTAAATTATGTTTATTATCTCTCATTATAATCACGAAACACAAAATACAAACACTAAACAAATTAAAGTGGCGACAGCCCGCGGCAAACGAATATCCTCCGGAACATTATCGAATGAATCCGATCCGACTTATCGAGCGAGTGAGCGAGCGAGATACAAGTGGTGTAAGTGTGAAAGAGTACAACGTTGTTCCCATAAACTGTAATAATAACTTTATGATTGGTTATTGTTCCCATAGAGATAGCTATGTTTGGGTAAGCCTACCAAAATGAAAAATTCTAAAACGAGCGTTCCGTTTCACGTTGCTTCTATCTAAAAAATTAAGAGTTAGTACTACAAAATCACATAAAAGTAACCTTTTCATTAGCGTAACCTAAAAGTAACCAATGCAGTTCAAAAATCACCTAAAAGGTTACAAAAGTAACCTTCTGGCAAGACTGACTAGCCAACTCTTATTTCGCTCAGATTGGTTTATTCAAAATGTGTTCAAAGAAGTTTTGTTCAGAAACCGTTCACCTTTGATCGTGCTTAATATTTGATGACGAGTTGATGACATTGAAATCAAATGTACCAGGAATACATAACAACACAAGAGCCTTCAATATTAGAGAGACTATAATATAAAGGCATAAGATAATAATAAAAAATAGTTTCATTTCTTAAGATTGCTGTTTTTTTTAAAAATAGGTAAATAAAGAATTAAATTTGTATTTAAAAAAAATGTAGGTAATATATATTTGAATAATTACTTAAGAATATTATTCCTAGAGTTAGTATTATTGTTTATCCATTACACGGTTATACCTGTTATTTTTATTATAAAGTTGAACTAATTGGGCTTTTGAAAAAAAAAAAATATCGATTTTTTTATTTATTTCATAGCTTTAAAATAAATTATATTTATAATTGATGCGAAAAACTTTAAAAAAATTGTTATCAATTAATTATTAACAATTAAAAATTGATAAAATATTAAAAATAACCACGTGACTAAGAACGCGCCACGATTAGTCGCCATGCTTATGACGTCACAATGTTAAAGGAATTTGAAGATAGTACAGTGTCAACGGCTTCTATATGTGAAAATATCCGAACTTTAGTGCAAAAAAAAATTAATAATATTAAGTAATTCAATTTAGTCATGTGTGATAAAGGATTTATAAAAGCTAATTCCGATAATATACCTGATGTCAAAGACCTTATAATACAACGGACATAGGATCTAGAACAAATCGCAAGAAAATAATGTCCCGAGTCGACCTATACATTATACATAGGCATACATAGATATAAACAAATTTCATATTAAAATTTAAACCTTGATTCAACGGAATAGTGTTCACTTTTGTTTGCACTAATTTATCGCATTACGTAGCTTCTATCTGTCCGCCTGACTAATTCACCTTATGCAGCTTATACTTGAACTACGTGAACATAGAAACAATGGAGTAGGTTTATTTTGTTAAAGTCTTTTAAGGATTCCATGATATGTACCTACGTAGGCGTAATAATTAATGTAAGACTACAATAAATTCCATAATCTTATAAATTGTAATTACTTGTTTATGTTAGACGAAATAAGCTGAAAAACTAATTAACGACTGACAAAGATTTTTTTTTTCGAGTCAGTATCATAATAAGTAACTGTAGTGTATGAATAACAAAAAGGGAATTAATGAATTTAACTAATTATAATATTATAAATGCCAAACTTCTTGCGGGTGTCAAAGTTCTTCCGCTTTCATTACTATTTTCATAACGCTATGTCGCTACGTCTACTACAAGATAGCCGTGTTTCAAGTGACTGAATTAGTTGCTAAAACTGCGCATCATTAATTTATTTTTATCTTATGGTTAATTTTTGGGATACGAAATTATTGGCTACTAGCTGATCACCGTGACTCCGCCCGCGAGATATAGTTATCTCGGCCCCGATTCCCGTGGGAATACATTACCGAGAATCCAAATAAAAAGAAAATAACAGTACATACACGAAATAAAATGACATGTGTAATTATATTTATGACAAAACAATGATACCCTGTGACAATTAAAAACATTTTTGGGCTTATCTCCTCCATTCAATCAAGGGATTCTTGTACAAGTTTCATAAAGATCGGACCTCTTTTTGTTTATGTCCATAAAATGAGCCGAACAAACAAGATTGTTATTTTTTGGATCAAAATATTCTTCTCGCCGTGCTAGGGCAATAATATTTTTCCATTGTGCACAGTGTACTGGATCCCGAGGAAAACTGAAATAGATGTTGGTTCATATAACGAAAAAAAAATCATAAAGAGCCAAGGCGTCTCCACTATAATCTTTGTTCCAAATAGTTTTATCGCTATCGGTAATCCGAATAAATCTGAATGGTCATTTTGTTAGTACATTATTCAGTGAAAATGAAATGGTCTCTTTCTTTTTACTGAGCTTGGGATGAGTTCGAAAGAGACAGATAGGTACTTCGGTATTGGACTGGATTGCAATATTTACTTTTGTCTTTTAATTTATTATCGACGAAATACTGTATTTTAAGTGAAATAATAAATTGCAAATAATAAAACAAAAGCTTATTTACTGAAAATATGATACACCGTCTTCAATTTGCTTTTTTTTCGTAGTTTTTACACGTTTTTACAATACAGTACGGCATTGTGCAACGTGTTGTCGTTCAGTTGTCAAAATCAAGACTGGCGCGCGATTGTTTCTCTTTTAGCGTTTTGTTTCTCTTTTAGTTCGGACACTTTTGAGCGATGATCCGAAATCCATTGTATTTAAAATCATTGCCTGATGTGGATATATTTATGATAACCGATTTATTAAAAAATGATATTCGGTTTATTCAGCTGAAGTTCGAGGTGCTAAAGCATCAAGGTAAGTTTGTAAAAAATATTGTGAATTAAAATATCAAATCATCTATTCTATTAAATACAATTAATAATTTATTTATTTTTAGAGTATCACGTGAGATTTACGGTGACAAGGCTGGTTATGCCCAATTGAACCGTAAGAATGGTATTTGCATCATAAAAGGGCGTATATGTCCAGAACATCGAGTTAGGAGTAAAGCTTACTCAGTTACTTTAACTATTAACGAAAGATTAAAAAAAGTTCAAGACGTTCAATGTCATGACTGTGCAGCTTCAGCAGGTAATAAATACTTTAATCAAAACATAAGTTGTTTAATATTATAGACAATAATCATTTTTTATATATTTATCGATATATTGACGATAATAACGAGATATTATCGGTTATACGTCAAAACACTGTATCAGCTGAATGCTACAATGAGTAGAAATTAACTTTGTGACGTCACACGCGCTCGGGTTTGCTCGGGAACTGTCGGCGTGTTTTCGGTACTGGATTCAAAAATTTATTTTTAATTTGATACAACTTTTTAATTATACCGAAAAAAAAAACTAAAAATAGTTTTGTTATAAAACTTATTAGGTATGATCGTTCCATTTATCACAAAAAAAAAAATATACAAAAACCCAATTGGGTCAATTTAGTCCCGAAATTTCAACTTTCAAAATAAATTACAAAGTTGAAATAAGTGGATTTTTTTTTCCAATTAGTTCAACTGGTTGAACTTCCAGTTGAACTTTGTGGAATAGAGGAAGTCAACGCTGTCATACCTATCTACCTCTTACAAAATAATATTACCAATACGCGTGAAAAGCATAACCCTTCCTTGGCAGTTGGGTAACAATAATATAGGTTTTGGTTCACTAAAACATCAACATGTATAATGGACTGGATTGGTAGTGCGTAAAATGGAATCAAAACTTCGGGATATCGATTGGTACAATTTATTTAACTTATCTTATCTTATCTACAAATACATGTGTAAAGCACTAACATTTCACGAAATAATATCAATTATACATGGTATTATAATTAATAATCATAACCGTCATAAAATATTCATTTTTGACAATGCAAGAAAGTAGTCGTAACACTTTATTTACATCTAAAGTTGGACTACAAAACGGTTAAATTAAACAATTTATAAATAACACAATGGCTAGCCTTTACTATTTAGCATTAAAGTATATTTGTTAGTTGATTAAAAATGATGGCGACAAGATGAATATTGTTGTAACTTGTGCATTATGTAGTAGATAAAAAAAATGAAACATGGCAAGGGTGACGATACATACATACAACCTAATATTTATCACTGTTATCCGCCCTAAAAGCAGGAACACTGGAAATTCAATTTTATCGTAGCAAATTTCAACACCTAATCAATTTGGTCACGTGACCCATTTCTTCTGAGAAATCATTGGTTGTTGATCGATTAACGTTGGCCTGCATGCACTCAGAAGTTCATCCGTAATACCTACTTACGGATGAACTTCTACCGGTACCTTTTCACGTCCAAGAAGTTGGCCCCTCACTTATCGATTACAAAAATTTTGAAAGTTGTTCTGGGTTGTTCTAGGTTTGTGCTACTTTGTCCCAAAACATTATAGAGCTAAGACTGAAATTTTCAGAGAAAATAAAAAAAAACCTAATTTCTGAGCTGGCCCCCCACTTTTAAGATATCACGATTCTGGCGGTTGTTCTGGGTTGTGCTAGGTTTGTTCTATATTGTTCCAAAATATCGCACCCAAAAACCAATTATTTTCGAAATTATCGCAAATAATAATTTTTGAACTGGCCCCCCACTTTTAAAATATCACGATTCTGGCGGTTGTTCCGGGTTGTGCTAGGTTTGTTCTATATTGTTCCAAAATATTGCGCCCGAAAACCAATTATTTTCACAATTATCGCAAATAATTAGTTTTTGAACTGGCCCCCCACTTTTAAGATATCACGATTCTGGTGGTTGTTCTGGGTTGTGCTAGGTTTGTTCTATATTGTTTCAAAATATCGCGCCCGAAAACCAATTATTTTAGCAAATATCTCAAATAATAATTCTTGAACTGGCACCCCAGTTTTAAGATATCACGATTCTGGCGGTTGTTCTGGGCTGTTCTAGATTTGTTCTATATTTTTCCAAAATATTGCACCCAAAACAAATTATTTTATCAAATATCGCAAATAATAATTTTTGAGCTAGCACCACATTTTTGAGCTATTTATGGATAACAGCGTTTGTTCTCAGTTGTTTTGAGTTTGTTCTTCTTTGTTCCAAAACGTTATAGAGCAGAGTATGAAATTCCGTTGTTATCCCGATAGCTCAAAAATGTAGTGCTAGCTCAAAAATTATGATTTGCGAAATTTGCGAAAAATAATTTGTATTCGGGAGTGACATTTTGGAACAATATAGAACAAATCTAGAACAACCCAGAACAACTGCCAGAATCGAGATACCTTAAAAGTGGGGTACCAGTTAAAAAAATATTATTTGCGAAATTTGCGAAAATAGTTTGTTTTCGGGCGCGATATTTTGGAACAATATAGAACAAACCTAGCACAACCCAGAACAACCGCCAGAATCGTGATATCTTAAAAGTGGGGGGCCAGCTCAGAAATTAATATTTGCGATAATTGCGAAAATAATTGGTTTTCGGGCGCGATATTTTGGAACAATATAGAACAAACCGAGCACAATGCAGAACAACCGCCACAATCGTGATATCTTAAAAGTGGGGGGCAGCTCAGAAATGAACTTTTTTGGATTTTCTCTGAAAATTTCAGTCTTAGCTTTATAATGTTTTGGAACAAAGTAGCACAAACCTAGAACAACCCAGAACGATTTTCAAAATTTTTGTAATCGATAAGTGGGGGGCCAACTTCTTGGACGTTACCTTTTCACATCCTATTTCTATGGCTCTGACACTAGTCTGAAGAGTTTGGATTTTTTTTGGTTAAATTAGTATGACGCTATATCGAACGCGATATCGGAGATTCTATCTACAACTAGTACGGTGTCTTGCGCGGTGCTTCGCGCCGCACCACGGGTTTTGGCCTCTTAGGGCTAGGTCAATTTTTCGATTTTTTGGTTTGCCTCCAGATCGAGGGCTATCCATAGAGGCGTCAACCATCATTGGAGCATAAGCAGTTCTCGAGAGCTATGGGGGGACAAAAATTACATTCCCCATTTCTATATTCTACAATTAGGAGGCCAACAGTCAAATCCAGACTTAATGTTATCTCATTTACGGCCGGCAGGTTGCTGCAAAAGCCAAGCCCGTCAAATTTGCAATTGAACGCGATATTTAAAAATACGTCACTAATTAGCCAATTTTTTTTGGAGAGCTTATCGAATTGAATTTTGTTTATCTTAAAAAATTCAAAGATTTATTCAACAAAATATACTCTTGTAGGACTAGGTTTCTCACTTTGCCTGAAGGTGCTTTCATATTGATTTTTGGTGACTCAATCAAGTGGTCACTTGGGGACGGGTTTTACCTTGACACTACATTTTATTTCGTTCAAAGTAGTACCTATCATCTGTATCTTTTGAATGCCGTTTTAACGCAAAATTGGGTTCGAAGTGTGCGGAATTATTTAGATTTCACTTTGCTACACTTACTGCAGTCGTCATCCTTGTTTTAATTGACTTTTACGTTTAAATCGTAATTTATGAATAATGGTCGAATAAAATATTGTGAGTGATTCCAAATATGCGGTTAATCAGCTTGTCACACCAATATCTCAAACTATATAGATAACTATTTGACAAGGGGAGATTTCCGCAGCTGTAAGGGTGGTGGCCTTACCTTTTACATGGACTTTCACCGGTGGAGGACATAGATATCTTATCAAGGCGATATTTATATCGCTATAATACCGATATAAGGAGTTACTATCATTTTTTTTATAATCGACAGTTAAAACTATTTGGCTATAGTTGTCGACGCTGTTGGTCTTATTGGAAAAAACTTGTATGTTTACAATTAGACTAATTGTTGCTGTGGTGCAGGAACTTTTTTGCCTCGCATAGGTAGTCGAACCAATGTCCTCGTGCCATCACCGCTGATGGAGCAACAACATGCACCTTAGACAGGCGTCGGATTGAATATAGGTCATCGTCTTTACGCTTGTGTGTGTGAAATTGAAGCCTTATCTTATAGAAGCAACAGCACACGAGAAGATTAGGCATCTTCACAAATAAATAAGTGAATCATTCCCGAAACAGATTCAAGAAAAACAAAGAAATTTTATAATAATTCCCTGTTCCAAAATATCTGTGCTGGGGTGATATAAACCATGAAAGCAACCATGAAAAGGCAAAAAATAACTTGCACCAAGCAAAAGATGCTCTCTTTTCTTCGAGAATAGATGGGTTATAAGGTCCACTATTAGCAGTAATGGTAGGGGTACTCAAGGTGATGAGTACGTTGGTACCATATTGGTGTCGTGTCGTTGTCTGGACCCCTTTTTTTCCTTGAACTCGGGGGACTTCGCTTATTTTTATCTGTTCGCTGACAGAAATGAGTACCTATGCGCAATCGTAATAATTATAGCGTTATTTTTGTTCCTTATTATTAGTCTAGAATGTTCAAGCCGTTTAAAACTGACTCATTCGAGTTTAATACAATTTTCTATTAGGCACTTGGACAAACAAATGAGCGCGTGTTAGACAGATGTAGACAACTCTGTTTTGACGGGACCGCAACTGAGCGTACTAGTAGGAAGTTTGCAAGTGCGTTTACTTATTGTAGGACTACACCACTCACAGATCGCCGGCATGCAGGCAGCTAGTTGATAAAGTTGAAATTGGCTGCAAATTCAAGGCCTGACAGGACGATGGCTTTAGGTGGTCTGCAGGTGATCTATTAGTGTGTGGGTCCTTTTAGGATCGGAATTGCGCCGGGTGGTGTGACCAGTGACAAAACGATTTCTTTCATTCAAGTTCGCACTAGACTTGTGCTGACTTAGTCGAGTAATAATACGGGTTCGAAAAAGCTTCCACTAAACGCACTGTTGTTCATCGAATAGTTTCGTTTAGACAATTAAATTCAGTAATGAATAGCAACTTTTTTTCACTTTACTTTTTGTTAGTTGTCCATTCTCTTGTCATTTTAGAGGCTAGGTATAATTATTTACAATTAATAAATATAAAGATACAAATACTAATCTATGTAAAATCATGATAAATTATTTATATTACAATGGTTCATTGATAAATACCTACACTCTGTGCTGAATAATAATAATACTCCTAATTTTAAACATCAAATATAGTAACAGTAAAAATAATCTCATGGCAACAGTCGACTTTACAAAATGCACCTGACTTTTTTCAAAGGCGAAATGACTAAGAAGTCAATGAGATGTTTGTCCAGTTATGAGGCCTCTTGCACATCATAATAGACACTATTGAATTTTAACAGTTTGACACACAGATTTAGTAAAAGTCGCATTAACCACATGTTATCAGTGAACGGGAAAAGTATAGAAGCATTTGTTGCGTACCTGGCCTGTCATTTCACGTGCTAAGCATGCGTACATTGACAATAGAACCAATCATTATTTCGAAATAGTAATCGTTGTTCATACAAAACAAAATACATCGTGGGGTTACGCTTTTATTTTCTTCCGTTCACTGCATATTATAGATTACTTCTCATATACATATTAATTTTTTTTATCCAAAAACATCATCAGCATTGACAAAAATGTCAAAGCAAAGTTACAGTACAGTATAGTCAGTCAGCCAAGTTGGGTAGTTTATTCAAATTTGTTTCTTAACAGATTCTTTCCTCAACAGCGTCGAGCTCAGATACTTGCTAACTATACATTTGACAATTTTTAAAATCCCTAATATTGTTATGGGTATATCAATTCAAAATACCAAAGATAACTAATCATCAATTAGAACAAACGCGGCTCTATATTGTGATGGTTAAAATATACTTCTTGAAAAGGAAGTTCTTATTACAAATGTTATACTCGTAATATGGAATTGAGTCTATGCTTTCTATATATTATCCAGTCCTCTAAATATTATATCACAATAACAACTAGAATGTTATATTTACATTGGGCCCTCGATCATACTTACTTTCATAGCAAAATAGTAAACCGCTCGACTGGCAATGATGAGTGCTAGCAAAAAGCCAACAGTATATGCAAAGTAGATGCCACCTCCGTGAGTCTTGGCAGCATTCAATGTGCCAAGTGTGACTCCTAACGCGATGGCGAAGACTATCAGCGCCAGTACCGCGAACCCTGTGCCGCGGTTGCGGGCCATACGCGGCCCTACTGATGACACTTTGCGGCAATGAGGGCAGCGTACTGGAGCATTTTTCAAAAGCTGATACTGGAAATAACAAGTTCAATATAAAGTATCTCAGTTCACTGACCCATGCTATGATTACAACGGTCATTAATTCATTACATTTTGTTTATCAAATGTGGATAAATCTTCAATTAGGTTATAATAATTAAAGGAAAACAGATAGTAAATAAGACTGCCAGTACTCATTTATTTTGTACTATCTGATGCCCTCGTCTACGCCCGCGTGAAAGAGTTTTCTCGCAAAGCTACCCACCGTCTTTGCCTCGTAGCTCTGATCATGTCCCTGGGGACATGATCAGAGCTACGATGTATGAACTACATTATTGTCGAGTTTCAACAAAATCCCTTTAGTAGTTTTCGCGTGGAAGAGTAACAAAGATCCAAACATCCAACCATACAAACTTTCGCCTTTATAATGTTAGAGTTAGAGGATCACAAGGATGTTATACAAGAATCCATAGCACTGCCATGCAGGATTAGTAGCTATATTTTAAGTATGTATTACAATATTGGTGTTTAGTTGTTTCAGTTGTTGGGAAATATAAAAATCTCTGTGAACTTTCATAAGAACGATGTTCGTAAGAATGTACTTCGAGTACAAACATTATTTTTGAATGTTATGGTCCGTACTAAAAATTTGTACCCAACATAACATTCAAAAATAATGTTTGACTTTAAAAGGCCAATATTTGATCTGAAAGTTAGATTATAAATATGAGGAAATGTGTAGATAAAATAATTAGAAATTTTGAATTAACCTTAGCATTAAATTTCAAATGTAAGGCCAAGGTTAAAACAATAATAGTAAAAAATATATATTGACCAAAATATTTAACCTTGTTTAAATGATTAAATAATGATGAGATTTCCTGAACAAACATTACCACTTTCTAAAAGGATTTACTGTAGTTAACCAAATATAGCAGAAATTTTGAAACTGGCCAATTAGACACAAGAGAATAGCATCTAATTCCCCAAAAAAAGTAGATATATGACATGTACTTACAATGTTTACAAAAGATTGTGTAAAAATGGATGTTGGCTGTTTGCTAAGGACTTCTTACACTTAAGTAGTGGGAAAAAATATTTTTGTTTTAGATATATGCGAAAATCACTTTTTTCAGGCACTAAAAAATCTTAAATATTTAGATAAAAATTATAAAACTGATGTCATCAGCCAGAACCGAACCTGCGACGCAAACTCATTGTTTTCTAAACAGGAATACCTATACAAAAAATCTGTTATCATTCTTCATTTTTTATATTTT
This sequence comes from Nudaria mundana, assembly GCA_963556515.1. Lineage (NCBI taxonomy): Eukaryota > Metazoa > Arthropoda > Insecta > Lepidoptera > Erebidae > Nudaria > Nudaria mundana. Next base: position 11,375,008 of record OY748304.1, read on the forward strand.
TTTATTTAATAATGTATGTATTAATACTGTAACCCCTAATTTAGAAAAGAATTTTCGAGTTTTGTTAGTCTTGTTACTTTGTCATCCTTATGGACATTCAACACTAGTAATTATTCCAACAGAAGTAGGTAATTGTAATGTGTCATTAACATACATTGTTTATATCGCTGAAGTATATAGAAGTATTATTACTATCTTTACAAATGAATGCCACTATTTATATACTTACATTCCAATTTAAAGTATATGGACCACACTTATTATTTATGATTTTTTGTATATGGAAATCATGGATTTTTTTATTCTTACTTACCAGAAAAGTGTCTTGGCAATGAGCACAAATGACTCTACACATCCCTGGTAGAGTTGGTACAGGTGGTGTCACAGGTGAAGGTGCTAAGTTAATGATCCTCTTACAATCTGCCCGTGGACAAGCAATACGCTGAGATGATGACTTGCAAATTAGCAAACAGTTGCATGGGCACCGAACATATTTCTTGCCAGGTGGTGCATTTCTTATTGGCTGCAAAGTACCAATAAGAATAAAATATTTTATAACATATTTAGACTTGTAAGCAATAAACACGCTAATTCAATGGACATACCGTTGCTTCATTGCAATCTGAACACTTCACAACATGCTGTTCCCTTTTCCCAGAGATATCGATCATAGCCTGACAAACGCGGCATGTAACCATAGGCATTCCTGCTTGTTGGTATGGTGGAGGAAGTTCGTCAGGCCCAATTGGAGATATAGTGCTTACATTTACTTCCTCTGTGGTATAAAAACACCGAGTAAGTGTAAATTGGAAATACGTAACCCATCATGTAATAATCGGAAAATCTGTTGCACAACATGTTCGTATAGATCTACGATAGCGTTGATGGTTCGACTTGAATCAAACACTATTTTGTGCATTGTTTAGCAACAGAAATAAAAAGAACGTTGAATCATCAGCTGTCATATCAACAATGCATTTTATGATACTTACCGTCATGAAGCAAAGGTTTATTTTCACTTTGACCATCCCCCATCGTTAGTTATTTTAATATTAACTATAGTGAATGCAAATTGGAAACTAATTGGTAACGATTTATACAAAGAAACAGTAATGTACCGCAAACTCACAAACTGCGAAAGCGAAACCTTAATTTACTTTTCTCTTTTTTTTTTAATTCCATAGTTTCAGCTTTGGTTAGTTTGGTTACAGTCAAATTGACCGATGACCATTTTTTATTTGCAATGTTTTGCAAAAAATGCTATCACCTTGTTGGCTATTGCTCTGTGGCTGTGGCTATCACTATTCTTTTATTTTGAGATCATATTAATTGAAGCACCTGGACTAAAATGAGAAACCGAGGTTACAAATTTTGCCACTGGATTTTGGGGGAAAGTAAAACAAATCTAACGTGAGTATAGTATATTCATGTATTGGGGAAGTAACTTTTCAAAAAGGTGGCCTGGTATTGTCCCGATAGTAACACAACCACTTTGAGGTGAATTGGAAGTGTTGGAACTCAAAATATCTGCCTGCCTGTCCATTGTAGATGAAACAAAAATGTTTATGGTTGTGATTTTTTTTGATGACACTTGACACTTGACAGTGTTATTTCACATTGACAGCCAGTGATCACAGATTTTTATTTTAAGGTTATGCCAATGTTTATTTTATTTTAAAGTTGAGTTCACTAAGGCATGTGTGATTATATTCATTAGATATTAGGACAACTTGTGTATAAAATTGTAGGCCAAATGGCTAGTAAAGTACACAGAGTACGGTACTACAACCCCAAACCAGAACCTATAAATTGTGTTTCATTTAACAAAACAAACAAACACATTGCTCTTGCGAGGTTAGTTTCGAAGTTTAATCGTATAAAATTATCTTCATATCCCCCTTTCTTTTATGTGAATTGTAATAATATTTGTTACTGCATTACAGGGGTGACGCCTCGATTGAAATATGGGATCTGAATCATACTCCATATTGTATAAAATTTATACCCGGCGTGGAAAATGGTTCTGTGGAAGCACTAGGTTGGGTGAACCAGCGACTATTATCAACTGGTCTTGGCGGCGCGTTGATTGAATGGGACATTGAAAGGTTGATTTTGAAAAGGACAGTACTGCTTACTGGTTATGCTGCATGGTGTCTAGATGTTAATGGAGATAATACTCTGGTAGCTGTAGGCACCGAGCAAGGATATGTCAACTTATATAATGTGGAACATGACGATATTGTATACAAAAAGTTATTTGACAAGCAAGAAGGGAGAATTTTATGTTGCAAATTTAACAAAACAGGAAATACTTTAGTAACAGGTAATGTTTTAGACTTTGTTTTTCAAAACTCACATGAAGGGCATCCTCTTTTATTTCATCTTAGACTCTATATCCTCATTTCCTGTATACAAATAGTTATGCTGTTAGCTATAACTAATTCTTTAACTACTACTCTTAATAAGTTAACAAACAGTACTTACAGTATGTAACCATGTTTTTGTGGTCTCAGTTTATGTTCTGGTAATCCAGTGTAACCTAATGCAATATTTCAGGATCTATCAATACTATTCGTGTATGGAACATAGAGACTGGACAGGCGGTAACTCGGATGTCAGTCAGTCGCCGAGGCAAAGACGTTATTGTATGGTGTATTGCAGTACTCTCTGATAACATGATTGTATCCGGTGATAGTCTTGGCAGACTTATATTTTGGGACAGTACTCTTGGTGACCAGGTAAAAATTAAATAAAGAAAATATTTTTATTAAATTTCGTTTCTTAGAGTGCACGATGGCCTATATAAAATAACATACCATATCCATTTTTATACTTTAGAAAAAGATCAATTATAATGCAGTCATTGGAAAGAGTAACTTTAGCTACGTACTCTTTATTCCGGGAATGTGTCCCCACGGGAGTTGGAAACCATACAACTATTTCACAAGGGGAAAACCCGCAGGCTTCTGCTAGTGTTTTACATAAGTACTTACTCATTAGTATTATCTTTTCCCACCCAGATAGAATCATATTCAACTCACAAAGCTGATATACTATCTATGGCAGTGTCAGACGATGAGAAAAGTCTTTTCTGCAGTGGCGTGGACCCAGTTATTATGAATTTCATCAAAGTGAATAAAAATAAAGGGAAACAAGTGGAAGCACAATGGGTGAAAAATGTGCAGAGGAATATTCATGAACACGATGTCAGGTACGTTATATGTAAGCCGTAAATACAGATAAAAGAGTACTGTATTATTGCTAACGAGTTAGGTATTGAATACCTAACATACAGTTTTAATTATCGCACTACTGAAAAGGCTAAGTGCGAGTCGGGACTCGCGCACATAGGGTTCCATACCAAAACGGCATAATAAATATGTGGAGTCCCCTTAAATATATATTATATCGACTGCCCCATCAAATAAACGTGGAATCGAAGAAAGACTACTTTTCAGGAGAAAATAAAAACGTTTGGAATCACATAACTTTAATTATATAACAAATAAATAAATAAAATGTAAGAACAAATTAAAGATAAAAAATTACCTTTTAGCTCATATATTTATTATAAAAAAAATATTATCAGTTTTCTACATATTCAAGAAAAAGCGTATAATTTTATTATTCTAGTGAATAATTTGTGACTTGTTAACAGTATAGTATAACTGCATGTTTATTCGTGTCATAAATGAAGCATAAACGGAGTGTAGTGGAATGTTGCATGGTTATTCTACGTAATTTTTTTTTTTCATGAGCCGTGTTCTGGCCATCTACACACTTATTCTCGTATATTTTGTTGCGTTTTCATGTTTTTAAAGATAAAAGCCCGTATATTAGTGTTAAGAAGATAGATTCTTTATTTATGTAATACATCTCTATTAGTGCATTGTACAATAATGTAAATTAGCTTATAAAAAATGCAAATTTACATTATAGGGTAAATAAAAATTAAAAAAACTACAAAAATATAACATAAAACAACAAATAAGTAAGTAGGTACTAATTCTCCTCGCCACTATCGTTGGTAACCGACGATTCTAATGGCACTGGATTTCTGTAAAATATCTGGTAATGGTTTGATATGACCCCTGAATCGCACAGACTTATTAAATCTATATAAACGAAGAGGTATGGGTTTCATTCCTGTGTATGCGAGTTTTAGGTTTTCAAAGTCTTCTATAGGTTCTCCACGTCGACTTCTCGAATTAGTCCTCGTGATGGCAGTGACGTGGTGACGTGTTATATACTATAGACGGAACCTCAGTGAATGCATTTAAAAAAATATAACCGAACTGTTCAGTTATAAACAGCTTCCCGCTCTTTATTGACAATTGTGATGTATATATGCGATCATAATCGGTGTTATCACTACCATTTATAAGTAACTCATAATTCATCATAATTTTAATAAAACAATATTTAAATAATGTGTAATTTATAATTGTCATTTTTGTAGGTATTGCCAGTTTCGAATTCAAAATTCCCCGATTTATATTAGTAGACATAGGTGTTGGGCAAGTTATTAGAAAATACAGACACATAAAATAAATAATTTGAAAATGGTCAAGAGTGAGTCGCGACTATGTAGTAGCGAGTGTATAGTGATGTATCTAGAAAGGATGATACGTTAAGTTCATCCAATAAAAACAGGCCAACTGTCGGGCAAAGTTTTTGGCTCAGACTAGAAGAAGAATATAGACGGAACATGTAGAATGAACACGTGAAGCCAAATGACACTTTCAATGTGTGCGTGTGACTCCGATTTCCGTGTAGGTACCGATACCACTAACGGCGTGTGCGTAATGTTGCCAGCAAATGAAAAATCTCCAAAACATTTATTTATTTATTCATTTGTGTACACACAGTATAAACAATATTGTGAATAGAGATATTATAAACATGTATACAAAGGCTCCACTTATCTCTAAAGAGATCTCTTCCAATGGGCCTAGGACAGGAGAAGTGAGTTCAATCAGTTGGTGGTGTGTGTGCAGGTTGGTACGGTTGTAAACTTAAGGTTAATAAACTTACATACACTATAACTACACAAATACACAAATACATACATATTAACTTATCATAAACATACATACATTAACATACAAATAGTTAAGGAAGGGAAGCGAGATAGTGTTCCTTCACTTTCTTCTTGAAGACAAAAACAGTTTTGCAGTTCCTTATATCGTCCGGAAGAGCGTTCCACAGCCGAACAGCATGAACAGAAAAAGAGTAGGAAAAGAAATCAGTTTTATGGGAAGGACAGTTGAGGCGGTAGGAGAGGTGAGGCCGGCACGGTTCATCTGATGCGCGCATCAGAGTGAACCGCTCCCGCAGGTAGGAAGGATATGAGGGATTGTGTAGGACATTGAAGAGGAGACATAATAACCGAGTATTCCTACGAAGGCGGATTGGGAGCCACTTGAGTTCCTTGCGAAATTTTGAGACATGATCATACTTACGTAAGTTAAAAATAAATCGAATACCTAAATTTTGCAACCGCTCAAGTTTGTTTAAGAGCTCCTCAGTAGCATCCAAGCAGCAAGCATCCGCATAGTCTAAGATGGGCAGAATAAGCGTCTGGGCCAGTGTAATTTTGGTGTCCAGAGGCAAGAAACTCTGTAGACATTCTAACGTGTGAAAAGTAAAGTGAATCTTTTTGCTGACCTCATTAATATGACCAACCCAAGACAAATTGCCGTCAAAGAAAACTCCCAAGTTCTTAGCGGTATCGGAGTACTTGATTGGAATGTCGTCCAGCAATATAGCTAGCAGAGATCCCGTATCCAGCCCTGCCAACATCTGCCGGCTGCCAATAACAATAGCCTGAGACTTGGATGGATTAATGTGAAGGCCGTAGGACCTTGCCCATAAGCTGATAGCACTCAGGTCGTTATTCGTGGCAGCGATGGCAGTCCGACACTCGTTAAGAGTAAAATGCCTATAAAGCTGTATATCGTCTGCGTACAGATGAAATTTGGAAGAAATAACCCAAACTGCAGAGTTGATGAAGATGGAGAACAAAAGAGGAGACAGTACACCGCCCTGAGGTACACCCGCAGCAAGATTACGCCATTCAGACTGTTGGTCATTATAGCGAACACACTGCGAGCATGTTAAAATAAATGAAAACGTGATAAACACTGAGTAAACACTTTTTTATTAATAGCTTTAAAAAAAATCCCATAATTAAAATAATCCTTTTTAAGATGAATGAACAAAGCTCCATTCCAGTGTAAGTACAAGTTACAATCAACAACAAAAGTTGATTAGCACAAAAGTATTTATTATTCTTTTTTACATCCCAATGCATGTGCCACAGCAATGTACTAGTAATTTTAGAATCCCCAAGGACAAAGTTAATATATTTCGTGTTTTGTTTATGATTTTGTGATCGGTTTAACAGCTATAGTGATCAACAGATAAGAATTATTGGTTAAGCTACTTTTGTCGTTGACTATACATGAAGTAGATATCAATAGTCGTTAGGTTAAGACTAAGGCCTTTGTAGTGTTAGACTGAAATTAAAATACTGACACAGTAACATAAATAAATTGGATCAGAACACAGGCTGGGAGGTCAGACAGCAGTCAATTCCAAGATTGCCGAAATACCCAAGCCACGCATAGTAAGTAGATCCCGGACACAGATGTGATCGGGAGTTCGGGACTAACGCACGAATGATGATGATGATAATTAGAAACATCGAGCTTGTCAACATTGATGACACTGATTTTTTTTACTCAGTACTTTATAATTCCCATAAATACTGCAAAATATTTTGTGGAAATGATGAAAAAATTATGGCAACTCTGTATAGTATGGCGGAGGTTTTGTGTTCCTAGTTTGAGCAACTAAAATATTTAGAAAAATGTTATGAAATCTAATAAGAAATAGTTAATTACTTATGAAACGATAATCCAGCATTCTTCCTATGAATAGTTGAAGTGTTTTTACACCTTTTCACCACACAATACGGCATATTTATAATATTTTGTTCAACCGTGATCGCACGTGCGTACACACTCGCTGCTCACAAAGGAGTGCGAGCGAAATGGTATCCTATTGCTATATAGTATCCCTTTTGGCGGCTTCACTCGCTAGTTCTATTCGTTCCGTCTATGTTATTCTTTTAGTCTGAGGTTTTTGGTTAAACATAACATATTAAACATTTAAAGTTAAAAATAAAAGTTAAAATTAAAAAGTTAAAAGTCAAAATTTAAATAATAACTTAAAAGGCCCCTAAAATTTCCTGTATAAAATGGGAAAATAAGAAAAGTTTCTTTAGCTGGCACCACTATACACCCACACAACGTCAAACAAGGCGAGTGTATGACAATACGCTCACGCACACTAGCACGCGTAAGCTGAACTGTTTCAATTGTAGTGATTGCTTGATGACGCGCCATCTAGTATACAGGATGAATTTTTGAAAAGGGCTTGGATGGCCAAATCCGAAACTATAAGGAATAGCGAAAAATGCTCAAAGGAGTCACGAGCTCGATTTTGATGAAACTTAAAACCACATCATTAGATTTTTTAAAAACCTGTAATCCTAGCTGGGAATCGATCCCATTGACTTAGAAAAAAAATCACACCTTTAGGGTGTGATTTTTTGCCATCCGTTGCTGGGCATCTCTGGTTACACGCAGAAGGTATTTCCAGTGGCGCCCGGCGGACTTTGACCACCTCTGTGGTCTCTGCGGGGGTTTGGTCGGGATGAGAATCCGCATTTTTGGGGTAGGGTTTTATCCCGAGTCAGTGAGTGAATCTGGTTGCGTGCTATGGGGCAAAGGCCCCGCAGCACGCAACCCATCTAGCCTGCTTCTGTAAGGACGGCGGGTGGCGATCCCGCCGTCCTCAGGCCCCGATCATCGACGTCGATGGTCTTGGGCGTAGATGAGTCTGCGACGCCCTCGCCGCTGACTACGGAACTCGGCGGGGAGGGTATGCTCCCTCTCGGCGGGGAGGGTACGCTCCCTCTCGGCGGGGTGGGTACGCTCCCTCTCGGCCGCCTCCTTCGCTAGCATGACTTGCTCGCAGAAGGACACGGCCGCGTTCCACCAACTCCCGATCTCCTTCTTGATCTCTTCCCGATTTCGCTGGAGACCATGGCTTGAAGCATGGTCTCCAGCGAGAGGGTAGCCACGCCCAGACCCACTACGAGGTCCCGGCGCTGACTCGCCCACGCTGAGCACTCCACCAACGTGTGAAGTGCGGTGTCGTCGTCGGAAACCGCAGTGTTGACACCGGGGTGTGACCTCACGATGGATGCGACACAGATAGGTACCGAAGCATCCATGCCCGGTAACGCTCTGCGTCGCACGATACGTGAGGTTACCATGCCGCCTCTGCAACCATTCGTCCATGATCGGTCTCACCGCCCACGATGACGCTAGTTTCCCACTTTGGTTGCTCAAGTCGCACCCTCCAAGTCTTCATGAGATCCTGGCGAAGTTGGGACCGCTAGTCCTCGATTTCTCGAGTCGCAGGCCTGTGGTCCCTCTCCAGCGCCTCCTTGTGCCATTGAATCAATGACGCTAGGGCTCTCGCTTCCAGGTCCCATGGAGGGGCCCCGGCTAAGAGACATGGTTTTGACGGCCAAGGTTCGCAGTGGTCTGTTTAACAGAGTCGTGTTCGCCCTGACCGCCAATATATCCGCCCATACGGCAGCCCCGTATAAGGCCATACTCCGCATGCTCCCCAGGTACAGTCTCCTGCAGGAAGCGTTGGGTCCTTTTAGGTTTGGTATCAGTTGCGAAAGCGCGACCGATGCCTGCGTCACCTTGGGGACCAAACTTCGGAAATGTGGTCCGAAGTTCCATCGGCTATCAAGTCGATCCCTAGATACTTCATCGAGGGCTTGATGCCGATGCTAACGCCTCCTACATTTATGCTGGAACCTTCAGGTGGACCGTTCCGAGGTCTGTGAAAACACAGAACCTCGGACTTGTGCAAGGCCACCTCCAGTCCCAGCTGCCGTATCCGACCCACGACTTGAGCAACAGCCGTCGTGACCAGTGCTGCCTCATGGTACGTTTCACCCCACGCCGTAACGAGGGTATCGTCAGCGTACCACGTTACGCCGACGCCCTCAGGCAACGCACCCTGCAGCACCCAGTCGTAGCCGAAGTTCCACAGGAGCGGCCCCAGGACCGACCCCTGTGGAACACTGCACGACACACATCTAATCTAATATCCTTCTGCTACGACTTGAAGCACCTTTGTGTATATTCATAATAATATACTTATCACTCATTAATGTTTTATTAAAGAATATTAACAATGATTGTTTACGGGGCACACAAGTAAACAAACGAAATTAGTAATAGCTCGAGTAAATTCGCATTCGAAGTGACCTCCCAGGGTCTAGCAATGTCATGCGCATCTTACATACCCCGCCCCCGCTTCACCCCTTGTGTATACTAATGAGCGCTTGCAATAGACACTATTGGAAAGTATCCGTTTATTAAATGGTTACTACCAATAACTTAAAATTCATGAGCAAAGAATATTAGTGCACAAACCTTTACAAAATAAGAAAAAACAAGAGAAATTAGCAAATGATGTTGGAATAGCTGTAATTATTGTATTTCAAAGCTTTGCCGTCTGCAATGAAGCATTACTAATAAAAGTTGCTTCAATTTTTACATGAATAATCGTGTAAGAGTTATTACTAAAGAAGGGGATAGGTACGAGCGGCAGATTGATTTAATACGTTTATTCTGGTGTTCTCCAAGAAACAAATAAAATTCAATAGGTGCATGTTTTGTTATTCATGTGAGATGACAATAATTTTTTTCCCTACAATAGACGAACATTGTGCTATAAAAGCCTTATTTAAAGTCTAAAATATTTAAAAAAAAATACATAGGTGTATGATAGTCCATATAAACGAAAAATGTAACAAAAAAAAATTTGGGTAAGAGAAGAAGAAAGAAAGAAGAAAAATGTGTTTATTCTTAAATAGACATGGCGATAACAATACACAAGTAAAATATTAGAAGTAGGTTAAGGACAGGAAAATCGTAGGTGTATGCTAGTACACGCCACACCTGCGTAGAAATTGGTCTCCTCTCAGCTTATGCTGACGTGGGCAGACCCACATTTGCCAGCGCTGGTTTTCAGAGGGGGCCAGTGACACTGAAAATGGCGCACCCATGCAGTATCTCACCCAGCACAATTGACACAATATCGTGCTGCCAAATGCCATCACACAAGAAAAATAATAAATAAATCAAATACATAAATACACAAATAAAATAAATAAGTGTATGTAATTTTTATAATAATATGTCGTGTGTTTGTGTCTATATATAACAAAAAAACAAACAAGCCGTGTCTATGGTAAACTCATAGGTCCGCACGTCCGGTACCATAGCTTCGCGTTCGAGATCAACTCAACTGCCAGCTGTCAGTACTGTCATCCGTCAACCCAGACCGACAAGAATAACAGACAGATGAGATGACACGTCACGACACGCGGCAATCGTTCTCGGCATTATTTAAGAATATGATACATCAACAAAATTAAAATTAGAATTAAAATTAAAATTAGAAGAGCTCTTGCACGTTTATTCGATGGGGCAGTCGATATTCTGTTTTTTAAACTTCCACTTTCTAACTATGACGGTTCATGAGATACTGCCTGGTGACAGACGGACGAACGCACAGACAGCGAAGTTTTAGTAATGGGATTCCCGTTTCACCCTATGGGTACAGAACCCTAAAAATGAAACACTAAATTATGACGCACGTCCCCAGACGCACATAGAGGCAGCGTCAAACGACCGTTAATATACACTTCATCCGTTTGGTTTTATACGTAAATAACAGTTGCTAGGGAAATGCTCAACATTACGGCTATCACATTTCGTAGTATGGGATGCATCATAGTCAAAACTGTGTTTAGACAGTCTATTGCCTTATTAAAATATATGTATAGAAGTGCACACACTTGGATCAAAACTGTCTTTAGACAAAACCTGTCTCACCAACAAACTTGACTATCATAGACACGGTGACTTGACTACGGTGTTCAGCGCATCGTAGACAAAACAGTTCTTAAGGCTTGGGCAAACCAAAAGCAGGACAGGCGCAGCTCCTTAGCAGGGCAGGTCAGTTGCGTCGCGGTTGATGTCACACCTGAAACATGAGCAGTCAGAAAGCAGTTTGAAGGCGATCCTGCTTTATAACCGCGTTATGTGTGTCGTATCGATCGCCACACTCAATACACTTCAAGATGTTGAACGGTTCGGACTACGAACAGGAGCTATTGTAGCTTCTAGCTTTGAGGAAAAAAAAAGAATATGGGGTCACGATATAAATAAAATAAGAGATGAATGTGGGGAGTACCATCGTCTATTTCGGGAATTAGAATCTTTTGAAGATCGGTCCATTTGGTTCCATGATAAACTTGTAAAAAATTACAACCGTGTACAACCTGCGCTGCGCCTGTCCCGCTCAACTGCTCTAGTGTGACTACTCAAAATGGCGGAGGTAGTAATACAACGTGTGCTCACTGCGGCCGCCTCGCGCCTGCGCTGCCACCGCTCTGCGTCTGCGCTGCTCCCGTCCAAATATTTTGTCGAAGAGCAGTGCGTGCGCGGTGCAGTGGTGGAGCAGGTAGGTTCAGCGGGCCCGCGTTTGTTCAGTGTGTCATGCCTCATATAACTACATTATTTACTAACATAGACGCACTGCTGCCGCACTGCTACCGCACTGCAACTGCTTTTGGTTTGTCCAAGCCTTTAGACAGATTTGTCTGTTTGAGACAAAACTGTCTATAAACAGATTTGACTAAATGTCTTAACTGTGAGCCTTAACTGTAAGTATGTACTAGTATAGTATCACTCAGCTAAGAATAAAAGAAGTCTACGACCATTGCCATTTTATTAATCAAAATGTTCTTTCCAGAGGTCTTATACTGCACAATGAAAAGTTAATATCAGTTGGTCTCGATGGATATCTTACATTTTCAAGCTACCCTCCAAAGTGGGTTATGAGAATACCACCTATGATAAGAGCACCAAGATCGTCTGTATCTACCCATAAAAAGTTACTTCTTCTAAGGTAATTTATTCACATAACAAAACATTTAATATAGTTGATGGTTTCGATTGTCGGCACTTGGTGAAACTTATAGTAATATATGCTAACAAAAACACTTGTACACCGTTTCACTTTTATTTCATGTACAGGATTTAACCTGACCGGTTTCGCTTTATAGCATTATCAAAGGTTGTTGTTCACTTTACATATTTATTACACAATTATTTTACTATACTGTCTAACATATCTTCAAGCCATTGTTGAACTAAATTCTTAAAATATATGTGAGTAAACAAATTAAATTTAAGAGGCAGTGCTTAGATTAAAAATGCCTAGAATACCGATCAGTGCTTTAAAAACGGCACCACTTCACCTCGGTCATTGCACACTTGGGCGCATCAACTGCTTCAATAGCCCAGAACCATACATACCTACAATCTGCAGTCCGGGCAATAGTACCACGTGAATCCAATACACTCTATCTCGAGTTACAGTGTTTTGAATTAGAATCTTTCGATTCCTTTGAGCCTGTTTCATTGTACCACATTCCCACTTTTTACTTTGTATGATGTACATATAAATGTCAAAATGTCAATTGATTTAATGCTTTATCGTCAAGAAATTCTTTTAAATCATAATAGCATTATTCAATTAATAACTTTTTTAATAAATATTATTGTCTTGAACAGATATAGCAACTATATAGAAGTCTGGAAATTGGGTGCATATGCAAAGAACAATATTGGTAATGTTTTAGTTACAAATGTAAGCTCCGCTCAAGATAATAATATGATAGATAATAAAGAATTAGAGCAGGATTCTACACTAGATATAATAGACAGAGCAAGAGCAGAGCACACACACAAACAAAGTCTGAAAGTAACAGAAAAGCCGGTGAAATTGGTCGCTATACAAACGAAGAAGAAAAAACATCTACAGTGTTGCACATTATCACCAAATGGGGAATTAATTGTATATTCCACCGCAACTGATGTACGAATGCTGAAATTGGAAATGGTAAGATTTGTTTGTTTACTTCGAAAAAGGGGCTTGCCTACCAAGTAGGTTAACACATTGCAAGGTTACGCATTTAAGCAACATCGAGCCAGGCCAGTCTTAGAAGAATGAGTGACCACTTTTAAATACATTGAGACCCCTCCGTGCCTCGGAGAGCTTGTTAAGCCATTGGTCCTAGTTGTCATACAAACATCTATGCCCGTCATTACGGGTACTTGGAGCCCTAAAACAAAATTGCCCATGGGTTGTGGAGGTCAGATGGTCCGTCGCTCCACGGAAAATATAGAAGTTCAGCCGCATCGGTGTTAGACTAGACGAAAAAATAACTATTCTGGTGTAATTTCAGGATCAAACTAACATATCTCTATCAAAAGTTATAATCAACGGGCTGCCCGCAGGCGGTTGTGAACGTATCCTATTCACAGAAGATTCTAGAACACTGCTCGCGTCTAGCGATGGAGTCATACATGTATTACAAGTGGACCCAGAAGTTGGCGCCACGCCTGTACAGAGCATTTCTTTAACAAAATGTAAGTAATTACACTAATTACAGTGAATTATGAATTTAGAAGGAATTTTACTCAAAATGGTAATTAACTACTCGTAAATTGTTGAAACAGATTTGAATGAAATTTAGCATATAGATAGACCATTTCCAAAATTCACACAATATTCTTAAAACATGCTCTGAAAAACAGCTTTATTACTTAAGAATTTCTTGAAGTCTTGCCATTTTGGGGTCTATGACTTATACCGGGTGTTACGTAAGGATTATATCAACCCGAAGCCAGCCCCATCAGCTGGTCGACCAGAACCCGTTTCGATATGTGGCGACTGCCAGAGAAGAAAAAAAAAGTTCTTAAAAAAACATTATTACCGAATAAAATACACACTAAACAACACTAGCTAAAATCAGCTGCTTCGGTCATCGACATCAAATAGGTACAAATAATGCGCGCCTGTGAAAAGCCTTCCGTCTCGCTCCTGGTAGGAACATGTTGTCTGTTTCGCATCAAGCGATGCCGCACGAACACGAAGCGCTCGGTTGGCTACGGTCGCCGTTTGAAGTTTCCTAGAATTTTATTTAAAATCATTTAGCAAGGTCACAGGTCAGTTCAGTTACATTCTTTGCTTTGTGCAGTGAGGTAGCTAAATAGTTGTTTAGTGTGTTAATTTGTGAGTTGTGTCAAGTTGTGTGTGATAGTGACTGTGTTGTGTAGTAATGGCTCTGAGTAACGAAGAGTATTACGAGATGATGCTTTGTGTAGGAGCATCAGAAGGCAATTTGAGTGCTGCCCGGGAGTTGTACCGTGAACGTTGATACCTAAAAATACTGTGTACGCAGTCGAGTCGAAGCCGCATTTAGCACTGTTACACAAGAAATTAACCTTTCCTGTAAACAAGGTAAGATTTTTCTAAAATCGGGGACAGAGATTTTACTATCACTTGCACGTGGTGCACCTCGTCGAACCACGGACGAGGATCTGGGGAAACAACTATGTGTTGGTCAAAATTTTATTTACATAAACAAAAATAATCCTTTAAGGACGCCCACACCGCCGCGCCGCGACGCCGTCTAGTTGTAGCTACGTCAAGCCGTAGCGTTGGGACACGTTTGTTTTGATTTGAAATATCTTTTTAAATTTTTAGATGAACTTTTTTTCTTGTTTGGCGGTCGCCATATATCGAAACGGGTTATGGTCGACCAGCTGATGGGGCTGGCTTCGGGTTGATATAACCCTTTCGTAACACCCTGTATGTACCAGATTTTTATCCGTCTGTTAGCAAGTACACCGCGTTAGGTAAGAATCATAAGGCCCCTTAAGTCTTTAATTTACTACTACTACTAAATAAACTGAAGATATTGTAAAAATGCCACCAGCTTGAGGGCCACTTTCCATAGTACTGTGTGCTATGATAGTTGCCCCCAATCGTGACCCGAAAGTAAAAAACCTCAAACTGAATAAACCTTAAATACTGAATGGAGTCAGGCGTTACCTGGCGAAAGTCCATGATAAAACAATGGAAAATATGATGTTGAATTTTTAGATAATTGCAATGATTTCGCTAAATAGAAGACATTATAAACGACGACATATGTTTCACCCATAGATATAGTATGTAGAAAGATACACAAATACATTTTAGAGGCGATCCCAAAAACAGAATGCAAATGTGTGGGTGTAATACTTAGTGTTGTGTACACTATGGAATACGCAAAATATTGATAAAAAATTGAGTGTTATTTGTAAGTAATACAAAAGAATCTTACTAATCCGTTATACTTTTCGCTTACTTCGCACTGGCATTAGTTGAAAAAAAACGACCAAGTGCGTGGGTCACGCAAAGAATAGGGTTCCGTAGTCATGTTATTAAAATGCTTAAAATTACTTAAAATGCTCTTTATCGTATTTGCCAGTAACAGTTATTTTATGTTTAAGAATCATTACCTTACACAAATTTGTTTAACAGCAGACGCCCGCGGCTACGGCTGCTTGACAAATTATATACCTTCCTCAGAACCACTCTATGCATTGGTGAAAACCGCATCAAAATACGTTGCGTAGTTTTAAAGATCTATGCTTACATAGGGAGGGGCAAGGACAGACTTTGTTTTATACTATGTTATGATTTTATGAAATCCAAATAAAAATTTGTCTTTTTTTATGAATAAATTTGAGTGCAATCTTACCTGATGTTAAGTAACGATGCGGTCTAAGATGAAGCACGCAAACTCAAATAATGCCCATTTACTCTTGCCTTGAAAATCCCAAGATTATATGTATCGGGGAACAATGACGCTGGAAGGGAATTCCATTCCTTAGCGGTTCGCATGATGAAAGATGAAGCGCATCGAGAGGTACGAAGAGGTGGTATATCGACCACATACGGATGGAATCTCAGACCACGCCTTGATGTCCGATGATGGAATGGTGCTGGTGGAATTAATTCATGCAATTCCTGCGCACACTCTCCGAAATGTAACCTGTCGAAGACACACAGACTCGCAACCAGACGGCGATGGTCGAGGCTCTGAAGTCGGTTGCTTGTGAGCGCCTCATCGCTTATAAGTTTTCTGTCAATAGACAGACGCGCCAGAAAACTTATCACTTCCAGGGCCTCAAGCTGGTAGCGGGCGGATCCATCCCAAAGGCGCGAGCAGTACTCCATGCAGGAGCGAACCTGTGCTGAGTAAAGGTTAAGTTGGTGCGTTCAACCATTGCCACTCTAAGGTCGTCGATTTTCGGTTTTTTGGCCTTTGCGCTGGAGAAATATCTCTCTGCAACCGTGCTATCGTCTGCATACCCAAACATACCGGTTCTGAGCAGGTCGTTTATATGTAGCAGGAATAACGTTGCCGAGAGAACAGATCCCTGTGGTACCCCAGCTTCAATTGCTAATAGATCAGACGAGCAGCCGTCAACAACCACTCGAATAGATCGTTCCCTTAGGAAATCTGAAATCCAAGCACAAAGACTATCCGGAACTCTGTAAGCAGGAAACTTGGCTATAAGGGCTTCATGCCAGACCCTGTCGAAAGCCTTCGAAATGTCAAGTGACACAGCAAGTGCCTCACCATATCTTTCAAGAGCCTCACCCCAGAGGTGCGTGGCATACATTAGAAGATCTCCAGTAGAACGGCGTTGGCGAAACCCGTATTGCCGATCACTTAGGAGGTCATTGTCTTCGAGGTATGCCAGTAAAGGATTGTTTATTACACGCTCCATCACCTTGCAGAGAATGGAGGTGTAGTTGACAGAGTCTGCACGACTACCCTTTTTTGGTACTGGCTGTACGTTAGCTACCTTCCAAGCTTTCGGAACTTTACCAGCCCGGAAAGACATACGGAACAGGCGTGTCAGGACAGGAGACAACTCGGCTGCGCAGTTCCTCAGAACAATGGCAGGAATACCGTCGAGACCACTGGCTTTATTCACAACCAGAGTGCGTAGTATTTTGAGAACCTCCTTTTGATGAATGCGGATTTCTGGCATTTTGCAATCACTAGGAGGTAGCTGAGGTGGTGTTTTAATATCAGCATCTAACCGTGAATTTTCAGCAAACAGAGAGGCAAACAGATTAGCCTTTTCCACAGCTGTGTGTGCCAGTGTTCCATCAGGTTTCTGCAAAGGAGGGAGTGAGGATCGACAAAAGTTCGCCTCAACACATTTGGCTAGAGACCAAAACTCCTTACTCCCAGATGGGTAAGACGAGAGTCTGGCTCCTACGCGGCCAACGTGATTGAAGCGCGCCTTCATCAGGACCCTTTTGCAGGACTTGTCTAATCTAATCTAAAATAATCATTCCGAAAAACAGGCGGGAACGTATAACATTATACTTCATTTTGACATGGTTTATCGATATATCGATAATCGTGACGTCATCAGGTGGTCAAGCCCTATCGTAAAAAGACTTTCTTCTATTTTACGTTATTTAAGATTAATTCTTCATTGTGAATAAAAAATATTACTGCAAAATGCAAGGGTAGTCAATGTACTATGATTAGAACTTTTTACTTATTTCATAAACACAAGACATAAACAAATATCTGTTATTTAAGAATTGCTGGAAAATTTTATATTTACCTGTGAAACGTGTAATTATTTGGATTGTCGGCTTTAGTCACATTACAATTACTTAAAAAGGAGTCGCTTATATTTTATAAATCAAATTTTTGCCAGTTTACAAGATAAATGCTCTTTTTGTTATTTGGAAAACTACGGAAAATTTTTGGCAGTGACACTGACACACATAGATAAAAGTACGTGATCGCCTATCTTTATTACTCATAGGCAATGTTCGAATGATGATGACTTCTCCGAACTTCTCTTTCCCACGCTCTGTAGGTTTATTAAGGGAGCGAAGCGAGCGCCATCCCAAGTCTCTGGTTTCACCTACTCACGTGGCATTATCAAGACTGTCTCAAAGAGAACAGCAAAATCCGAGGAATGAACGTAGCTGTTTTTTTGTTGTTGTTACACGTGAGACTTCCTACATCGCGCTAACGAAATTTGTACGTTCATATCTTAAAAACAGCTACGTTCATTCCTCGGATTTTGCTGTTCTCATTAAGACAGTCTTGATAATGCCCCGTGAGTAGGTGAAACATATGTCGACGTTTATAATGTCTTCTATTTAGCGAAATCATTGCAATTATCTAAAAATTCAACATCATATTTTCCATTGTTTTATCAATAAACCTTGTTTTAAACCAGATGTATGAAGATCTGGTTTAACTGAAATACCACAGCTTAAACTTGTTCTTATTACAGAACAAAAATAAACTGTGAATTTCTTAGACCGTCATTTGACCATTTATGTATATATTTAGACCATTGTCTAAATATCAACCATAGACTATTACAAAAAGTCATTAAGTATTTTTTTTAAATCGTGGTTTAAACCTGTTTAGACCTGAGTTTTTAGTTAAATCGCTTTTTGTAATAAGTCTGTTTATGTTTAAATTACAGATTTGACAGCGAAATCAATATTACATATGAGTATATCCAAGAGCTGTCCAAGTGGTGTGACATACCTCGTTGTGGCGGACACAGACGGCTCCATAGCCGTTTGGACGCACAATTCCAAGAAGTTTGAACATCACGTCACTCTACCTAAATACCAGTGTATACCGTCTGCTTTGACTATTGACAATTTTCGGGAGAACCTCATTGTAGTTTACGTAGATCAGAAGGTACGTAAACAGACATACACTAGTGGTAGTACCATAGTATGGTACCATATGGTAGAACAGTAGTCCTCGCGAACATTAAAAACATTACCTATTTACACTTTTTCCCTCAATTAAAAAAAGCTCACTATGAAAAAAATATAAATTCTCATACAAAGTCATCTAGCCGAAGGCGAGCGGAGCTCTCAAATTATTTTTGTTACGATTTATGTTAAATTGTTTCTCGGCGAATACTCGGCCGATTTCGGATTTTCTTGCACTCATCGAAAGCTTACGGAATTACCCAGGTTCTTACGAAGCCAGTATTTTGAATTTAAACTCGCTTCGCTCAAATATATGCTGCAGCGTAACGGTACGTTTCGCGACTGCGGCGACCTATGATAAGCTTGTGCTATGGGATCTAGACGACTGATGTTTTAAATGAAGGAGCACTTGTGCCAAATTTCGTGGAGATCGGATAAAAAAATGTGGTCGCTAGCCCGTAACACATACAGACAGACAGAAAACAAAATAACCAGTCTCGAAATGTAGACGCTTCGCTCGCTCAGTCACTCACGCCTTTTTCTAACTGGCAGAGACCACGGATTTCCACTTGCTACGATCTTTTCATACTTCTTTCGCTTCCTCAATGTCTTCATGCAGCTCGCCCGCGCCAATCACGGATTTTTTTAACCTTTTTTTGCAAGACATCTGCAATTTGGTCGCTAGTATTCGACACACCCAATTTGAGAGCGAGTCGAACAAAATGTGGCCTACATTTTGTTCCAATTTTACCAAGTTTGCGTCGTGTAGAAGGCATACCTCGTATCGCTAACCGCAAATTTTTATGTTCGACAGAGCCTCGTCCGTTAAAGCTACATACACCTATTTTTTGAAATATCCGCGTTAACGTCCATTACTGGGCATTCCCGGTAAGGTTCCCTCGTAAGAGAACCTACATTAGGCTGTCTTAATGAGTGAATAAAACTGGAGATTATAAGTTTTAAAATACCCCTATCATTTTGTTCATCCATTAATATTCACATAGTCTTGGCGGCCATGTTGGTGACGTCATAGTGACGTAGATTAACCTACAATATTGTTTTGTTATCCGTACTTTTCAGAAATTTTGTAATGTATGTTAATTATTGGTTTTTTATGTTGGATTGTGTATTGTTATGTTGTATTGTGTGGCCACTTTGTACCAAATAAATGTTTCTTTCTTTCTCTCTTCGATTGTTGACGTCGCGGAGCGGTTATTGTGTTAAGGTTCTATCCCACTCACATCGTGTTTGTCTTATAGTTAACTATCGTTTAATTCTAGGTGGTAGAATATGAATTAAAAGACAAAAAGTTCACGAGTTGGCCGGGAGGCGCGCTCCCCCCCGCGTGGTTGTCGCGTCGCTCGCCCGTACTGTCGGTCGCGGTACATCCCGCGAGGGATGCTGTCGTCTTCCAGGATGAAACCTCCTTGTGGATCATGGAAAAAACTGGACAGGTAATATAAACAGGAATTTATTTGAAGTTTTTTTAGTTTAAAGAACATAGTAGAGAAATGGAATGATATTAAATATAATAATATAATGGACTAGCTAATCAGCTCTGCCTGTGTTATATAATATTCTCGTTCCCGATTCCCGTGGGAACACATTATCAGGATAAATAGTAGCCTATGCTCAGAGATAACGTAGCTAGCGTTCTAGTGACTGACACAGTTCAACTACTACAGTCGCCAACGCTTACCTTTCGTATGTTGATATTGATGTACTTTTGTAAATGTAACAAGTTATTTGTAAAAGTTTCTTTGTAACAATAAATAAATAAAAAAAATCTACACATAAGTGAAAAAAAATCAAAATCGATTCATTAGTTACAAATATTTCCTCTTTGTAATGTTAGTATAGATTCTTTAGAGTTACTTAAGAGTTAATATTTAAGAATTATTATTTTACAGGATGTAATGGAACCAGCCGCTAAAAGAAAACCTAGGCCAGGAAATAACAATGTCGGACTAAGAATTGTACCTATAAAGGTATACTTGTTTTTATTTCCTTACAAATTATAATATTCAAATTGCATTAAGGATAACTTTAAATAATAATATTGTTGGACATGCTCACACAACGTCATCTAGCCCAAACTAAGATATAAGCTTGTGCTATGGGATCTAGACAACTGATTGAACTTTGGTAATCGACTTATGAACCTGACTGTACATATAATTACGCCTACGCATATAATTACGTACATATAATGGGATAAGTAGAGGGATATTATAAGCTAATATATCATGTATAGGCGAAGCTATTGCCTTTGAACATTAATATGTGTCAGTGACTTGTCTATAGATATACAAGGTACAAATTCAAGCAACTTTCAAATGAGGGGGTAATATTGAGGACTATAGATAACCCGTTTACAAATATTAAAAAAGATTTAATTATGTGCCTAAAGTATTAGGAGCCAATGTTTTGACTATGTCGCTTCAGATTAAAGTACATTCATTTTGTTTAATTAAAACATTTTTTAAAGTCAAGAGATAGTTTCGTGTACGTTGTACGCAACACAGTTGTTTGTTTGTGTAATGTTAAAAAAATATTTACCATATACAACATTATTTACAGTATTTGGCAGACTTCCATTGGCTCGACAGGGATGAAGCAGTAACTGTGGAGATTCTGCCTGAAAACATTGTGTCTCAGCTGCCACCTATAGCGGCAGTGAAAAGGCATGGACATATTTGAGTAGTTTAAGAAATAAAATGGTTTTATAAAAAAAAAAAAATATTGTTTTACTTCAATCTTGCTCGTTCTTCCTTCTCAACACAAACCGAATGTTCGTTAATAGTCTGAGCAACGAACGCAAAAACGTTAAAAATCGACATAACGCTCTTAAAAATATGAGTGATGTACCTAGTTGGATTCGAAATGACTTATTATAGAAAAATGTATCGGAAGGTTTTTACCACACGCAAAATTGACAATAGTTAGGCCAAGGCGCTCTGTTCTGCGTACCTACCAGCCCCTACGTTGCGTACCAGAGACGCCCGGCAACGGACTTGAGAGCGGCCGCGGCCTTGGCCCGCGGAATTTAAAAGAAAGGCGCTCTGGTTTACCAAACATAATGAGCTTTTAAGTTGAATATAATAAAAACCGTCTTAGCAACTTCTCATGTTTTTAAAATACCTATCTAATGATACCCCTCACTACGGGGTAGACACAATAAAACAATCATCCTCAGGTTACGGGTAGGAGAGGTACCCCAAAAAATGTATTTTTCATAATTTTCTTTTAGTAGTTTGTCATCGTAGTATATCCATGCAAAGTTTTATGTTTCTAGCACCCACCGTTTGGGAGTAAAACCGAGGATGGACGGACGGACATAACAAAACTATAAGGGTTCCGAGACTTATACTACGGAACCCTAAAAATAGAGGGCAAAAAGTAGGAGTTTTGTTAATTACCCAAAAATTATTTTTACAACCAAAATTACCTCGTCAATACTTCGCGCGGGAGGTGCACTGGGACTAGTTAGAAAATGTATGAAATAAAAACATACCGACAAATCTGAAAAATCTGGTAGGTACCTATTGTGTACCCACCCGTGGGTATTTGCAATGAGAAAACTATACGACGGGTAGAGCTAGTTATAATAATGTTCAAATATCTAATTTGAATGGAGTTGTGTATCTTGTAGTAGACGTTGTAGATTGTCCCAATCAAGCGGTGATACGGTCATCTGCTGGGGCCTCGCCCACATCTCGTCGGTCACCTCAGATCTTGATGGTGGAAGATTGTAGGATATTGGATCTCCATCGACGCTCCTGTGTAGGTACATACTTTATGTTTAGAATAAATATATATAGGTTCTAGGATTGAACTGGTATATCGAGGTTCGAGAGGGTAATAAGTTATTGTGGCAAACTTTGCCTACGAACCTAATTACTATAGGACTTCATCAAGACATGAGTCAACCAAGAAAAAAATAAACTGACCCCTCAGCCTGAAGTTCCCATACATCTAGCCGAAGTCATGGAAACGTATAGAGCGCGAAGGTACATATTTAAAACACTGATTTATACTACAACCTAATTATAAAAGCGAAATCAATATAATCCGCTCCGCACCACTCCGCACATTAATTGCCAGACTTCTAAACTAAACTAATCCAAGGTAAACTATCCCTACTATCACCTACATAAACTATCTTTAACTACATACCCTAAGAACACAATTGTCTGCTTGTACGGGTCATAAATTTGTCCGGGTCTTAACGGCTGGCGGGTGGGATAATCTCTACCGGTGTTCACTAGTCGACCGTATCGCTCCAAGGGACATAGCGCACGTCGCCCAATCATACCTGGAAAGTTTGATTAAATGGCACTAAGAACAATGGTACAAGTTTAATTTAAAATAAGGTCAGCTGATTTTGTAAGTATTTAATTATAATAAGGGCTATAATAAGGCTAATAAGGGGCACTACTAACAGCTGCAGGGCCCAAGTCATCCTCGCCTGCACGCGGTGCACCTGCTAACAATCGGATGAAGCTATGGCAAATATACTACATACGGCAATAGCCTCACAACCTATTA
Organism: Nudaria mundana; assembly: GCA_963556515.1. Taxonomy (NCBI): domain Eukaryota; kingdom Metazoa; phylum Arthropoda; class Insecta; order Lepidoptera; family Erebidae; genus Nudaria; species Nudaria mundana. The sequence continues at coordinate 11,398,339 of OY748304.1, forward strand.
CGTGGCGTTTACGAAGTGTGGGGCTAACGAGACGTGGGTGTAATAAGCGCCTCGGTAGACTTGGGTTTTTGCGGAGCGCGTGGCTGGTTGCCTTTTAGGTTACCTCTGACGCTGGCCAAAACCCAGGTCCAAACGCTCAATTGCAATACCGAACAACGTTTCCTTGTCCCGCACCGCGAATTAGTTCAGAGTAACTAGTTCTTCTATGCGGGAAAAATCAAGCATTACCTTGACATTGGCGAAATCATCGATGATCATCGATGAAGCCACGTAATTAAAAAAGAACTACCCCTTCGGTTACCTCTAAAGGCGTGATTGGTATTTGTGTAAATTATAATTTGTAAGAAAATCCGTTTAATTTAAATGCTGACTTGACTGCTTGAAAGTTCATGATCAACATGGAAATGTCAATACACTACTCACCCGAAGATGTGGGGGGTAAAGGAGTTGGAGACGGGTCTACTGTCACTGGGTACTGCTTTCTTTCAACATGTTGGCTGCGATGTTGTACCGCTGTACGATATTCTTCGACTGTTATACCTAATTAATAAAAATACTCCATGCATATATTAATAGGTAGATATAGATACTGTTGGTGGAGTGCTCAGTGTGGGCGAGTCAGCGCCGGGACCTCGTAGTGGGTCTGGGCGTAGATACCCTCTCGCTGGAGACCATGCTTCAAGCCATGGTCGCGGAAATAGGTGGAACGCGGCCGTGTCCTTCTGCGAGCAATTCATGCTCGCGAAGGAGGCGGCCGAGAGGGAGAGGGATCGTTCCCTTCCCGCCGAGTTCCGTAGTCAGCGGCGAGGGCGCCGCAGACTCATCTAAGCCCAAGACCATCGACCTCCATGATCGGGGCCTGAGGACGGCGGGATCTCCACCTGCCGTTCTTACAGAAGCAGGCTAGAAGGGTTGCGTGCTGCGGGGCCTTTGCCCCATAGCACGCAACCAGGTTCACTCAGTGACGCGGGATAAAATCCTACCCCAACGACGCGGATTCTCATCCCGACCAAACCCCAGCAGAGACCACAGAGGTGGTCAAAGACCGCCGAGTGCCACTGGAAATACATTCTGCTTGTAACCAGAGACGCCCGGCAACGGACGTTAGAGTGGCCGCGGCCTTGTGCCGCGGAATAAAAAAAAAAGATACTAATGCGTATCCATAGAGTAACGCAGTTCCTTGGTGGCGGGCTGGAGAAATCTCCTCTGGAACTGACTAAAAAAAATTATTGTAAGAGTACCTACCAATCAATTTAAATGACCATACGAACCGAAAAACCCGACGATAACAATAGGTACTATAATAGTTGATTATATCGTACTTACCTAGCTTTTGAGCTTCTTCCTCTTGAATTTCCCTAATTTTTGTGTAGAAGTTCCATCTTTGGGGCCACAATCGAGCTTCAGTGTTACTTTTACGAGTAACTTCTCTTCTGCAAATAAGTAAGTATGTATAGCTACAGTGCGTTAGGTTTAATAATGTAATTCCATGGAGTAGTTTTTTCGTATCGGGAATTGGGAACTATAAAATAATTTCACGCGGGCGAAGCCACCGGCGTCCGCTAGTTACCAATATAATAAAATATTGGACGTATCAATATAGTGAAAAATTTACTCACAGAACCCCTTGAGCTTTGACGGGATCAATAGAAGGTTCCCGACGACCTCCGACATGAGTAGCATGAGGTGCTGGTGCCGCATTTTCCATTTTATATTTCGATAAGAAATTTCAATATAATGTCTACAGTTGTGTTTTAAATAAGTATCGGCAGTATACTAACATGGTAGTCGCTTCAATTCCGTCCCCTCACGTAAAAAGTTGCCCAGGCGATGTGATCGATCAAGCAATAAAATAAAATAGCTTCTTACTCAAAAGTCATGGTTTGTTAGACAATTAGACCTTAAGGAACTTTACAAAAAAATAAAATTTGTATGTTAGGATGTTTGGAGTATATAGAAAGTTGTAATTTTTGCATTGACCCAAATATGTCGGTCACGCGACCCAATATTCACTGCGATAAACTTAATGGGTTGGATTACCTACCTAAGTCTTGATTAGTTGATCGATTGAGTAGATGACACTGTCATGTAAGGGGGACTGCAACAATAAGGATGATAGCGGGAGTTCGATTTTTGCTGAGCGCGTGGCAGGTGGCTTTTTAGATTACCTCTGGCGCTCCGCAAAAAAACGGGTTTCCAGACACTCTCATACCGAACAACGTTTCTTGTCCTGCACCTGGAGCTAGTTAGGAATAACTAGTTGTTCTGTGCGGCACTATCAACTAATCAAGCATTACCTTGACATTGGCGAAATCATCGATGAATATCGATGGACCCACGTTTTTTAAAAAAAGAAGAAGAAGAAGGATGGTAGCTCTTAGAGCAAATAGTTTTTTTTTAATATTTAGGTCGACAAATTGACGCCACCCGCCTGATGGTAAGCTGAGGCAACGCCTGGCAATTGAGGGCGACTCTCACAGTACACAGGAATACTATAGAGAGTGGCCCTCAACTTGACGACCCAGTAATGTGCCTCTTCACGCTTCGCTTAAAGAACCCAGGGTTATATGTTGGAGGAAACACCTGCGCTGTCAGGGCGTTCCAAGCCACCATCGTTCGGCAGAGAAACGAACGTTTAAAATGCTCGGTTCTCGCGAAGACGGTTTCCACGGTATGAGAGTGACATCTCTGCCCGGCACGCGTTGTTCGGGATCGGAAGGGAGAGGGTGGGATCAGGTTGAAGAGCTCTTCAGAACACTCACCGTGGTAAATACGGTAGAACGCGGCCAAGGAAGCAATTGTTCGGCGCTGGGCTAGCGGCTCAAGGCTTCCCGTTACCTCCGTACAGTCTATAATGCGAACAGCGCGTCGCTGCATAGCGTCGAGTGCGTCCAGCAAATACTTCGCGGAGCCGTCCCAGAGGTGAGAGCAGTATTCAACGCAGGGTCTAATCTGCGTTTTGTACAGCAGACACCTCTGGTGCGGTGTAAAGAATCGCTTTACCTTGTTCAGTATTCCTAGTTTCCGCGAAGCTAGCCCAATACATCTCTCAATGTATTTTGTGTTATTGAGCTCTCGACGAACGTTTATGCCAAGGATGTCTAGATTGTCCTTCATTGGTAATATTGCATTCTGAAGAGTGGGTAGGGGAAGGAAAGGGGATTTTTTCGCTGTAAATGCACACGCCTGTGTTTTGTGGGCATTGAACTCGACCAAGTTCTCGGCACCCCATTGGGAGATACTGTCGAGGTTTCGGTCGAGATCAGCCACGAGATGTCGTCTCTCCTCCTCTATCACAGATCGCCCCGCCATCGGACGAACCGAGTAACTCCCGTGCAATGTGCTGTCATCTGCATAGCAATGAATGTTCCCGAGGGAAAGCATATCATTGATATGCAGAAGAAAGAGAGTTGGTGACAGTACGGACCCCTGCGGTACCCCGGCATTCACTTGCAAGAAGCGAGAAGCCTGGCCATCGCAGAGGATCCGCACTCGGCGCTCGTTTAAAAACTGGCAATCCAGCTGCACAGTTCAGGAGGTAGACCATATGCCGAAAGCTTGGAAAGGAGCGAAGCATGCCAGACCCTATCGAAAGCTTTGGCGATGTCCAGGCTAATAGCCAAGGACTCGCCGAACTTTTCCATAGCCTCACCCCATACATGCGTGACGAATGGCAGGAGGTCACCCGTTGATCGTTTTGTCCTGAAGCCATTTTGCCGATCATTGATTAGCGAGTGATCCTCCAGGTATCGCATGAGCTGCTTATTGATAAGGAGCTCGAGCACCTGAGGGCAATGACTGAGGTGACAGCTATGGGTCGATAGTTGCCTGGATCGGACCGATCCCCTTTCTTGGGGATCGGTTGTACGTTCGCCTCTTTCCACACCTCCGGCACGAGGCCTGTAGAGTATGACAGGCGGTACAGACGCGTTAATACTGGAGACAATTCAGCAGCACATTTTCGTAGCACCACCGCCGGAATGCCGTCAGGGCCACTGGCTTTCCGCGTGTCGAGTGACCGCAGCACTGCCCGTACATCACATTGCCTGATATCAATATCAGGCATAGTGTGGCCACAGTTGGCGATGCCTTTGTGAGCCAGTGATCCATCAGGAAAACGCAGTGGTGGCAGCGAGGGTTGGCAAAAATTTGACTGTACGGCCAGTTGCCAGTATCCACGGCTGTCCGTGGGATGGGATGTGAGCTCCTGACCAAGCCGCGCAACGCGCTGGGTATCCGCTCTCTTGAAGGCCCTCTTGCTGAACCTAGTGGCCCTATTGTACGCTGCTTTGAGACGGTTCACGTTCGGGTCACGTGCCGCCCGAGCCCTGACCCAGGCGCGATATGCCGATTGTTTTTTCTGGACAGCCTCGGCACACTCACGCCCGAACCAGGAGCGAGCTTTGCGGATGCTGGCGACATCAGTGAAAGGGATATAATATTCTATCCCTAGACAGATCTCGCCCGCAACAGCAGCAGCGCTATCCGAAGGCGCCTTCCCTACAAAGCAGCGCTGGCTCCACGGGACGGACGCAAAGTAATCGCGGAGACCGTCCCAGTCATCCGACGAGTAGTGCCATAGTCGTCGAGTCATTTGCTTAGCACGAGCAGGCGGTGGCACTTGGAAGCTGGCGTGCACCACACAGTGGTCGGAAGTGCCCAGTGGGGCGCGTACCGACACACTACTCGGCTAGGCGACTCGTCAGCAGTAGATATAGCAAGGCGAGCGTGTGGTCTGACCTGTCAGGTATCCGGGTGATCCCCTGTACCATCTGGGTCAGCCCGTGGGATAGAGCGAATGCATGGGCGGTTCGTCCCGCATGATCGGTCCTAAGGGACCCCAGCCACTCAACGTGATGACCGTTGAAAGTCCCCCAGGAAAACCAGGTCAGCGTTCGGGAACCGTACCTGCGCATCGTCAGCCATCTCGCTGAGGTATTCGAAAAGCCTTGTTGTCCCAGTGTCCCCTGTGTGGGAGCGGTAAACGCACACGTAGATCTGGCTCATGGAGCTATGATCCACGTGCAGCCAAAGGACGGAGTAGGAGGGGTTCTCCAGACAGTGCAACCGGCGGCAGCAAATATCCGCCCTAACGAACACGCACACCCCGGCTTTATCGCGGAATTGTTCCTCAATGATATAGCCCGGGTAACAGAGGTAAGACGTGTCGTCAGGGCGGCGTATCTGTGTCTCCGTTAGCAACATCACAGAAGGCCGTGCCGTCTCCAGGTGATGGTGGACGGTGTCGAGGTTCACACGGAGTCCGCGGATATTCGCGAACTCCACCTCAAACGAAGTCAACTTTGTGGGGTTTCTAGGGGCCGCTGTGTACCGTCTATTAACTTGTTGCACTGTCATGGTGAGATATGGGGAAGCGTGAAGACAGGGCGATATTCGGTGCGGCAGTAAGTGACAAAGTGCAGAGGCTAGCTTCGTCTAGAACCGTGTGGTTAGGTCGGAGCCGACCCGCCGGACGGAAGGGCTCCCAAACCCCCCTGATGCAAGGCCGCCGCTACCCCACACCGGTTACCACCCGTAGCGGCGACCCCACAACAGGATTATGCGCAACATGTGGGGCAGCCAACTGGGGTGGTTGATCCCAGGCGGGCCCCATGACTATGTTGCGGGCGGCCGCGGCAACGCCGTTGCTAAGGGTCTCTCTGGCCGGCGAATCGACCCACACCACCCACACTAGACTCCACTTCGCCCCCACTGGACCCCTGCCTGCCGCACCATACACCGCCCCGGGCCCGGCAGTGCAGCTGCTGAACCCCTAACGCAACCCAGCCTGGGCTGGGTTACTTGGGGGGCTTTAGCACAGCTGCACGGTGGTACCCCCCCGGACCAACACTGTTGTACCACCTGGTATCCACGTAGTGGCCGAAGCCACCACATGGGTACCGTAATATACGAACCTCGTCCGTTAATCAGCAGGTGCGCCACTAGCAGGTGAGGTCGCTGGGGCCCGATAGATGTAAGAAGGGCCCCTTTGCACCCAAATAGTCTATGATTTTTTAAAAAGGTAGGTAGTATGTAATATCATTGATAGTATTAGCATTTTCCGCGAACGAACTAGAGGGCAACCACTAGTATTTAACAACATGTAATAAATTTTTCTTAACTACACGACATTTAAACTTGATTTTTATTTTACCTGCAAAGGAATAATTTAATTCGATATTGTAAAAGATTCTTCCTTCATGAGTATTTACCCTGCAATAATATTCAGTCAAGAATATTGTAGACAGAAAAACCTTCAAGGTCTTATTATTAACTTTAAATATCTACGTGTTGCGTCGAGACAGTATAGTATAATATAATATTATATTATATCGGTCGGGTCAGGACGTCTAGACTCTCTAGACCAAACGGCCCATAAACTTTCACGAGTTCGAACATATACTCGTAATGGTAGAGTACAAGTCTACTTACCTATATTTTAAAGAGAAAAGCTTGTTTTTTGTAGAGGTTATAAGAAGTGACCTCTCTGTGTCCTAAATGCTGTCCTTCGTTTTATAATAATTTATGCACGAAAGCGACGTTATGAATATTATTTTACAATTTTATAGAGTAGGTGAACTAGCTAACCCAGCAAAGGTGGTTTTGCCAAAATGATTTAGCTAGCCGTGGGCCACCCTCATCCATCACTTAGTTTATGACCGATTCTTAGGCTACCAAGTAACATGCCTAACATAATACTCGTACCTACATGGGGCACACTAAAAGTTTTGCACTTCTAGCTAATCGGAACTAATTGAATTTCGAATGTTATATTTTTTTAAACGTTGCAACCTTCTTAGTAATAAAAAATAATAATTGGCGGGAAATCATTTGTCAATTGTTTTTTATCACATCAAAGTTCTACGTATGCAACGAAAATGGAATTAAGTCGAAAAGAATTTAGAGCAATGATTTTTATGATTTTAAAAGTTCTCTCTCCACAAGACTGTGCCGTTCGTCTTCAAAATGCTTTTGGGAGAGAAGCACCTTTTATGAGCACCGTAAGGCGATAGTTTGCTGAATTTGAGAGAGGTCGAGTTTCTTTAAATGACGAATTTCGTGAAGGGCGGCCTTCAACTGCCGTCAACGAAAATAATGTGGCTACTGTTAAGCGGTTACTTGAAGAAAACTCGCGGATTACCTATGAGACAATTCGAGGACTATTGGGGATTGGTATGAGTCAAATCCAGAAAATTTTACACGAAGAATTGAAAGTTCGCAAACTTTGTTGTCGTTGGATCCCTCATGAACTGACAGCGGAGCAGAAGCGGGCTCACGTGGAATGGTGCTCACAGATGCTACTGAAGTACGACCACGGACATTCTAATGCTGTTTATGACATTGTCACAGGAGACGAAACGTGGATTTATTGTTTTGAACCCGAAAAAAAAAGGCAATCTTGTGAATGGGTGTTTGAAAATGAGAACAAGCCAACAAAAGTGAGGCAGGCGAGAAACGTTGGTAAAAAAATGATCGCGTTTTTTTTCTCAGCTACGGGTCCCTTCTGTACAATTCCACTTGAAGATCAAAATAGTGTTAATGCCGAGTGGTATTCTACCATTTGTTTACCCAGGGTGTTAGAAAAATTTCGCGAAAGACAACCCAAAAGCCGCGTTCTCCTACATCATGACAACGCTTCTTCACACACGGCCAACAAAACAAAGTCAAAGAAAAAGTACAACTCGTCACCCATCCTGCGCATAGCCCCGACCTAGCACCCTGTGATTTCTGTATTTTCCTCAAAATCAAAGATTTGATGAGAGGTTTCACTTTTACCTACTCCGAAGAGGCAGTGATAGCGTTCAATCAGCACGTAGAAAACATACCTTCAGATCTGTGGTCCTCCTGTTGTAAAAAAAGGTTCGATCGCATGAAAAAATGTTTAAAATGTAAAGGAGAGTATTTTGAAAAGCAATAAACATAATATTTTGGTTTTAACATGTTGTTTTTTTAAGTTACGCAAAACTTATAGTGTGACCTACGTATAACTACCATAGGTCAAGCCCTTTCGCAGGAGTTTAGCAACAAACACTGATACGAGAATTTTATAAGTATAGGTAGACTAGTAAATAACCTATTAGTTACAAGATTATTATAAAGTACTAGTGGTCCCGGCGAACTTCGTACCGCCTGAAATTTTGCTTATGAACCTTCCCTTAACCTCCACGAATAATTTAAGACCCAAATTAGCCAAATCGGTCCAGCCGTTCACGCGTGATGTCGTGACCAAGGGAAATAGGGATTCATTTTTATATATAGAGATGTAGGTACGACCTAATGAAGAAGTGTTCTTAGTGTTCTGTGGGTTTTCATGGACTTCGGCGCGGACCGCCTACAGGATCCAGCATAATTTTAGGGAGCGTTAGCATCGGCATCGAGCCCTCGATGAAGTATTTGACCACATTTTTTTAATGGATTTAACGTAACAGTAATAATATGTGGAGTAACAAGTAATTAAAACGAAAAATAATTAGCCAGCTTCATTTATTATGAATATCTTATCAAAAAAAATAAAATTAATTCTTTAATAATAATAATAGTTGTTGCCATAATACTGGTAAGGTGCGTCAGCATAGTAGTTCTGTCCATAATAGTATGGGGCAGATCTCTTGTGAAGCGAGTGCTGGCTCTCGGCTGCCTTGTTGTAATCATAATACTGGTAAGGGGCATCTGCGTAGTAGCTCTGGTCATAGTAGTAAGGAGCAGATCTCTTACCGATCCAGTGCAGACCAGCGCCATCAACAGCCCTGGCAGTGGCGTGGGCGGTGCGGTCCAAGTTCACGGCTAAGGTATCGAGGGGCCTGCCGTCAGCGGCGATGATGGTGGCGGGTTGTCCAGGTGCTAAGGACAGAGGTCCCCTGTAGTTGTAGAGACCGCCATGACCAACACCTCCAAGACCAAAACCTCCAAGACCAACGCCTCCATGACCAACACCGCCAAGACCAACACCGCCAAGACCAACACCGCCAAGACCAACACCGCCAAGACCAACACCGCCAAGACCAACACCGCCAAGACCAACACCGCCAAGACCAACACCGCCAAGACCAACACCGCCAAGACCAACACCGCCAAGACCAACACCTCCTAGAACTCCACCGTATCCAAGTCCTAGTCCAGATCCGAGTCCCAGAGGCGCAATCAGGTTGGCGGTGGCGGCAGCCAGCACGCAGGATAATACCACGAGTTTCATCATGTTGTATTGTTCTAGTTGCTCAATGCACTACTGATTTGCTTTATTTGCGGCCCGTTTTATACTTTTATTATTTTCAATAACGCGGAATAACATTACCGGAAGATATTGATTCCAATTAGCAAGTTAACCTCGAAAACAATTTTATTACTGAAAATATAATATTCTGAAAGTAGAAATGACTGTAAAGTAAATAAATATTTAATAAATAGAAATACATACTCGTAACATTGAAATTAATAAAACGAAATATTTAGGACACTAATTATTTATTCAAAACTAGTCTACACACGCGGATCTGCCCATGTGGATCCACGTTCCACTTTTCACACATGATCCCAATCCTAAGTTAAAATTTTATGTAGGTAGATATAGACTAGCGGACGACTGCAGCTTCGCTCACGTGTACTCTATAATATATTAGAAACACCCAGATTCCGGTACAAACAAACCTATAAGTATCATTATTATTTTGGTTGTTGTATTTATTATGTATTGGTGATGTTTTATGGTGTATTGCTAAATCAAATTCAAAAAAAATGTTTCATTCCGAATTTTTGGACCAATTCCGTACCTATTTATATAAAATACACAATACGAATGCCACGTTCAAATTCGTTGAGTTTCCAATTAGCAAAAAGCAATACCGTACAAGAAGCATGGCCGACTTAGAATATATATAGAGAGATCATTCATGGTAAGGACATGTTGGAATTTGGATCCGTGGAACTACTCGTGTTTTTTAGTTTTCCTAAGCCGGCTTAGTACATACATAGCATCACGCCTCTTTCCCGGAAGGGATAGGCAGAGGTGTGCAAACACATCCACATCTCGCCAGCTATGTTAGGTCCCATGTAATAGGGGGCGAGCCTATTGCCATTTACCGTGCAAAGTTCCAGACTCTGGGATAATTATTTGGGTAAAATTCTAAAGAGAATTATACATTATCCACCAGACCCGGGAATCGAACCTGAGACCTCGAGCGTGGCAGTCCGTACATAGTACCATTGTGCCACCGAGGTAGTCATAGCTTAGTACATAAACAAAGATTTTTTAATTTATTCATCTCAACAGACTGGCTTGGCTTCAGCTTGTCATTTATTTATTTATGTATTTCAAAGCAATAAGATTGCTTAAACTATTCTTAAAATATATAGAAAGAAATTATAAATGGATCACAAAAACTGATGTCATCGGCGGGACTCGAACCAACGGCCTCTCCCTAACAGGGGGACTGCTTTGACCAACTGAGCTACGATGACCACTGCCGACGACATCGAATTTTGGCTTCATATCATATTCATAATTTCTACATCGCGCTATTAAGGTTAGCGTTGGATCCACCTACCGCAGTTCTACCGAACTGACGGTACCAGTGTATCGTGTTACAACGATATTTAAACACTGAATTTTTAGATGAATCCTTACCAAATCCATATATTTATGTATTTCAAAGCAATGAGATTGCTTAAACTATTTTTAAAATTTTAAAAGAAAGAAATTATAAATAGATCACAAAAACTGATGTCATCGGCGGGACTCGAACCCACGGCCTTTCCCTAACAGGGGGACTGCTCTGACCAACTGAGCTACGATGACCACTACCGACGACATCGAATTTTTGCTTCATATCATATTCATAATTTCTACATCGCGCTATTAAGGTTAGCGTTGGATCCACCTACCGCAGTTCTATCGAACTGACGGTACCAGTGTATCGTGTTACAACGATATTTAAACACTAAATTTTTAGATGAAACCTTACCAAAAAAGTAAGGATTCATCTAAAAATTCAGTGTTTAAATATGTGGAGATGGACAGGTCACACAATTCGAGGCTCAGATAAATGGAGCAAAGAGATTATGGAGTGGTACCCAGGAGGTGGAAATAGAAACAAAGGCCGCCAGTACAAGCGGTTGGAGGACGAGGTGAAGGCCATGGTCGGCCACACTTGGACTAGGCTAGCAAGAGACAGAGAAGGGTGGAAGGCGTTGGAGGAGGCCTTTGTCAACAGGCAAACGGACGTAGACAGCCGTCTACGTATACATTTATACATCCGAAGTAAAGGTTTAATTCAATGCCCAAAAATATGTATCTACGTTTCCTCAACAATATTGTGAGGTGTGTAAATAGAAGAACAAAATAGTTGAATGTATGCGATGTACTTACCTATTTTTACTTTAGTTTCACCTTACAGTCTACTTTTCAACCTTATTGTGAACCATGGATTAGTTACTCCGCATTAAAGTAGGTAAAATCGATCATTGTGTATGTAGGTAATGCTTCGTAACATAATAAAAACGTGTGGGTGTGCGTAGGTATCTAGAACATCGTGATAGGCTAGGACAGACAAAGGGCGACGGAAGGGCAGACGGTTTGCACTGCGAACGGCTGACTTTAATACAATATAAACAATGCTATGTTTACGTAACGTTAAGTTATTTATTTATTTAATTCAATTTCATACTTAGATATTTCGTACTGAAATAGGTAACTACTTAAGTACTAATTTGCAAGTCTCCTTTGATTAGGACACTCGAATTGCTTACCTACCTGTATTTTCAATGTCAACGGTATGACAGAAACAGCGAAATATAAAATTTATAAAAATAACTTTACTGTGTGAAAACTAAACTATGTGACACAAATTAATCTCGTGCAGTCTGAAGAAATATCTCTTTGCCAAGGATTTGCATAGACGCCATGGCATTAGGAATTGACTGCTTCGGTGGCGTGGTCGGTAGTGCATCAGCTTTCGGAGTCTCGAGTTCGAGCCCCGGGTCGAATCAAATATTTGTGTGATCCACAAATGATTGTGTATGTATTTAGAAATATATAAGTAAGTTTATCAGTTGTCTAGTTCCCATATCACAAGCTTGTAGCTTAGTTTGGGCTAGATGACGTTGTGTGAGAATGTCCAAAATTATTTATTTAAAAAAATATTTATTTTAAAGTCTTGAGTCAACCTCAACTGTAATGGATGAGCTTCTGGTCACCATTAAATGGTCCGTTTAGCGGCAAAAAGCTCACACCCCTATTAATTAGGCGAAAAATTATTGGCGAAACCTTATACTTACAACGTGTAACGTAACACAATCGTGATTGTATTTTCAACCGACTTCCAAAAAAGGAGGAGGTTCTCAATTCGACTGTATGTTTTTTTAATATTTTTTTTATGTTTGTTACCTCATATCTTTGGAAGAATTGATTTTGAATTCTTTTTTAAAATGAAAGTTACTACTTCCCAAGTGGTACCATATCAATTTGGCGCCATTCCGATAATTATTTGGCCCCATTTCGGTAATTTGAAGTCGTGAGTCAAGATCAAAGTTAGTCCGAACTGGCCTACTTTGATCTTGATCTGTACAAAATATTTATAATTCACAGACTGACCAAACCGAGAACACTTAGTAAGTATTCTAAGTATTGAATCAAAAATTTCAACTTCATCTCCAAGTAATTTACGCTATTGAGTGCGAAACATTGAAAATATATTAAGCAATTTCTTGCTAACCTCAGCGACCTTTATCAAAAGTTTACGACGTGTATTTTGTACAAATATTTGAAGTCAGGCCGATGTTAAACGAAGTCTAGACGACTTTAGTAATACACATTAAACCCTCGAGTCTATACACATGTTTCGGATAAACTGTTTTAACTGCAAAATTCTCACTGTCTACAAGTACATATTGTGTGCGTCTGTGTTGTTTTGACCTGTACCTACTTGTTGTGACCTAGACAACTTATAATACTCAAAATTTATAGAACAACAAAAAAAAGTTAAAATAGTATTTGAATGTTATTTTATGAATCTAAACTCAACAGTAGCTAACTAGAGGGCAAGTAGAAGTCGAAAGTATTTTTTTTGAGGGTACAGGCAGAAGTGTTGACCACACTTCGCCAAGAAATTTTGTTAGTCGTTTCCGGATAGTTTGGTAATAGTCCTATAGCCTTCCGTCTGTTTTTGGGTAGGTGTGTAGTAGTTACGTACGCTGGGATGTCCTTGGGCCCTAAATTGGCCGGAATTGGTAAAAATCGTAATGTAAGGTCTTTTGAGACGAATGACCATTTAGCTAAGTCTGTAATTTTACCAATATTGGACAAATGGTGGAGAGGTGCATGCATACAGTACATACAGGTAAGCGGATCTTAAGCTGCACAGTTTGTATGCGACTATCTAAATGTTCAAAAATTAACATAGTTAGGTAAGTACGTAAATATACTTAATCTCCATCTACGTGCAAGACAATTAATGCGCGACAGACTCTCTGTGACGCCAGTTTATTTTCTAAGAACCTACATTAGTTGGTAAGCGAATGAATGAAATAAACATATTAATATTGAAGTTAATCCTGTAACTATCTATATTTTTTAAATCTTAGTATTCCGTCTAGCCAACATGAACATTAGAGGTTGATAAAAAAAATATGAACACTTCAATTTGCAACACACTCAACTTTTTATTTAAGTAGGTCATAAAACGTCTAGGTTGGTGCGTGTCACCCAATTCCTCGTAAACCACCACTCCGGTATAAGGGGTCACGTTGGGAATGGGCTGGCCACGCCGCCGTGACGTAGGTACATACTCGTAGGTGTCTATCTAACTTTTGCGTACGTCCGCCCCCGCGTCTAGACGTCTAGCTTTATAACAACACCAACTTTTGGTAGGTACCTATATTGCTGCACGCAACTTATCACAACTCTTAAAACTAAGAGTCGATTAACTGAGTAGGTATCAAAATTATTGTAGATTCTTGTATACCCACCTACCTAAGCTTGTTTGACGAGTGTGTGGGAATTAAAGTGCAATATTTGGGTGCAACAGGAACAGGATTCAAATATTAATTACGTAACTATCCTACTAGGTAGGTATATTGTTTGTTTAGTACTGTGACATAATAGGCACCTACCTACCTAAAATAGTGTTATCTTCGATCAGCTATGCTAATATTATGCCAAACAGCCACGCTTATGCCCTGTCTACTTTAGTTAGTGATTGACACAGTCTACTTATGTAATGCGATATAACCTGAGTAAGTATACCTATAGACATAGGTATTCCATAGTCCCATAGGACACATTTCAACCAAATCAAATGAAAAATATAGCATTTCTGACGGGATTTTTAAATTTTTACATTTTTTATCACAGATAGACCGGATAAACTAAACTCTACTTGAGGAATGCTTAGTTTTATCGAAATCTGATGGCAGTAAAAGTTATCGTCATAAATACAGATAACTAGGAGCTGCGGTCGCTGCCGTGGTACTGCGCTGCAGCATGCAATTGAGCGAAGCGACTATTTCTATTAAGGCATTTATCAATCTATAAGGAGCAGGTTTTCAAAAAAAGTTATTGACCAAAAATAAGTCAATAACTTTTTTTGAGGGTCCTAAATCAAAATTCCGTCGCGAACAAAACCTGCTCCTGAGAATGCTTGATTTTTGAGTGAAAAAATCATGAAAATCGGTTGGGTAGTTGTCGAGAAACAATTTCACATCGAGTTGCATTTGAATCACCTGATAAGGAGCTCAATTAGTTGGCACACACACACAAACACATATCACGCCTTATATCCCCGAAGGGGTAGGCAGTATTTTTAGTTCCACGTAATAGGGGGCAAGCATATTGCCGTCACCGGGCAAAGTTGGTATAAGTATATACCTATGGCGCGGTAGGGCGGTAGAATAGTACCTATCTAAATTTTCTCATATAGCCTGATAGATAATAAATTAAATGAGTACTTACTAAGTATTTAAAACTAACGTGAGTGGAGCGGGCTAGTATAACTTTCGAGAGTCTTTTTACAAGTCCTAAAACCAAATAAGTCCTAGACCGGCTTGTGTACTTGTAAAAGGTAGGAATAAACAGCAACAAAGGGGTACTTGCAGTAGAGGCGAGAGGTTAGGGGGACGGTAGGCTGTCTAGACGTTCGTGTTGGCCACTGCGCCCGTCGGCCCCCAGCCTACACGACACTAATTAATAATTACCTACCCTCTATTATTAAGTGTGTACTGTTCTTGCTAATTGCCCTGAAGTCTTCGATTAAGATCGAATATAACTTTGTATAGGCCAGAAGTGTTTTGTAACTATGAAGCTAAGTGTAACATTGGTTGTTATATGTATTTTGTAATTAGATGTAGAGTTATGAATGACAATCACATAATAATACAAACTCCAGATAAGTCATTCATTCATTACATGGACTACCATCATGATTTTTTTTAGGTTCTTAACGTCAGCTGTTTAGAAACGAATACTTAAATCAAACCATCACGGTAGCAACCTTGCAATGATTTCAAAAGACCTATCTAATGATACCCCACACGATGGAGTAGACGCGAGAAAAAAATATCATCCCGGCTTTATAATGTAGGGGAGGTATGTACACTTAAAAAAATATTTTTCCATATTTTATTGTGGCACTTTGTCGGCGTAGTATGTACGGGAACACCCAAATACTCCGAAAAACTTTATTCCGAATTACGATAGTCCGATTTTCAAAAGTCCGAATTTCATAAAACCTAAGAATTGTAATGTCTATTATTAAAAATCACGAAACTTATTTTACTGAAAGTCATTAATGCGATTTGTTAGTTTTCCGATTTTCATACGTTCGAAGAGTCAAATGCTCGAAGGGTTCTCGGTGCCGAAACACGATATTCCGATTTTCAATACTTCGAATAAACTAAAAGTCAACATGTTCTACAGAATTTAGTGACAGAAAGAAATCGCTGCAGAACCAACCTCACGCAGTCTGGTCGGATATCTGGAATGGATAGAAGTGGGTTAGGTTAGGTTAGAACTGTGACCACAACAGAGCGCGAGCGAGCGAGCGAAGCGATCGTGCCGCGGCAGCGGCCGGCGAAGCGCCGGAATTGATCTGTATTATATAAAAAATTTGGGAAACATTTTTTTTTTTTTTTTTTTTAATATTTGGTTCGCCAAATTGACGCCGCCCGCCTGGTGGTAAGTCGTGACGACGTCTAGCGATTGTGGGCCACTCTCACAGCACACATTACTATTGAGAGTGGCCCTCAACTTGACGACCTACTGATGTGCCTCTTCACGCTCCGCTTAAAGAACCCAGGATTATATGTGGGAGGAAACACGTGCACAGGCAGGGCGTTCCAGGCCACTATCGTTAACGAGAGGCAGAGAAACGAACGTTTAAAACGTTCGTTTCTCTGCCGAACTGCCACTGTGTGGGGGTGGCATCTCTGCCCGGCACGAGTCGTTCGGGATCGGAAGGAAGAGGGTGGGATCAGATTGAAGAGCTCTTCAGAACACTCGCCGTGGTAAATACGGTAGAATGCGGCCAAGGAAGCTATTGTTCGGCGCTGAACTAGCGGCTCAAGGCTTGCCGTTACCTCCGGACAATCTATAATACGGATAGCCCGTCGCTGCATAGCGTCGAGAGCGTCCAGCAGATACTTCGCGGAGCCGTCCCAGAGGTGAGAGCAGTATTCGACGCAGGGTCTAATCTGCGTCTTGTACAGCAGACACCTCTGGTCCAGTGTAAAGAATCTCTTTACCATAAGGTAAAGAGATTCTAGTTTCCGCGAAGCTAGCCCTATATATACATCTTTCGATGTAGTTTTTATTATTGAGCTCTCGACGAACGTCTATGCCAAGGATATCAAGGTTGTCCTTCATTGGTAATAATGCATTCTGAAGAGAGGGTAGGGGAAGGAAAGGGGATTTCTTCGCAGTAAATGCACACGCCTGTGTTTTGCGGGCATTGAACTCGACCAGGTTCTCGGTACCCCATTGAGAGATACTGTCGAGGTTACGGTCGAGATCAGCCACGAGTCGTCGTCTCTCCTCCTCAATCTCAGATCGCCCCGCCGTCGGACGAACCGAGTAACTCCCGTGCAGTGTGCTGTCATCTGCATAGCAATGAATGTTCCCGAGGGATAGTATATCATTGATATGCAGAAGAAAGAGAGTTGGTGATAGTACGGACCCCTGCGGTACCCCGGCATTCACTTGCAAAAAGCGAGAA
Source organism: Nudaria mundana (assembly GCA_963556515.1). NCBI lineage: Eukaryota > Metazoa > Arthropoda > Insecta > Lepidoptera > Erebidae > Nudaria > Nudaria mundana. The sequence continues at coordinate 11,415,537 of OY748304.1, forward strand.
GCCTGGCCATCGCAGAGGACCCGCACTCGGCGCTCGATTAAAAAGCTGGCAATCCAGCTGCACAGTTGAGGAGGTAGACCATATGCCGGAAGCTTGGAAAGGAGCGAAGCATGCCAGACCCTATCGAAGGCTTTGGCGATGTCCAGGCTAATAGCCAAGGACTCGCCGTGCCTTTCCATAGCCCCACCCCAGACATGCGTTACGAATGCCAGAAGATCACCCGTTGATCGCTTTGGCCTGAAGCCGTATTGTCGATCATTGATTAGCGAGTGATCCTCTAGGAATTGCATGAGCTGCTTATTTATAAGGAGCTCAAGCACCTTGCAAATGACTGAGGTGACAGCTATGGGTCGATAGTTGCCTGGATCGGACCGATCCCCTTTCTTGGGGATCGGTTGTACGTTCGCCTCCTTCCAGACCTCCGGCACGAGCCCTGAAGAGTATGACAGGCGGTACAGACGCGTTAATACTGGAGACAACTCAGCTGCACATTTTCGTAGCACCACCGCCGGAATGCCGTCAGGGCCACTGGCTTTCCGCGTGTCGAGTGACCGCAGCACTGCCCGTACATCACATTGCCTGATAACAATATCAGGCATTGTTTGGCCACAGTTGGCGATGGCGGGGGGTTGCAGGCCACGGTCGTCGACCCGGGAATTAGCCGCAAAGAGGTCTGCGAGCATATCCGCTTTCTCTTGGGCTTTGTGAGCCAGTGTTCCATCTGGGTAACGCAGCGGTGGCAGCGAGGGCTGACAAAAGTTAGATTGCACGGCTTTGGCCAGTTGCCAGAATCCACGGCTGCCCGTGGGATGGGAAGTGAGCTCCTGACCAAGCCGCGCGACGCGCTGGGCATCCGCTCTCTTAAAGGCCCTCTTACTCGACTTTGTGGCCCGGTTGTACGCTGCTTTGAGGTGGCCCACGTTTGGGTCGCGCACAGCCCGGGCCCTGATCCAGGCGCGATATGCCGACTGTTTTTGTCGAACAGCTTTGGCACAATCTCGCCCGAACCAGGGACGGGCTCTGCGGATACTGGCGACATCAGTGAAAGGGATGTAATAATCCATCCCTAAACTGATCTCGCCAGCAATAGCAGAAGCACTATCCGAAGGAGCCTTTCCTACAAAGCAGCGCTGGCTCCAGGGGACGGACGCATAATAATCGCGTAGACCGTCCCAATCCGCTGACGAGTAGTGCCATAGTCGTCGTGACGTTTGTACAGGACGTGCAGGAGGTGACACCTTCATGCCAGCGTGAACAACACAGTGGTCGGAACTACCCAGTGGGGCTCCTACCGAAACACTGTACTGGGCTGGGCAACTCGTCAGCAGTAGATCCAGCAGAGCGGGCGCGTGATCTGACCTGTCTGGTATCCGGGTGATCCCGCATACCATCTGGGTCAGACCGTGGGAGAGAGCGAACGCATGAGCGGCTCTACCCGCATGATCAGTCTTGAGGGACCCCAGCCATTCAATGTGATGGCCATTGAAGTCCCCCAGAAATACTAGGTCAGCGTTCGGGAACCGCACCTGCGCTTCATCAGCCGTCTCGCTGAGGTACTGGAAGAGCTTTGTTGTCTCAGAATCCCCTGTGTGGGATCGGTAGACGCACACGTAGATCTGGCTCATAGAGCCATGGTCTACGTGCAGCCAAAGGACGGAATTGGAGGGGTTCTCTAGGCAGCGCAACCGGCGGCAGCAAACATCCGCCCTAACGAACACGCACACCCCGGCTTTGTCTCGAAATTGTTCCTCGATGACATAGCCGGGGTAACACAGGTAAGACGTGTCGTCAGGGCGGCGTATTTGCCTCTCCGTGAGGAACATCACAGCGGGCCGTGCCGTCTCAAGGTGGTGGTGGACGGTATCGAGGTTCGCATGGAGTCCACGGACGTTAGTGAACTCCACCTCGAAATGTGAAGTTGTGGGGTTTCCTAGGGCCGCTGTGTAACGTTTATTTCTTTTTTGTTGCACTGCCATTGTAGATTTTGAAGAAGAAGCGTGAAGACAGGGCGACATTTGGTGCAGCAGTAAGTAACAAAGCGCAGGGGCTAGCTTTGTCTAGAACCGTGTGGTTAGGTCGGAGCCGACTCGCCGGACGGAAGGGCTCCCAAACCCCCCTGATGCAAGGCCGCCGCTACCCCACACCGGTTACCACCCGGAGCGGCAATCCCACATCAGGATTATGCGCAACATGTGGGGCAGCCTCCTGGGGTGGTTGGCCCCAGGCGGGCCCCATGACTGTGTTGCGGGCGGCCGCGGCAACGCCGTTGCTAAGGGTCTCCCTGGCCGGCGAATCGACCCACACCACCCACACTAGACTCCGTTTCGCCCCCACTGGTCCCATGCCTGCTGCACCATACATCGCCCCGGGCCCGGCGGTGCAGCTGCTGAACCCCGAACGCAACCCAGCCTGGGCTGGGTTACTTGGGGGGCTTTAGCACAGCTGCACGGTGGTACCCCCCCGGACCAACACTGTTGTACCACCTGGTACCCACATAGGGGCCGAAGCCACTCCATAGGTACCGTAAATTAACGAGCCTCGTCCGTTTATCAGCAGGTGCGCCACTAGCAGGTGAGGTCGCTGGGGCCCTATAGATGTTGGTAGAGCCCCTTTGCACCCAAAAACAACATACTTTGGCATGTGACCAGGGAAACAAAAAGCATCTGCCATTAGTTTTTTAATTCTACCTCCTCATACATAATAATATCTCTCTGATGAGCAATTATGTGTTTGTGTCTTGCTATTTAGGTATTTTAATAATTAGAATTCGTATTGTTTATGTTTCGAAATATCATTAAGTCGGACTTTTTGTTATTCGATCTATTGAAGCTCGGTATTTTGAGAGTAGTAATTATAAACGTTAGGAATTATAAAAATAGGAATAATGATCAATCAAATCAAATGGAGTTTTTATATTCGGAATTTTCAACTAATCGGAATTATGAAAATCGGTATTTTGAAATTCGTATTTGTGACTGACGGAATAAAGTTATTCGTATTTATGTAGTGTACCCAGTAGGTACAGTACATTTTAATGCAAAGTTTCATGTTTTTAGCACTCACCGTTTTAAGACGAAAGCCGAGGATGGACGGACAGACATGCATAACGAAATTATAAGGGTTCGGAGACTTTTACTACGGAACCCTAAAAAGGAAAGTTATGTTATAAGAACTATTTTCTTAAATTGTACCGCTAAGTAAGTCTAACTTATTTTAATAAAAATCGACTGAAGGTAGAGGTTTATGTTCACTTAATATTGCAATATAACATAGATTTTGATGAAATATTACAACATTATAGCATAGATAATAGTTTATATAAAAAAATAACTAAAAGATATACTTAGAACATGTACAATACTGTGACTTCGTTTAGGTGTCGAAAAATCCCTCTTTATCGATGTCACTGGATTACGTTCCTAAAATGTAAATAACGTTGGCCAAAATGTATATTTCTACCATTATGCTATGCATTTTTATCACACTTATAGGTACTCGTATATATTGTAACGCCATCTCGTAGCGAGTAATAAGACTACCAAACTCGGCGCCATCTAGTAGCAAATCGCAGTACTACTACGTAACGTCTTTCGGGAATGTTCTGTCAAGGTACTTCTATGTAACGTGTTATCTAGAAGCATCTCGAAGGTGTGGAATGTTCGCGATAATTCTTCCGTGAAGATTCTAGAGTAATCTAGAGTAATGACCGTACTATAAAGGCGGAGCACTTCGGTGGCGGGGGATCAGTATTTCCAGAGCGATAATACGAGTTATACCTGCGAGTTCGGATCTGTTCGCATTTCGTCTTGTATTTATTTTAATTTATTATATTAATATTTTCGATAATTAGGGCTAAAATTCATCACAAAACACAATCTTACCATTATCAAAGTGTATCTAGGTAAAACCCAGTGTAAAATAAATAAGAAATTAGTGATATTTGCGTATTTTGTTTTACCGGCTAAAAGTCAATGACTGTTTGAAAATTTTAAAAGTGAAACTTTATCAACTCGGATTTAATGTGATTTGAGTGATTTTTATACAGGTAATCGTACTAATAAATAACTACTTATTATCGTACCTGTTAGTTTTTGAAGTTGTAGTATATTCAATCAGATTCTTTTTGACATTACTTACGTATTTATTTGTGTATTTAGTGTATTATCAGGTAGCTTTTTACTAACTAAGTCAGTATAAATTTATAATATCGTAATGCCAGTCACACGTAGCATGTATTCTGCTCGCCGTGATGAGGCTAAACAAGAAGATATCTTGAGAAAACTTGACCTGACATTGAAGGAATTAGAGGTATCCAAAACGTTGATTAAACAGTTGCATAGGGAAAGAGATGAAAATGAAAAGGAACTATTAGATAGCCTAAATAAATACGACTTCATAAAAAAGCAGATGGCTGAGATGCACACAGAGAATAGGTTAGTGTTAGATGAGCGGGACATATTACAAAATATTGTGACTGGGTTCAGAGAGTGTAGTGACGAGTATGAACAGGGTCTCAAGCGCATGTCAGTCTTGGAACAGGAACTGCACGAAGCCCACCACCTCATTTCCCACCTTGAGGCTGAGAAACGTGACACCATAGTATCCCATACCCATAACTTGTTTGAGGAGTTAGTTGGTAGTGTGCCCAGCCTTGTTGCTACTGAACCCAGCTTAGAACCCACTATTACTATAGATTTAACAAAGGATGATACCTTAACAGCTCATTGTTCCAATCACAAGATGGGCATAGTTGAGTGCAGTAGAAACAAAATTAAGAAATATGTGAAAATTAATAAATACATAAGAAAAACACAAAAACTTATTAAAAGACAAAAAAGTATGTACAAAAAAGTCAAGTATATTAATGAGAGAAGGCAACTAGGCGATGAACTTGACATGTATTCATTATTAATTGAAAATAATATCTCTGATCATAATAACAATATTTTAAAGTTAGAATCAGAAATTAATAATTTAAAAAATTCACTAGACATAATGACTGACAGGTATTGTAATGTTAAAAGTGAGTATCAGGAATACATTCTGGCCATGAAGAAGCTTATGAATCCAAATTCCACATTGACATCAAACAACCATTTAATTAGTCCTGAGCCGGTCTGTAAGTCCTCGCTGACTTCAAACATAAGCCCTTCACTTGAGTCAAACAAGAAACCCAGTAGTTCCTTCACCAAACGAAATATGATTAAATCTGAAATAGTGATGTTTTGTGATGAATTAGGGAAATAAATGGGCCAGTTACTTAGTTCATATTTAGAACAAAATGTTACTAACTATTGTATGCCGGGATTAACTTACTGTAACATTATAAAAAAAATTAAAAATTGTAATTTAAACAGCAACTGTACACTTTTAATTTTGGTGGGAGATAGGGGAAATGCAGACAGAAATGCAATTGTAAACTGTTTAGAATTACTGAGCTTATTAGATGTTAAAAACATTATTTTATTCACACTTCCTTATAGCCGTGGCTTGTCACAGGCCGAAAACAATCTTAGATATAAGCTAAATCAAACAATACATACATTGACATTTCATAATCCAAATAAATTCCATCTGATTGACATTAACATGTATTTAGAAAATAAATTGTTATTGACGGAAGATAAATTCTATTTGAATAGATATTTTAGGAGACAGATAGCATCTTCGCTATCATATTTTATTAGTTATTCAGCCAAAAACTTGGCTAAACAATCTGCTTTTATTGAGCAGAAAAGTGACAATGTTTGTCTTGTGACCTTGGAATCTGTTCCTGAAAAGGGTGACAATAATTTAAACTTAGTTGTAGGACAATAGAGGAAATCCCTAGCAAATTAAATTTAAGGACAAAGGAAAAGTCTATGTTCATGAATATAATTCATCAAAATATTGAAGGCTTTTCTGGCAAAGAGTTAGAACTAGAATTATTTTTAAATGAAAAACGTATCCATGTACTTTGTTTAACTGAACACTGGTTAAAAAAACATGAACTCTTAGTTAATATTGATAATTATAAAATCATTAGTGCGTTTACTAGAGATTCCGCTATAAGAGGTGGGTCTCTCATTTTAATTAATGACAAATTAAAATCAAAAGACCGAAAAGACGTAGTAGCACTCACAAGTGAGCGAAATATTGAACTATCATGTGCAGAGCTAGAACAATATATTATTATTAGCGTCTATAGACCTCCTTCTGGAGATTACTACCTGTTTGAGTCCATTATGGAGGAAGCCTTAAAAAAGGTATGTAAATGTAAGAAGACTATAGTTGTATGTGGCGATTTTAATATTAATATTTTAGAAAACTCTCAGAATGCGCTAAGGTTCCTCAACCTTTTTAAATCTTTTAACTTACAAAATCTTTTTTGTGAACCAACACGCACCACAGCCACATCAGCTACCTGCTTAGATAATATTTTTTCTAACAGCGATGTAGATGAGAAATCTATAATACATTTTGTAAATTCAGATCATGCAGGTCAGTTAGCTAGATTTAAGTTCCAACATGTTCCATTATCAAAAAATATTGTTTGTAGACCAATCACAACTTATAGATTAGAAAAATTTAAAAAAAACATTAAGAATAAAGTACCTCTTTTGGAGTTGAATAATGATAAACACCCGAATGATCATTACGGAGATTTGTTCGGAGTAATCAAATACGAATGTGATAACATTTTCACTAAAAAAACAATAAATGTAAATCAATTTAAAATAAAATTTAGTGATTGGGCTACGCCTGGAATCTATAAAAGTAGAAGGAAATTATATGAATTATACGAGACAAAGGCATCTACTAATGAGCCACAAGTAATTGAACAGATTAAAAAGTACTCCAAACTATTCAAAAAAGTATGTTCAACAGCTAAATCTAATTATATACGGGCTAAAATTGAAAAATCTGATAATAAAACGAAGGCAATATGGAATGTTATTAACAAAGAAACTTGTAAAGCAAAGTCACGTGATCGATCCTTCGAGTTAAAAATAGATGATAAACATATTAAAACTGATTCTGAAGTGGCCAATGCATTTGAATCTTTCTTCACAAATGTTCCAATCACCACTACAAATAAGTTAAATTCGTCAAAAAACGTAGCCAATTCTCTTCTTAAATCTAGTGTTGATAAATGTAGAATTAACTTTGATTTTCAGTATATTGACTCTGTCACTATACTTAAAACTTTTAAACAACTAAATATAAAAAATACCGAGGATCTTTGGGGCATTTCAACTAATATAATAAAATCAATAGTGCCCGCTATAGCACCTCACCTTGCATTCATATTCAATAAATGTATAGATGAAAATCAGTTTCCTCATCTTATGAAGTACAGTAAAATCAATCCTTTATTTAAAGCAGGAGACAAAAGTGATCCTTCTAATTTTCGACCTATTTCCATACTCCCATCCCTCAGTAAAATTTTTGAAAAAATAATATTTAATCAATTGCTTTCACATTTTACAGACAATAAGTTACTTCATAACAAACAGTTTGGTTTCACTAAAGGCAGGAACACAACGGATGCAGGAGTTGCACTTGTGAAACATATATTTGATGCTTGGGAGGAAAAGCAGGATGCTATTGGTATATTTTGTGATCTATCAAAAGCTTTTGATTGTGTTGATCATGGGACTTTGCTACTAAAATTAGGTTATTATGGTGTTTCGAACAGCTCACTTGGCTTACTCGAGTCTTACCTCACTGGTAGAGTACAAAAAGTAAACATTAATGGCACCGACTCTTCTGGCGCCTCATTAGTCATGGGAGTACCCCAGGGCTCTATATTAGGACCCCTTTTATTCTTAATATACGTAAACGATCTTCCTTATTTCACTAAAAATCTTTGTGAGATAGTATTATTTGCTGATGACACATCATTAATTTTTAAAAGTGATAGACAAAAAGTAGCACTTGACGATGTAAATAATACCCTTTCGGAAATATTGCATTGGTTCACAAGTAACAACTTGCTGCTCAATGCGAAGAAAACAAAATGTGTAAAATTTACTATGCCCAATGTTAGACAGGTGGATACTCATATTACTATGAATAATGAATTAGTTCAAATAGTCAATACCACAGTTTTTCTTGGGATAACTCTAGATAGTAAACTACAATGGGGTCTTCATATCACAGCCTTGGCAGGAAGACTTAGCTCAGCTGCCTATGCGGTTAGAAAGATAAGGTCTCTGACTGACGAAAAAACGGCACGATTAGTTTATTTTAGCTACTTTCATAGCGTTATGTCATATGGTCTGCTGCTGTGGGGCTCAGCTGCCGATATTGAGACAATATTCATATTACAGAAACGAGCTATACGAGCAATCTATAGACTCGGACCCCGTGACTCGCTGAAAGAATTATTTAAAGAAATTAATATTTTAACAGTTGCTTCTCAATATGTTTACGACAACATCTTATATGTACGGAAGAACATAGATCTATTCAAAAAAAATTCCGATAACCATAATTTTAATACAAGAAATAAAAATAAATTGGCAATGACAAAAATTAGACTCCATAAAGTTGGTAATTCGTTTGTTGGCAAATGTATAAAAATTTATAATAAAATTCCTCAGGATTTGGTTGACATGCCTCTTAATAAGTTTAAAATAGTAGTTAAAAAATGTTTGATGATGAAAGGCTACTATAATGTAGACGAATATCTTAATGATAAAAATGCATGGTCACCCTAATCTTCTGTTGTTGGCCACTCGTATAATACAATAGAAACTAATTGTAACAATGTAAACAAAACAATATTAAAAAAGAAAATGGATAATCTACCTGAGTTTCTTGCTGGTCTCTTCTCAGGAGAACCAAATTACCGAACCAGCGAAAGAATCATTTTCTAATGGTTATTTATGTACTTACTTAATTTAGTATTTTTATAATATTACTTGACAAAATTGTAAAATTTTGACATTCATATGTGCTCTTTATGTGCCTAAACTGAATAAATGAAATTGATTCTTTGATTCTTTGATTCTGAGTTCAAGTGCGGTTAAAAGTATTCAGTGTAGCTTATAGTGAAGTGTAAATAAGTGGTGTAATAAATAAAGTGTTTTGAGGTAGTTCGATCGGCATTTTCCATTCCGTAGAACCCCGGCTCGTAACAATTGGTGTCAGAATTGGGGATTTGGACAATGCCGGTGTTACCGAAAGAAGACACAGAGGGCGTCCGTACCAGGGGTCAGCGCCAGCAGGAGTTGGACAGCAGGCACTTCGGAGGTAATACGCCGGAGAGGTTGGGTGGTCAGGAGCAGTCAACGGTGGAAGCAGGCCCGCCCACGGTATCTCCAGCGCCAGCACCTCCAGACTTTGCTGCGCTGATGGCGATGCTACAGGAGCAAGCCCGTCGCCAGGAGGAGCAGGCCCGCCACCAGGAGGAGCAAGCCCGTCGCCAGGAGGAGCAGGCCCGTCACCAGGAGGAGCAAGCCCGCCGGTTGGAAGAACAGCTGCTGCGGGACAAGGAGGAGCAGGCACGCCGGCAGGAGGAGCAGGCACGCCGCCAGGAGGAGCAGGCCCGCCGGTTGGAAGAACAGCTACTGCGTGACAAGGAGGAGCAGGCACGCCGCCAGGAGGAGCAGGCACGCCGCCAGGAGGAGCAGGCCCGCCGGTTGGAAGAACAGCTGCTGCGCGACAAGGAGGAGCAGGCACGCCGCCAGGACGAACAGACACGCCGCCAGGAGGAACAGATGCTCCTCATGAAAGATCTTCGAGCGACTTTTGGCAAGGAGATGAATGTGATGAAGGATCAAGTTCATCATATTGAGAACCGCATCACGGAAGCCGAAACACGGATAGAAGATGTAAAAAACCAGATTACAGAATATGTGAGGAAAGAGCTGGGAAATCTGAAAGCTGGAGATGGGAATGCGACTTCCTTACCTGCTGTACCTTCAGCACGTGGATTTAAAGTACCTCCATTCGATGGGACATCATCATGGTCGGCCTATACAAAGCAGTTTGAGGCCGTTAAGAAGGCAAACGGGTGGAGCAAAGCCCAGGCTATGACTGCGCTTACATTGGGTCTGCGAGACAAGGCGTTAACCATCCTAGAAGCTCTCGGAGACGATGTATCCTACGAGCAGCTACTAGAAGCCTTGGAAGCCAGATACGGTGACGCTCACCTGGAACACGTGTATCGTGCGCAGCTGAAGGATCGTGTCCAGCGCACTGGCGAAAACTTGCAACAGTGGGCCCTGGAAGTAGAGAAGCTGGTACGGAAAGCATACCAGTCGGTACCTGCGCTCATCAATGGGAATCTGGTGCAAGCATTCATCGACGGCATCCACGACCTGGAAGTCAGGGCTGCTGTGAGGCTCGGGCACCATGAGACTTTCAAAGACGCCTTGGCTCATGCTTTGGAGGTCGAAGCCGTACGGAAAGATCATCGATCTCACCGCGTCAGGGAAGTTGTAGCATCACCGGCTCGCGACCGTTTCACGAGGTATAGCCCTAGGTGCTACACATGTGGTGAGAGGGGCCACCTTCGATCCAGTTGCCCAAAGCGGACTGCAGAAAGAGCAGGAAGTCGTTCCCAAGGGGATAGGGTGACTAACGTCACCGCCCAGCAACGGCAGGGAAAACGAACAATAGCCAGGACTGCGTGGCGGGTGCCGGCTGATGTTAGAAGAGCCCCAAAGGTTTCGATCTCACAAACCCAGGATGGCAGATTCCATGGCAACGCAGACGCATTGTCAAGAAGACCTTGCCCTGAAGACCGTAAGCACTGTGCCAAACAGGAGATAAAGGTAGCCATACCTGTGAAGATGCTTAAAACGGATCTGAGCGACGAATGGAAAGAAATTCTACAACATGCTCAACAGGACGACGCAGACATCAAGCCAATATTTGAGTGGATTAAAGCAAGTACTCCTAAACCCATGTGGAGTGACGTCGCTTCAATGAGTTCAATCACAAAAAGTTATTGGGCACAATGGGACAGTTCAGTTATTCAGGATGGAGTCTTGTGCCGCAAATGGGAAAATGCTCGAGGAGACAGCTGTCATTTGCAAATGGTCGTCCCTAAAGTTAAGGTTCCAGATGTGCTACAGCTCTACCATAATGGATGTTCAGGAGGCCATATGGGAGTAAAAAGGACTCTGTTGAAGATACGTGAGCGGTTTTACTGGATCCACTGCCGCGATGACGTTGAGGACTGGTGTCGCAAATGTACGAGTTGTGCTGCAGTGAAAGGACCTCATACACGGAGCAGAGGTGCACTGAAACTGTATAACGTTGGGGCACCATGGGAAAGGATAGCCCTAGATGTTGCGGGACCATTTCCTGAAAGTGAAAGCGGAAACAAGTACTTCATGGTTGTGATGGATTATTTCACGAAGTGGCCAGAAGTCTTCGCTATACCTAATCAAGAAGCTACTACGGTCGCAGATAAATTAGTTCACGAAGTCTTCTGTCGTTTCGGGGTGCCTCTAGAAATCCATAGCGATCAAGGAAGAAATTTTGAATCTCAGGTGTTCCAGGAAATGTGTCGGGTCATGGGTACTCACAAAACCAGAACCACCCGCAGTCAGATGGAATGGTGGAGCGATTTAATCAGACATTGGAGAGATATCTGGCAAAAGTTGTGGAAAGCAGGCAAAAAGATTGGGACAAGCACATCCAACCGTTTCTTTTTTCTTACCGAAGTGCGGTTCACGAAAGCACGTCAGTGACACCAGCTTATGCGAACTTTGGAAGAGAATTACGGTTGCCTGCCGACTTACTAACCGGTATACCACCTGACGCTCCACGCAATATCACTGATTATGCGAATGACTTGCGCAGCAGGATGAATGACATTTATGAGCATGTCAGACAATCAGGTCAACAAATGTCTGAAAAGATGAAGACCCGTTACGACCGAAAGACAAACAATAAGAGCTTCGATGAAGGTTCGTTAGTGTGGTTACATAACCCAGTCCGCAGTAAAGGGAAGTCTCCTAAGCTGCAAGCTAAATGGGATGGATCATACCGAGTTGTGACCAAGATTAACGATGTCACTTACCGAAGACGGAAGAGTCCAAGAAGTGCGCCAAAGATAGTTCATGTGGATCGATTGGCGCGATATTATGGGCCTGACAATGCTCGGGACGAGCATGTCTTAGGAGGGGGCAGTGTAACGCCATCTCGTAGCGAGTAATAAGACTACCAAACTCGGCGCCATCTAGTAGCAAATCGCAGTACTACTACGTAACGTCTTTCGGGAATGTTCTGTCAAGGTACTTCTATGTAACGTGTTATCTAGAAGCATCTCGAAGGTGTGGAATGTTCGCGATAATTCTTCCGTGAAGATTCTAGAGTAATCTAGAGTAATGACCGTACTATAAAGGCGGAGCACTTCGGTGGCGGGGGATCAGTATTTCCAGAGCGATAATACGAGTTATACCTGCGAGTTCAAGTGCGGTTAAAAGTATTCAGTGTAGCTTATAGTGAAGTGTAAATAAGTGGTGTAATAAATAAAGTGTTTTAAGGTAGTTTGATCGGCATTTTCCATTCCGTAGAACCCCGGCTCGTAACAATATAGTACAACAACTAGGTACCTATATTATTTTCTTAACTAACAGTAATGACTATGCTAACTAATTGTTTTTACAATATAAATATTAAGTAACGTCAGCAACAAGTACAAATAACATTACGCAGTTAAGTCGCAACCGTCTAGGATCTAGCCGGCTAGACAGAGCTGAATGCATTTACTTGTAAAAGGCAGCAAGGCCTTCGCTTCACCTCCAGACGGCACGCTTCGTCTCTTGTCCTCCGTCCTCGATCACTCGTGCTACGCTCACTCGCCGTCTAGACTTGACAAACAGCTCTCACGTTACCTAATCTAATCACGAAAAAGGCGTAGACAATAGAAATCTAATTATAACACTAACTTACTTTGGACTATTTATTAAGGTAGATATTTTGTGAAGTTAGATTTTCGTGGTTGATATTGTAATGAATTGTTGATTATTTAATATTGTTTAACAAAGTCAGGTAAACTTAGTTGATATTTTTACCCAATAATTATACTCGACGTGATGTGATTCGATGAATGTGTTTGAATAGGTCATTACTTTGATTCAAAATGGCATTCACTCATGTAAGTCTATGAAATACGAACATATTCATTTCGGTCGCGATAGAATGAAATTAATCAATGTGAATGAATGTGTTGTAGTGGGTGGGAGCCGGGAGGTTTTAAAAATGGCATTCTGTTGGTAGAGCTCGACAGAGACAGACGTGGTAGTTACATAAGTGTGGATTTGTATCGAGAGTTATCGAAATATATATAATACCTACTTGTGAAAACTATTTGAATATATTTACCCTGTTATTACGAAGCGAGGTGTTTTATTTCAATTGGATTGGAGTTGTGAGAGATTCATTACAATATTCTTCACTTGAGAACTACTTATGAAAAAAAAAATTATACTAGAATGTTATCGAAGCAATAATTTGTCCTTGTATTAAGCTTTATTCTTGATGAACGGTTGAAGTAGTTGGCAATTACAGATTCACCATATTTCACCATAATAATAGGCATGCAATTTTAGTAGGTCGGTAGCTCGGATTATTCCACCATGTTCACCTGGGTGATTTCACCAAGGTGAACAAAGTGGAATTGATTAGTCTACTTTGATCACCTCGGAAATAAATCACCTGCGTGACGTTACCTAGGTGAACAAAGTGGAATTGATTAGTCTACTTTGATCACCTCGGAAATAAATCACCTGGGTGATATTACCTAGGTGAACAAAGTGGAATTGATTATTCTACTTTGATCACCTAGGAAATAAATCACCTCAAAACTTGTATCTTATGGGTAAATCGGTACTGTAAAATAAAACCCAATGTTTATAGGATAATGAATATGTATTTTTTTGGGAGAAAAAATCAGATAGTTTAAATCAGCAAGAACACAAAAAATTACTTATTCTACAGCAATCTGTTATAAAATTGTATAAAAAACAATTAAAAAGTTATCGGAATTTTTCTATAAAATTGCCAGTGGACAGATGCAAATAAAACTACTGCAACATTTAAAACTACCTTCAATTACATTTAAAACTATCTTCAACGACTTTAAAACTACCTTCAATGACATAAATGTTTATCGCTAATGTTGCCAATGTTAATAATTTTAGTACCCTATTTATTAATATGATATAATATATCTTATTAAAGACAGTAAAAAATAATACTTTTTTAAATCACCCAGGAGCAAAATATGATTCTATTATATTTATTATATTATTCTATATTCGTCGACAGGTTCTATTTTTTATTTCATTTTAATACTTAATGCCTACCTGATGCCATCCAAACATTGAGCATTCAGAGATAACCATACGCCGTTCAGCCATCTAAGTACCTACTTCAGCCTTGTCTCTAACCACATGGAATATATTTTTGTATTTTAAAGCAATGAGTGTTCTTAAACTATTCTTAAAACATGGAATCAAATCAAAATCAAAATATCTTTATTCATGTAGGTCACAAAGTAACACTTATGAACGTCAAAAAAGAAAATGCTTCTACATTTACATTTACCGCCAGATTCGCAAGGCAATAGGTAGAGCCTGTGAGGAAAGAACCTGGAAAGAAAAACTCACGGCCACTCTTTTTATTCGCCAGTAAATACAATTATTCTGTTACAACAATAAAAAGAGGGCAAGGGCAGTACGTGACCATGTGTGGACCAAGTAAAGTTACAAATTATGGATCTCTGTTATTTACAATAAAGTCAAATACTAGTTATAGGTGTCCCATAATCTCAAAGTACCCACACCTAACAATATCATAATAATAATAATTTAACAATAATAAGTGAGTTTTAGAGAGTATCAAATAGAAGTACTTAGCACCTAAGTAGCTCGAGTGATGAGCAAGCAACTCATTGCCATTTCTCTGTATGGTTTAGATAATCCTCAATAGTATAATATGCCTTTTTTAGGAGGTGTGTCTTAACAGCCACTTTGAATTTATTCAAAGGAAGGTTCATAATGTTTAGAGGAATTTTGTTATAAAAACGCACACCAAATCCTGCAAAGGAGTCATGAACCTTCTGTAAACGATAATACGTCCCTACCAATTTATGCTTATTTCTAGTATTTATTGCATGTATGTCACTGTTCATACTGTATAAATGTATATATATATTGTGATGCAACTGTTAAAATGCCTATTTCTTTAAATCTTTCTCTAAGAGAAACTCGTACATTCTGTTTATAAATCGCACGTATAGCTCGCTTGTGGAGTATAAAAATTATCTCACTTGCCCAACAGTAAAATTCCATACGACATGACACTGTGAAAATAGCTAAAATAAACCAGCCTAGCAGTTTCTACATCCGTGACCTGTCTGACTTTACCAATAGCAAAAACCGCAGAGCTAAGTTTCCCTGCAAGACCCGATGTTTGGGCGTTCTACTGTAATTTACTGTCTAGAGTAATACCCAAAAATACGGTTGATTCTACAAGACTAAGGGTATCAGCGTTCAAAATAATATTAGTAGGTACCGTAGTTCTGAACATTAGGCATACTAAATCTAATACACTTCGTCTTTTTTGCGTTCAGAAGTAAATTGTTGGTTGTAAACCAATCCAGAACTAGTGCAAGTAAACTATTTACTTTGTCAAAATTCCTCAGCTTGCGATCAACTTTAAAAATAAGTGATGTATCATCGGCGAATAGAACAATGTCGCACAAGTTCTGTACATTTAGTCAAAATATTTGTTTTATAATATCACTACATATTATAAAACCAATTCGCCTGTTCTATATGTATGTGTAGATCTTTAAAACTACGCAACGGAGTTTGATGCGGTTTTCACCAATGGATAGAGTGGTTTTTGAGGAAGGGTTTTGTGTATATAATTTGTCAAGCGGGCGAAGCGCGGACGTCCGCTAGTTATCTAGAAAAGTACAAACGTTTTTCTTCAATACACTATATTCTAATCTTGCATTAGAATTGCTAATTTTATTTTGACTACCTATTGGCGCACGCAAATTAGAATCTACGAGCGCCCATAATATTGACATTATGTCACGTCAATAAGTGCATACAATGATAATGTATTACGTCTCTCGATTCACCTCTAGACAAGTCTCCTTGGGCACGCGCTGGCGAGCGCAGTCTAGTCTAGACGAATTGCATTATGTAAATGTATCTATAGGTATATATATATTACACACCTAGATATTTAAATTGAATTCATTGTTTATGCTGTTGCGGTGTTATATTTTACTTTATAATATTGTATTAAAAGAACACTTGTTTCATTTCACATTTAGTGGATTTCAGGTGATCAGTTTAAAAAGAACTGTTGCATCGTTTGCGCTGTTTTGGTGTTTACGCACTGCGTCCCATATACGGATATGGGACGCAGTGCGTAAACACCAAATTTTTTTTTTATTATCCAAATTATCATCTAAGGGAAATCGATGACGGCATCGATTTCCCTTAGATGATAATTATTAGACGAGTTGGATTGGGATATAACAGCATTGTAAAACTATTTGATGACGTAGGAGTAGAATCTTTTCAATAGTTCTCCACGAATAAAACATAATGATCCCACGAGTCTCACTAGTCAAAAATAAAAGAAATCTATAGTAAACAATCGTACTAACTTGACATTGACAGCTAAAAAAGTATGACATTAATAACATACTTCAAAGTTCTGTTCCTGTTCTCCCTTTTTGACATGAAAGGTGCATTGTAACAGAAATGCAATTAAGCACCTTCAACTAATAAAGCTAGACGTGTCCTTTGGATTAGGTGTGCGTAGTTGGTAGTAGCACAGGAAATACTTTGCCCCACGTTGGGCGCCACTTGTAACCCGTTTGTTACAAATGGTCTCATATGGAGATTTCAATATAGACTAGTGGCCACTTGTAACGCTGTGTTTTTCATGCGCCCTGGTGGTCCTCCAATGATACTTACTTCTCTACGAATAACGAGGACGCCTATCGTCATAAAAAGTCTATACGTGTTTTCTATATAGACTAGAGGAAAATAAATTAAACAACCTTATGCTGTATTATGGGGTAAAAAATATTTTAGAAGAATTTCTGTAAATAAAAATAAAAAAATTAAATTAAATTTTTAAATGAAATTAGTTCATTGTTTTATAAATTATATTTTGGGAGGGCGCCACCGTTCGTGCGTTAACATTTGCTCAGTGTACAAATTGAAATTAAAATTGATAACTACACCGTAAACGTGCCAAAAGTGTTATTAAAACATAAAAGAAGACGCAAGTCGCTAAATCAAATTGAAGTACAAGTGGTTAAATGTGAAATAGTGTAAGATTCGCGCTAATTGTTTTTGGACATAACCGTTATTAAAATCAAAACAAGATTCGAAAACAATTACTTACGAAAGAAAACCGCGCAAGCACCCACCAAGCTATATTCCTGAATGGTCAAGGTACGCTATATAGTGAAGAAACTCATATGTGAAAATTATTATAACCTATTTGCATCCTTTTGTAATATTGTTGTAAATATTGACAGTCATTGACGTATTGGAAGGCACAAAGATCTATTCACCACTAGATGTCACTGTCTAAAATAGTTTAGCTGGCCTTTGATAGATGGCGCTATTAATTTTAATATTAATATAATTTGGTCTGCCCATTGATAAATCTCGCTAGATAATTGAGCATATATTCCATAATTCCGTAAATGGAAGAAAATGGATGAAAACGAAAATGGATGAAATTAAGGTAATGCTGATAAGAATACAAGAACTTAATGAACAGAAAGAGAGGATAAAAAATATTTGTGAAGAAACAGCTAAAAAAATCAGTGAGTAAATGAATGATAGATTCTTGAAATTAAATATACAGGGTGTTACGAAAGGGTTATATCAACCCGAAGCCAGCATCATCAGCTGGTCGATCATAACCCGTTTCGATATATGGCGACCGCCAAAGAAGAAAAAAAAAGTTCACCAAAAAATTTAAAAAGATATTTCAAATCAAAACAAACGTGCCCCAACGCTACGGCCTGACGTAGCTACAACTAGACAATGAGCGCGTGGTACGTATGTACAATGCCCTTGGTGGTGGCGCGGGCGTCGCGGCGGTGTGGGCGTCCTTAAAGGATTATTTTTGTTTATGTAAATAAAATTTTGACCAACACATAGTTATGTTTCCCCAGATCCTCGTCCGTGGTTCGACAGGTGCACCACATGCAAGTGATAGTAAAATCTCTGTCCCCAATTTTAGAAAAATCTTACCTGTTTACAGGAAAGGTTAATTTCTTGTGTAACAGTGTTAAATGCGACTTCGACTCGACTGCGTACACAGTATTTTTAGGTATTAAAACTCACGGTAGGTACAACTCCCGGGCAGCGCTCAAATTGCCTTCTGATGCTCCTACACAAAGCATCATCTCGTAATACTCTTCGTTACTCAGAGCCATTACTACACAACACAATCACTATCACACACAACTTGACCACAACTCACAAATTAACACACTAAACAATTATTTAGCTACCTCACCGCACAAAGCAAAGAATGCAACTGAACTGACCTGTGACCTTGCTAAATGATTTTAAATAAAATTCTAGGAAACTTCGTTCGGGCCCATCACTTGATGCGAAACAGAGACAAAATGTTCCTACCAGGAGTGAGACGGAAGGCTTTTCACAGGCGCGCATTATTTGTACCTATTATTTGTACCTATTTTGATGTCGATGACCGAAGCAGCTGATTTTAGCTAGTGTTGTTTAAACAAGTGTGTATTTTATTCGGTAATAATGTTTTTTTGTTATGACCTTTTTTTTCTTCTCTTGCGGTCGCGACATATCGAAACGGGTTCTGGTCGACCAGCTGATGGTGCTGGCTTCGGGTTGATATAACCCTTACATAACACCCGGTAGAGAACGAGCAACTGAACCAAAAACTAGAACATCAAAATAAAAAAATAGGAAAATACTATGTGAAACAAGACTATCCTAAAGAAGTTTTAGAAAAAAGAACTACTGAAAAGTCAAATGCAAATAGAAAAACTAAAAGGAAATACTGCTATACTGAAATATGACAAGTTAATAATACTAGAAAAGGAAAACCAGGTGCCTCATGTTAAAGGTAAGAGAAGGCTGCCTAACTCGCCAACACAAGACACGTCGAGAAAACACAGTGGAAAATTGCCTAAAATAAAAAGATTAGATTGAGAAGTATCTTGTTATACGTTCCCGCCTGTTTTTCGGAATGATTATTTTAGATTACATTAGACAATTTTTTATTTGGATTTCATAAAATCATAACATAGTTTAAAACAAAGTCTGTCCGTCCCTCCCTACGTAAGTATAGATCTTTAAAACTACGCAACGGATTTTGATGCGGTTTTCACCAATGCATAGAGTGGTTCTGAGGAAGGTATAACATTTGTCAAGCAGGCGAACCCGGGGGCGTCTGCTGTTAAACAAATTTGCGTAAAGGTACTACTGGCAAATACTCTTTATCGTATTTGCCAGTAACAGTTATTTTATGTTTAAGAATCATTACCTTTACGCAAATTGATTTTTAGTTTATTGATAAACGCATTTTAAGTTTATTGATAAAAAATGAATCAAGAAAATTACAATACTCTACACTGTAGAGTAAATAGTGATGACGTATTTTAATATTTTTAAGGTTTCCTCGCAATTCCCAAATGCGTGATAAATGAACACAAATTGCAGTTAGAAACTGGAAATTCCTGGAGTGTTCACCAGATGGCCTCGGCAGCGGACGCGGATTAAAAAAAAAGGTCTTTTCATTCATTAGTATTATTCTACATAATTGCATGACTAATAATGTATACTAACTGATATGCCCCAGTGATTGGTTTTCAGACTTTTTGACCCACCACATTAATTTTTTATTAATTTTTTAATGTAAATAGTAAAGACACAACTTATTTTTTTCTGTTGCATTATGTAGAATTAAGACTTATTATTTTAGCATTAAATCATGTTGTCATTCTTTCTCTAATGTGTAGCTACATTCTACATTGTCCATGAGTCAATCAAAAAGTCATGAGTCAATCAAAAATGGAACTGGAATACTTTCAGTGGGAATTGGGAAGAAGAAACGGTTTGTGCCGTGGAAATTTGCTATATAAGGAGTTGCCTCTCCTACACAAAGTGAAAATGATTATTTTTCTACCGTCAATCCCATCGTGTGTAAATAGATAGGTCTTTTAAAAATATTTAGAAATTGCAAAGACAAATTTTGGTTTAAGAATCCGTTAGTTCAGGAGTTATTTGCTAATAACATGACTACGGAACCCTATTCTTTGCGTGACCCACGCACTTGGTCGGTTTTTTTTTTAACTAATGCCAGTGCGAGGTTAGCGAAAAGTATAACGGATTAGTGAGATTCTATTGTATTACTTAGAAATAACACTCAATTTTTTATCGATATTTTGCGTATTCCATAGTGTACACAACACTATTAAACCCACACATTGCATTTTGTTTTTAGGATCGCGTCTGAAATGTCTTTGTGTATCTTTCTACATACTATATCTATGGTTCTGGGCATGGCAGATTGTCACAATCCCGTTCAGACGTCTCGCCGCGTCGCGCCCCGCCAACCGTTAGTTAAGAGCGCTCACTTTAAACCTCATCCATTTTAATTTAACCAAAGTGCCGACCGATAGCGAGGAGGAAGACTCATATCCGTTGACCACGAGTCCACAATTGACTCGGGAGTGTTTTTTCTGTCTACACTCTAAAATATCAACATTCCGTCACCTGATTCTATCAAGTTTATGGTTATCCGATTCTAGAGATTAAATATGGCCTCCTTATTTTAATAACGATTTTTACTAGGCTGTATTAATGAGTTTGCAACATAATAAAAATAGTGATCCGTAATCGTAAAGCAAATGTGAATTGATTAATGACTCAAACAGCAGATAAAATCATACTTAAGGTAGACAGGTACTATATACTCGTAGTACAGGCAGATGCCTCATACCATACAAAGAAATTATGGAAGACTCATATTACGGCTATTTGCCTAGCAACTACGTAAATATCCCAATACTTAGATGTACTGTAGATTAACGTTCCTTTGCTTCGATACGACGCAAAAACTCTGACCAAGCCAGGTACAGCCATCGGGGAACCTAATAGGGTGTAATTATTCGACAGACACGGTCATATTACTGTTACATTTTTAATGTCCCCGATGGACTCTCCCAGATTATAAGATATGGCAGAAGAAGCAATTAGGTAGGTAGTTTTAATTTACTAAATACCATTCACTACACTACATCCGTAATCTGATGTCGTTTTAAAATACAGTTTTCACATGATTTCACATGAAAGGTGCAAAGAGGCTCTACCAACATCTTTAGGGCCCCAGCGATCTCACCTGCTAGTGGCGCACCTGCTGATCAACGGACGAGGCTCGTTAATTTACGGTACCTATGGAGTGGCTTCGGCCCCTACGTGGGTACCAGGTGGTACAACAGTGTTGGTCCGGGGGGGTACCACCGTGCAGCTGTGCTAAAGCCCCCCAAGTAACCCAGTCCAGGCTGGGTTGCGTTAGGGGTTCAGCAGCTGTACCGCCGGACCCGGAGTGATGTATGGTGCAGCAGGCATGGGACCAGTGGGGGCGAAACGGAGTTTAGTGTGGGTGGTGTGGGTCGATTCGCCGGCCAGGGAGACCCTTAGCAACGGCGTTGCCGCGGCCGCCCGCAACACAGTTATGGGGCCCGCCTGGGACCAAACTTCTTCAAATCCAGAATGACAGTGCAATAAAAAAAAGAAAACATTTCACAGCGGCCCTAGGAAGCCCCACAACTTCACTTTTCGAGGTGGAATTCACTAACATCCATGGACTCCTTGATGCCGTCCACCAACACCTTGAGACGGCAGGGCCCGCTGTGATGTTCCTCACGGAGACACAAATACGCCGCCCTGACGACACGTCTTATCTGTGTTACCCCGGCTATGTCATCGAAGAACAATTTCGAGATAAAGCCGGGGGTGCGTGTTCGTTAGGGCGGATGTTTGCTGCCGCCGGTTACGCTGCCTAGAGAACCCCTCCAACTCCGTCCTTTGGCTGCACGTAGACCATGGCTCTATGAGCCAGATCTACGTGGATACCGTTCCCACACAGGGGATTCTGAGACAACAAAGCTCTTACAGTACCTCAGCGAGACGGCTGATGAAGCGCAGGTGCGGTTCCCGAATGCTGACCTAGTATTTCTGGGGGACTTCAATGGCCATCACATTGAATGGCTGGGGTCCCTCAGGACTGATCATGTGGGCAGGGCCGCCTATGCGTTCGCTCTCTCCCACGGTCTGACCCAGATGGTATGCGGGATCACCCGGATACCAGACAGGTCAGATCACACGCCCGCTCTGCTGGATCTACTGCTGACGAGTCGTCCAGCCCAGTACAGTGTTTCGGTAGGAGCCCCATTGGGTAGTTCCGACCGCTGTGTTGTTCACGCTGGCATGAAGGTGTCACTCCTTGCACGTGCTGTACAAACGTCAAGACGACTATGGCACTACTCGTCAGCGGATTGGGACGGTCTACGCGATTATTATGTGTCCGTCCCCTGGATGGCTCCAAGGAGCCGTCCGAAGGAGCGTTTCCTACAAAGCAGCGCTGGCGCGCTAGCGCTTCTGCGATTGCTGGCGAGATCAGTTTAGGGATGGAATATTACATCCCTTTCACTGATGTCGCCAGTATCCGCAGAGTCCGTCCGTGGTTCGATTGTGGCGAGATTGTGCCAAAGCTGTTCGACAAAAACAGTCGGCATATCGCGCCTGGATCAGGGCCCGGGCTGTGCGTGACTCAAACGTGGGCCATCTCAAAGCAGCGTACAACTGGGCCACCAAATCCAGTAAGAGGGCCTTTAAGAGAGAGATGCCCAGCGCGTCGCGCGGCTTGGTCAGGAGCTCACTTCCCATCCCACGGGCAGCCGTGGATTCTGGCAACTGGCCAAAGCCGTGCAATCTAACTTTTGTCAGCCCTCGCTGCCACCGCTGCGTTACCCAGATGGAACACTGGCTGGACCACACTATGCCTGATACGAGTATTGTTATCAGCTAATGTGATGTACGGGCAGTGCTGCGATCACTCGACGCGCGAAATGCCAGTGGCCCTGAAGGCATTCCGGCGGTGGTGCTACGAAAATGTGCAGCTGAGTTGTCTCCTGTATTAACGCGTCTGTAACGCCTGTCATACTCTACAGGGCTCGTGCCGGAGGTCTGGAAGGAGGCGAACGTACAACCGATCCCCAAGAAAGGGGATCGATCCGATCCAGGCAACTATCGACCCATAGCTGTCACCTCAGTCATTTGCAAGGTGCTTGAGCTCCTTTTAAATAAGCAGCTCATGCGATACCTAGAAGATCACTCGCTAATCAATGATCGACAATATGGCTTCAGGCCAAAACAATCAACGGGTGACCTCCTGTACCTCCCATATTCGTCACGTATGTATGGGGTGGGGATATGGAAAGGTACCTACGGCGAGTCCTTGGCTATTAGCCTGGACATCGGCAAAGCTTTCGATAGGGTCTGGCATACTTCGTTCCTTTCCAAGCTTCCAGCATATGGTCTACCTCCTCAACTGTGCAGCTGGATTGCCAGCTTTTTAAACGAGGGCCGAGTGCGGGTCCTCTGTGATGGCCAGGCTTCTCGCTTCTTGCAAGTGAATGCCGGAGTACCGCAGGGGTCCGTTCAGTCACCAACTCTCTTTCTTCTGCATATCAATGATAAGCTATCCCTCGGGAACATTCATTGCCATGCCGATGACAGCACACTGCGGAGAGACGACGACTCGTGGCTAATCTCGACCGTAACCTTGACAGTATCTCTCAATGGGGTACCGAGAACCTGGTCGAGTTCAATGCCCGCAAAACACAGGCGTGTGCATTTACAGCGAAGAAATCCCCTTTCCTTCCTCTACCCTCTCTTCAGAATGAATTATTACCAATGAAGGACAACCTTGACATCCTTGGCATAGACGTTCGTTGAGAGCTCAAATATAAAAACTACATCGAAAGATGTATAGGGCTAGCTTCGCGGAAACTAGGAATACTGAATAAGGTAAAGCGATTCTCTACACCGGACCAGAGGTGTCTGCTGTACAAGACGCAGATTAGACCCTGCGTCGAGTACAACGTAGAGATGCCGCTCCCACACAGTGGATATCATGTTCGCGAACGCCCTGCCTGTGCACGTGTTTCCTCCCACATATAATCCTGGGTTCTTTAAGCGGAGCGTGAAGAGGCACATCAGTAGGTCGTCAAGTTGAGGGCCACTCTCTATAGTATTGTGTGCTGTGAGAGTGGCCCACAATTGCTAGACGTCGTCCACCAGGCGGGCGGCATCAATTTGGCGAACCAAATATAAAAAAAAAAGGAAACAAGACATTTTGTAATGTCTGTACATAATATCAGTAGGTATGCACCGCGATTCAATTCCATGACACGATGTAGAGGTAATTACGTCGCCCGTGTCTCCTTGCACAAGATAGCCTCTGGTGCATACTGTGCCGTCATTTAATAGTGTTTCGTCTACAACGACGGACTAAGTAGGTATAACGCTACGGAGCCAATATGTTCAAACCTTTCTATATAAATACCTAATTACAAAGTCAAACCTAGCTAAGTAACCAGGGAGGTCCAGGGACGCCCGGCAACGGACGTTAGAGCGGCCGCGGCCCTGGGCCGCGGAACTAAAACAAAAAAAAAACAAAAAAGTAAGATTGGTTGTGCAACTTGCCTGTATAGCTTCTAAACCTATATCTCCTTTTACTAATATCAGGCCTATGTCACTCGCCTAACAACCGCAAAAAATACGTGACGTCAGCGAAAACTTGAAGTTGTAATACTTCTTTAAACTTTCGCGTTTTGTACACATTATAAACGGGTAGACTAACGGGTCTTTTACGCGATTTTTGAGATATATACATACCTCTTTATTACCCGACGTCTTAAGTATATAATTGAAGTTGTAAGTCAATAAGGGTTGTCTCTTGTTTGTGATACGGCATTGACCATAGAGTTGATATTGAGGCATTGCATTAACGTCATAATTATTGGTCAATGCTGGTACTTTCCTGACAACCCTAACGTTCGAATTATGTTCTCTGTAAACAAAAGAATGTGCTTTAATTAACGTCGGAGAGCAGGTTCTATATGTAAGTACTATTCCCTATTCTGTGCTAATATCTAAATATACATGAAGTTTGAAATTACCCTCCGAACTGTGTTGCTAATCTCGAGAGCAGCTGAACCGATTTCATTAATTCTTTTTTTGTTTGTGACTATCAGGAGAAGGTTTTTATGGAGGAAAAAAAAGTTTAGCGGAACATTAGAAAAATTTATGCGGTACGAAGTTCGCCGGGACAGCTAGATAAAATAAATATACCCATTTAAATCAACTTAACAAAAGAGCGTAAATAGACGGTAATTAACTATGTATTACAAACTTGGGCAGTAATGATTTAGTTAGCAACTGTATGGTGACATGTATTAACTATATTTGTTTTACTTGTTGTTAGCTGCAGCTTATATTCACTCGGATTATTCGATAAGTGGTAAGCAACTTTATATTTTCACAAGCAAATCATTACCTAAGTAAGTACTTACAAAGATATTGTGTTAAATAAAATACACGTCAAAAATTTACATAACAACCGACTTCAAATTACCGAAGTGGGACCAAATAATTGTCGGAATGGGACCAAATATTAAAATGTGACCTCTTGGGAAGTAAAGCTTTCAAATTAAAAAAAATCAAAATCGGTTCACCCAGTACAAAGATGAGATAAAAAAAAACATGCAGTCGAATTTAGAACCTCCTCCTTTTTTGGAAGTTCGTTTAAAATCCTCGCGTCATTGATGACTAGGAAGGTTACATCCTATCCCTATCCTATACCTTAGTCATATAGAATAAAATATTTCGAAACCGGAATTAGCCAAATCATTTCAGCCATTCTTGAGTACTACACAAACGCACAGCTTACATTGTGAGATTTACTTATTATATTCTAGCTATCAAGTACGCTGCGTAAACGGTTACCGAAGCATGGTTCCCCTTTAATAGTTCTAAGAAAAAGATCTGTAATTCTTCATATTAATTTAAACAGAATTCTCTACATAATTTGATTCATAGAAGTAGTCATTCACGTACATTCATGACGTTCAAGAGACATACGCGCGACGGGAACGGGAAAAATAAGCGTAGTAGGCACGTCATCACAGTGCCTCTGTTTGTTCCGGCTAATCTCTGAAACAGCTGATTTGTCTGAGATTTTAACGGGACTTTCTTACTTACAGAAACTTCAGATTTAATCTTACTTCAGACTTACAGATATCTCGAGAAATCGAGGACCAGCGGTCCCAACTCCGCCAGGATCTCATGGAGTCATGGAGGGTGCGACTTGAGCAACCCAAGGGGGGTGCCATCTTCATCGCGGCGGTGAGACCGATCATGGACGATTGGCTGCAGAGGCAGCATGGTGACCTCACGTACCGTGCGACGCAGATCGTTGCCGGGCATGGATGCTTCGGTAGCTATCTGTTTCGCATGCATCGTGAGGTCACACCCCGGTGTCAACACTGCGAGGTATCCGACGACGACACCGCACTCCACACGTTGGTGGAGTGCTCAGCGTGGGCGAGTCAGCGCCGGGACCTCGTAGTGGGTCTGGGCGTGGATACCCTCTCGCTGGGGACCATGCTCCAAGCCATGGTATCCAGCGGGAGTAGGTGGAACGCGGCCGTGTCCTTCTGCGAGCAAGTCATGCTCGCGAAGGAGGCGGCCGGGAGGGAGAGGGAGCGTACCCTCCCCGCCGAGTTCCGAAGTCGGCGGCCACGCCGCCCCAGACTACGCGACTACGCCCAAGACTATCGTCCTCCATGATCGGGGCCTGAGGACGGCGGGATCGCCACCCACCGTCCTTACAGAAGCAGGCTAGAAGGGTTGCGTGCTGCGGGGCCTTTTCCCCATAGCACGCAACCAGATTCACTCACTGACGCGGGATAAAACCCGACCCCAATGACGCGGGATTCTCGTCCCGACCAAACACCCGCAGAGACCACAGAGGTGGTCAAAGTCCGCCGGGCGCCACTGGACATACCCTCTGCTAGTAACCAGAGACGCCCGGCAACGGACGTTAGAGCGGCCGCGGTCTTGGGCCGCGGAATTAAAAAAAAAAAAAAAAAAAGACTTACAGATAGCTATTTATACTGTCGATTGACGGCACATGGTGGAATCTGCCACACATATTGCACAAAACACATACTTTTCCACTGTTATAATTTTATTTTCACTGACCGGTTTCACCTCACGGCATCATCAGAGATTTATACAAAATACATCAAACACAGAGATGTATACAAAGGACATCAAAACACTAGTGTTATGATGTCCGTATGAATATGTAGTACGATATTTTTATGTGAATTAAAACTATATCTATTTTGTATAAATCTCTGATGATGCCGTGAGGTGAAACCGGTTAGTGAAAATAAAATTATAACAGTGGAAAAGTATATGTGTTTTTGTGCAATAAGCTGATATTATAAGGATTAACTGAGGCTACTTTTAATCCCGGGAATATTATTATGTTCCCGTGGAAATTTGGAACTAAAAAACTACTCCAATATGCGGAATTCTACAAATACAACTACTTATTATGTTTTTACTAGACTTATAAATCCAGTTTTAGGGTTACGTACACAAAGGGTTAAACAGGAACCCTTTTACTGAGACTTCGCAGTCCGTCCGTCTGTCTTGCGCTTTATCTCGTCAACCGTGATAGTTAGAAAGTTGAAATTTTCACAGATGATGTATTCCTGTTGCCTCTATAACAACAAATACTAAAAGCAGAATATAATAAATATTTAAGGGGGCTCCCATACAACAAACGCGATTTTTTCTTTTTGGTAGGCACGGAACACTTTGTGCGCGGGTCCGACTCACACTTGGCCGGTTATTTTTTTCTTAGCACTATCACGTTTTGGCTACGGGTCTATAGTGAAAACAACTATCTCTTGATCGATCAGCTGTTAGTAAAATCACGCCTATGAAGTTTTGAATTTTGAATTTAGAGGACCTATACGAGGCCACGCCAAATGCGATACACGTCGCAGAGCACTGGGACAAGGCGATTTAATAAAAATTATAAGTGTTGTCCATCGACACGAAACGAAGAAAGTCATACTTTATGGGAATGCCGACCTAATTAAACCACTACATATTTAAAATAACTCATCGATCAACAAATATTTTCCGGACTATAGTTGGCTGCCGCGCCATGGCCGCACCACTGGAGATACCTTCTGCGTGCGTACCAGAGACGTCCGGCAACGGACGTGAGAGCGGCCGCGACATTGGGCCGCGGAATTTAAAAAAAAACTATAGTCGGCTGAAGTTTGGTTTCGGTACAGGTAACTTCAGGTAAGTTTAACAGTGACAGAGGACATAATTCAGTAGCTCCTTGGATAAAGAAAATACAAAACTCTACGGGTGTGGTGCGTAGATACGTCAGTGAGTACTTTACATAATATTGTCTTATGACAGGTTTTCGTTACATACGCCAATGTTTAATTAAGTCTACATTTTTTTAAATATTTTATTCTCTTTGGAATAAATCGTTCTGTATCCAAGTCTTGTAAAAGGTTTTTAATTGATAACTTTAGCTTTAATAGACTGGTGTAATCAATACGTAAGACGGGACGTTATTGCGTGTATTTAACACGACTTTCAGCTTCGTTTATGAAGTGTCGAGACGAGAAAGGAAGGGGTCGTAGGGAGGTGAGGGGGTCGCGATGACGACAAGTTGGGGTCAGACGGCGTCGTTCAAGGTTAAGGCCGACCGGCGCACGCACGTTCTAATGTTATACCTATAGACTGTTATGTAAGTCTGGCACAGATGGTGCATTATACGGTGTACCTTTCGTTAACATAATACATGTAATCCTAAAATGGTGTGGCACAATGAATTTGGCATACTTTTTTTTGGCATAATTATACTTGGTCATAATTGATTTTTAGCAGCATATGTACTGTGGCATAATTATATTTAGGTCCAATATATTTACGCATAGTTATAATTTGCACAATGTTTTTAGGCATAGTGTACATTCGCCTAATAGTATATTTTACTAAAATTTTATAGGTATAAATTAATGAAATGAATGAAAAATAAAAAAGTTACTTTAACCAGGATTTCCTACATTACATAGTGTCAAAGTAGGTTTAGGTGGCCTTTTAATTATTTTACATAGTTACTTATTCTGCCTTAGATGATTATGACTATATTCACTATAGTTTGATACGTTTATGCCTTTATAAAGCTATGCTTATAAATTTTATGCTTAAATATGATTTTGCTAATTTTATTTATGATTAAGACAAATATGCTAAATTTGTTACGGATAAAAAAATTATGCATAAATATCATTAGTCTAAATTACCATATGCCAAAATATTTTATGGTTATTTTTTTTATGCAAATGGATAGTGAACAGCATTATACATATATGACACACTGAAAATTCGCCGTTTAATTCAATGTCACATCTACGAACGAGCAACGGTGACGCGTCTACATTTCTCTAAACACACAAATCACGCCTGTTTTCTTGAAGGGGTAGGCAAAAGCATGTTATACGCCCTTTTATCACCAGTAACTTTGTTAGTCCCACGCTCAGAGTAATCATACAGGGAAATAATATAATAAATAAATATGTTAGGACAATTCACACAACGCCATCTAGTCTCAAACTAAGCAGAGCTTGTGATATGAGTACTAGATAAATAAAAAATAAAATAAATCTAACTACTTTGCAATATTCCGCCACATGCAAATTACCCAACTCTCGTATTTATTCATGCACAAGTCCGCCCTCCAAACCCACTTAGGCCGAAAGAATAGAGAAATAATTTTGAAAATAGAATAAATATGAGAGTTGTGTTATCGTACAAAAAATAATAAAAAAACCTCGACACGTGTTTCGCCCCCAACCAGGGGCATCATCAGGAGATGTTGATGGCTCGGCGCACGGCGACCGAATGAGCCACAACTCGTAAACCGCACGTATTTATATCCTAGGTTTTTTATTTCTACCCACAACCATAATACCAAATTATTTTATGTGTACCCACCACCGTTGTTTGAATGACGTATACCTACCCGCAGCAAAGGGGAAGAGGCGAAATTAAGTTGATCATTTAAAATATTAGGGTTCAAGCGTCTATGTTTGTAGATTTCTAATTGTTCCAAAACCGAAAGCCTCAGTCCTTTGTTGCAGGTGTGTAGAACGTCATAAGTGTGAGGATTAGGTAGGGAGTGACCGGAGTCCAACAAATGTTTTGCGAAATGAGACCGTTCTGGGCGATTGTTTCTAAAAGCTGATATATGTTCTTTATACCGCGTCGCGAAGCTACGGCCGGTTTGGCCAATATAAACACCCTCACAATCCCCACACTTAAGCCTATACACACCTGACTTCCTGTCATCCCCAATTTTCTCCTTAACATTGCAAATGTTTCTCCGGATAGTGTTGTCCGTTCTAAACGCGACATGAATATTATTTTTACGCAAAATTTTGGCAACTTTTATTTTATTTTTATTTATTTTATTTATACTTTATGTACATCGTAGAATCAAACATCACATTGATAAGTTTAAAACATGCACAAAGGTGTGCTTAAGTCAAAAATGACTTCTCTTCCAGCAGACCTCATAGTTAACAGGATAGATAGCATACATAGCAGAGAAGAGAAGTTAAACAAAACAAAGCATAGGGTAGAAAGGGTAGAGAATACAAATAAATACTTACTATACCTACAAAAAAGACAAATATAAAGACGTACACACTTAAATCTAAAAAAGAAACAGTTATTTACATACAAAAATCAAACCCAATATGTATAAAAACGAAATAAGGCATTACCTACTATTTCGGAAGTGTTCCCGAACTCGTCTCTTAAAAATGTCCAACGAAAGGCTCGCACGTATCTCATGTGGAAGTGAGTTCCATAGTCTGACAGCTTGAATAGTGAAGGATTCGTCATAGCGACTAGAGGAGTGGGCAGGAGTTCGAAGGAGAAGGGAAGAAGAGAAGCGACATTCTCTGTCTCGAGGCACCAAATACTCAAAGCGTTCACGCAGATAGGTTGGAGAATTAAGATTGTGAAGGATAGTATACAGGAAAGACAGAATGTGAGCATTACGGCGCTGCCGAATCGGAAGCCACCCCAATCTACGCCGGAACTCAGATACATGATCGTATTTCCGAAGACCGTAGATGAAGCGGATTGCCAGATTCTGCAGACGTTCAAGTTTGTTTACTAGTTCCTCCGATGCATCCAAGAAACAGACATCAGCATAGTCTAAAAGTGATAGAAGAAGAGATTGCGCAAGAGTCACCTTAGTTTGAAAAGGTAAGAGTTTCTGAAGAGATTTGAGAGATTGAAATGAGTAGTACACCCTCCTACTTATCTCTGCAATATGTACATCCCAGGAAAGGTAACGATCTATATACAATCCTAGACTTCGCGCACTTTGGGAGTAGTCGATCGGTTTGGTATCGAAAATTATTTGTGGCAATGAGTCGAAATCCAGAAGGCCTAACATATACCGGCCACCAACAATAAGTGCCTGAGATTTGCTTGGATTGACTATCAATCCAAAGGATTTAGCCCAACTACTAATGTTGTCCAAGTCACTATTGAGGGCAGCAACAGCATCGTCTATCTCGTCGACCCTAAAATGACGATACAACTGCAGGTCGTCCGCATAGAGATGATAATTCAAGGACAGTACCCTAGTGATGGCGTTTATGAAAACTGAGAAGAGAAGAGGAGACAGCACACCACCCTGAGGAACACCCGCCACCAAGTCACACCAAGTAGACGTAGTCTCCCCAGCACGAACAGACTGCGAACGTCCCTGTAGATAAGACCGGAACCAGGCAGTTGCAGAGTCAGAGACATTAAGGGATTTTAAGATTCCCAAGAGTATGTCGAAATCAACTGAATTGAATGCACTACTAAAGTCCAGAAGTACAACTATGGTGAGTCGTTTGTTTTCGATGGCCAGTCTAATGTCATCAGTTATTTTAACTAGCGCTGTTACCGTACTGTGACCACGTCGAAAACCAGACTGATATGGACTTAGCAGGCAATTAGAAAAGAGGTAGGAAGACAGTTGATTGTGGACAATACTCTCAAGAACCTTGGACAGGATTGGGAGGATGGATATTGGACGGAACTGGGAGAGAGACGTAGGATTAGGCACTTTTGGCAACGGAATGACATTTGCTTTCTTCCATGCCGACGGAAAGCAGTTGGATGTTAAGGAATAGTTGATGATATGGGTAAGGACAGGAATAATTTGGTCAGTGATGGGAAGGAGCATTTGCAGTTGAAGGCCGTCATTACCAATCGCCTTGGAGGTAATAGTCTGCAAATGTTTTTTAATGACTAACTCTGAAACCGGGCCAAATGAGAATGAAGTGCTCGACGATATGGGAATGGATGAAAGATAATTCAAGGTTCTTAATTTGTCATCATCTGGAATGCTAACAGGAACGCTCGAAAAATTAGTGTTCAAGGCACTTAGATCCAAATCAGCAACAACACTGTCGCTCGAAGCCTTACCGATACCAAGAGTTTTCAGGAATCGCCACACTTCAGCTGTGCTGAGATTTTGGATTGATTGGTGGATGTGATTACGCTTAGCTTCCCTACACAGACGACTGCAGTGGTTACGCAGCCCCTTGTAGAAGTTCCAATCTATACCACCCACATGCCCTCTCAGTCACTCCAGATTTATGTTTTTAAAACTGCGAAGAAATAGAAATCTACTCTTGCGTTTCGGAGGGCGAATTTTGTAGGACAGGAACAACAAGTCATGGTGTGAGAAAGGAGCAGAAAGCTGTCCATGAGTAGCCACCTTATGGGAGTCGGAAACTAGGATGAGGTCAACTGAGGGCAACTTTTTCAGATATCGGACCTAAATAAGTTAGACTAGCTCTATACCGATGGACGTCTCGATCCGGGGGAACAGCATATAGTAAACTACGCGTAATTGAGGCTCGCCGCCTTCCAACTAAGTTGTCCACAAGCTTGGTACTGTAACCATTAGATTTAGCAATTTGATAAATAATATTTAATTCGCGGTTAAAATTTATTTGAGAAAGTGGAACCGAAAATAGCCTGTGAACGTAGCTGTGGAAGGCGGCAAGCTTGTGCTGCCAAGGATGACAGGAAGTAGCAGGAATTACTGTGTCAGTATGAGTGGGTTTGCGAAAGATCCGGAATTCATGCCCACCCTCATTTCTAGTAATAGTCAAATCTAAGAAATTTATGGACCTATCCTTCTCTAACTCGAGTTTGAATTTGATTTTAGGGTGAACACTATTCAAATGAGATAAGAAATCCGTAAGTCGGTGACCCGCCAACACAACAATATATCGTCAACGTACCTATAATAATAATGGATGTTTTCGTTACCTACAATGTAACTATTTTATGAGTACTAGATAAACTGATATATAAATACTTATACATATACTTACACTTTTTTTTTGTAAATACATAGATATTATACATAGGAAACAACCAAACTTCGGTACAGACGTATATGTCATCACACAAAGTTTGTGCCGACCGGGAATCGAACCCGAGACTCTGGTGTCGAAAGCGGATGCACTCCGACAACGCCACCGAAGCGGTCATATAAGAATAGGTACAGGACTGTTCGCATCTGCCAGCTTATAGCTTATATAAAATATTGACTTATAATGACGTAGTCGATAAATTTTCCTTTTTATCGATAGCTCATTGAAATGAAGCCCTAAGACTGCACTACAAAATAAACATATGATTAGAATGAACTCTAGATTTGACCTCAAGTAGGTTTGCCAAACAGTGAAATAGATTCGGACAGTCTCGTTGTTACTCAAAATTTTAGCCAACAGATAAAGTTACTTTATCAATAGTTATCATACAAAATAGTTTCGGAATCACAACTTGGGGTCAAAATAAAGAGTGCCTACTCAAAGTTATTTTTGAAGTTTTTCTATGAATTTATGTATCACGTGATTGTCGTGAATGTCACAACTCACACGTAATTTGTTGTCAACCTACTCAAATACCAGGAGCAACGCGTTTGCTGTCGAAGAAAAGAGAAGAAACATTTATGTTCTTGTCTTCCTTAAATTTACACTTTTTATAAATTGGTTCCGCACAGATATTTAAAATACAACTGCTGTTTGTGTAGAAGTTTATGTAGCTGTTGAGAACGCTGGTGGGTATAGTAGTATGTAGGTATTCAGTTTCGGGATAGAGAGATCGTGGATGCCAGTCACTGCACTACCATATCGTGAACTCTCTTTCGACTCATTTACCATGAAGTAAATGATCTGCAAGGTGTTTGGTTATTTTTGACCGACTTTAAAAAAGAGTAGGTACTTAGGTTCTCGATTCGTCATGATAATGTGATGCATAAAAGTTCATAAAACATCGCTAAAAGTGGCAACTTGTATGGTTGAACGAGGATATCAGAAAAAGTAGGAGGTGTTGGTGTCAGTTTCACTAATATGTATCTTAAGGACCCCTAAAAATTACAAAGAGAACCGCCCACTTTTTTGATTGGAGCCGCTTTGAAGAAACTAGGTATCAATAGCGATGTCGGCATATATCAAAGACGTACACGTCACAACACGTGTAAATTTTACCGCAAAAACCATATTATTCCGGTGTTGCAAGTTAACGCAATGTTCTTCATAAACGGGGACTTTATTAGCTTTTTTTATGCTGGATATTTGTTCATTTTAGCAATTGGTAATAAATTACTAATCTTAGACTACATGGATAAAGAAAGTCGCTTTTTCCGTCTGTCTGTTCTGAATGTATGTTTAGTTCTTGAAAACTACGCAACGGATCTTGAAGCGGTTTTTTTTAAATGGGTTTAAGCAGGTTTCGAAATGTATTTACATGCATACTATCATGCGAGCGACGCCGCGCTGGCATTCAACAATTTTATTTTATTTCATAGGTCTTAGGGAAATATCCTGTGTTTATGGTAAATAATAATTATGTTATTATTTATCTCTTAAATTATTTTATACTAGGTACCTACTAGCTTTTTTCATAAATAAAACTAAGTACCTACTTGGTACTTTTATTAGATTTTTACCAAAATTACGACGTAATTCAAGGAAATAAGACATTGGACTTGGGCAACACTTACAACTATCTAATTTCTTTTCAGTTGCAAGTAAACTTTGATATTAGGCGTACGTAGTAATCTGTGTTAATCGATCATGGCGTATTTAAGTAATAGTGAATATTATGAAATGATACTTTGCGTCGGGGCAGCAGATGGCAGTCTGCGTGAAGCTCGTCGCCTTTATCGAGAAAGATTTGTTGACAATAGACTCGAAGGTGAACGGCGGCGGTTACCATCTGTGGAGTGCTTCCGAAAAATGGTGAACCGTTTACATGACACTGGTTCTTTCCGTGGTTCCCGCTCAGAAGGCAGACCATCTGTTGTACCACCAGAGCAAGAAGTATTCTCGAGCATTTTCAATCCAATCCCAGAACACTGAGATCTGGCAGAACAATGAGACTGGCATCCCAGAACACTGAGACTGCACTACAAAATAAACATATGATTAGAATGAACTCTAGATTTGACCTCAAGTAGGTTTGCCAAACAGTGAAATAGATTCGGACAGTCTCGTTGTTACTCAAAATTTTAGCCAACAGATAAAGTTACTTTATCAATAGTTATCATACAAAATAGTTTCGGAATCACAACTTGGGGTCAAAATAAAGAGTGCCTACTCAAAGTTATTTTTGAAGTTTTTCTATGAATTTATGTATCACGTGATTGTCGTGAATGTCACAACTCACACGTAATTTGTTGTCAACCTACTCAAATACCAGGAGCAACGCGTTTGCTGTCGAAGAAAAGAGAAGAAACATTTATGTTCTTGTCTTCCTTAAATTTACACTTTTTATAAATTGGTTCCGCACAGATATTTAAAATACAACTGCTGTTTGTGTAGAAGTTTATGTAGCTGTTGAGAACGCTGGTGGGTATAGTAGTATGTAGGTATTCAGTTTCGGGATAGAGAGATCGTGGATGCCAGTCACTGCACTACCATATCGTGAACTCTCTTTCGACTCATTTACCATGAAGTAAATGATCTGCAAGGTGTTTGGTTATTTTTGACCGACTTTAAAAAAGAGTAGGTACTTAGGTTCTCGATTCGTCATGATAATGTGATGCATAAAAGTTCATAAAACATCGCTAAAAGTGGCAACTTGTATGGTTGAACGAGGATATCAGAAAAAGTAGGAGGTGTTGGTGTCAGTTTCACTAATATGTATCTTAAGGACCCCTAAAAATTACAAAGAGAACCGCCCACTTTTTTGATTGGAGCCGCTTTGAAGAAACTAGGTATCAATAGCGATGTCGGCATATATCAAAGACGTACACGTCACAACACGTGTAAATTTTACCGCAAAAACCATATTATTCCGGTGTTGCAAGTTAACGCAATGTTCTTCATAAACGGGGACTTTATTAGCTTTTTTTATGCTGGATATTTGTTCATTTTAGCAATTGGTAATAAATTACTAATCTTAGACTACATGGATAAAGAAAGTCGCTTTTTCCGTCTGTCTGTTCTGAATGTATGTTTAGTTCTTGAAAACTACGCAACGGATCTTGAAGCGGTTTTTTTTAAATGGGTTTAAGCAGGTTTCGAAATGTATTTACATGCATACTATCATGCGAGCGACGCCGCGCTGGCATTCAACAATTTTATTTTATTTCATAGGTCTTAGGGAAATATCCTGTGTTTATGGTAAATAATAATTATGTTATTATTTATCTCTTAAATTATTTTATACTAGGTACCTACTAGCTTTTTTCATAAATAAAACTAAGTACCTACTTGGTACTTTTATTAGATTTTTACCAAAATTACGACGTAATTCAAGGAAATAAGACATTGGACTTGGGCAACACTTACAACTATCTAATTTCTTTTCAGTTGCAAGTAAACTTTGATATTAGGCGTACGTAGTAATCTGTGTTAATCGATCATGGCGTATTTAAGTAATAGTGAATATTATGAAATGATACTTTGCGTCGGGGCAGCAGATGGCAGTCTGCGTGAAGCTCGTCGCCTTTATCGAGAAAGATTTGTTGACAATAGACTCGAAGGTGAACGGCGGCGGTTACCATCTGTGGAGTGCTTCCGAAAAATGGTGAACCGTTTACATGACACTGGTTCTTTCCGTGGTTCCCGCTCAGAAGGCAGACCATCTGTTGTACCACCAGAGCAAGAAGTATTCTCGAGCATTTTCAATCCAATCCCAGAACACTGAGATCTGGCAGAACAATGAGACTGGCATCCCAGAACACTGAGACTGCACTACAAAATAAACATATGATTAGAATGAACTCTAGATTTGACCTCAAGTAGGTTTGCCAAACAGTGAAATAGATTCGGACAGTCTCGTTGTTACTCAAAATTTTAGCCAACAGATAAAGTTACTTTATCAATAGTTATCATACAAAATAGTTTCGGAATCACAACTTGGGGTCAAAATAAAGAGTGCCTACTCAAAGTTATTTTTGAAGTTTTTCTATGAATTTATGTATCACGTGATTGTCGTGAATGTCACAACTCACACGTAATTTGTTGTCAACCTACTCAAATACCAGGAGCAACGCGTTTGCTGTCGAAGAAAAGAGAAGAAACATTTATGTTCTTGTCTTCCTTAAATTTACACTTTTTATAAATTGGTTCCGCACAGATATTTAAAATACAACTGCTGTTTGTGTAGAAGTTTATGTAGCTGTTGAGAACGCTGGTGGGTATAGTAGTATGTAGGTATTCAGTTTCGGGATAGAGAGATCGTGGATGCCAGTCACTGCACTACCATATCGTGAACTCTCTTTCGACTCATTTACCATGAAGTAAATGATCTGCAAGGTGTTTGGTTATTTTTGACCGACTTTAAAAAAGAGTAGGTACTTAGGTTCTCGATTCGTCATGATAATGTGATGCATAAAAGTTCATAAAACATCGCTAAAAGTGGCAACTTGTATGGTTGAACGAGGATATCAGAAAAAGTAGGAGGTGTTGGTGTCAGTTTCACTAATATGTATCTTAAGGACCCCTAAAAATTACAAAGAGAACCGCCCACTTTTTTGATTGGAGCCGCTTTGAAGAAACTAGGTATCAATAGCGATGTCGGCATATATCAAAGACGTACACGTCACAACACGTGTAAATTTTACCGCAAAAACCATATTATTCCGGTGTTGCAAGTTAACGCAATGTTCTTCATAAACGGGGACTTTATTAGCTTTTTTTATGCTGGATATTTGTTCATTTTAGCAATTGGTAATAAATTACTAATCTTAGACTACATGGATAAAGAAAGTCGCTTTTTCCGTCTGTCTGTTCTGAATGTATGTTTAGTTCTTGAAAACTACGCAACGGATCTTGAAGCGGTTTTTTTTAAATGGGTTTAAGCAGGTTTCGAAATGTATTTACATGCATACTATCATGCGAGCGACGCCGCGCTGGCATTCAACAATTTTATTTTATTTCATAGGTCTTAGGGAAATATCCTGTGTTTATGGTAAATAATAATTATGTTATTATTTATCTCTTAAATTATTTTATACTAGGTACCTACTAGCTTTTTTCATAAATAAAACTAAGTACCTACTTGGTACTTTTATTAGATTTTTACCAAAATTACGACGTAATTCAAGGAAATAAGACATTGGACTTGGGCAACACTTACAACTATCTAATTTCTTTTCAGTTGCAAGTAAACTTTGATATTAGGCGTACGTAGTAATCTGTGTTAATCGATCATGGCGTATTTAAGTAATAGTGAATATTATGAAATGATACTTTGCGTCGGGGCAGCAGATGGCAGTCTGCGTGAAGCTCGTCGCCTTTATCGAGAAAGATTTGTTGACAATAGACTCGAAGGTGAACGGCGGCGGTTACCATCTGTGGAGTGCTTCCGAAAAATGGTGAACCGTTTACATGACACTGGTTCTTTCCGTGGTTCCCGCTCAGAAGGCAGACCATCTGTTGTACCACCAGAGCAAGAAGTATTCTCGAGCATTTTCAATCCAATCCCAGAACAAGTACTCGCCGCGCTGGGATTGTTCTGGGAATGAATCATTTGAGAGTATGGCGCGTGCTAAAAGCAGATGGTCAACATCCGTACCACTTCAGGCACACCCAAGAACTGACACCGGCTGATTTCGTACCACGTCTCAACTTTTGCCAGTGGTACCGAGAGGAAGCACAACGATCCCCTAGTTTCGCGAACCGTATTTTATGGACCGATGAAGCCTCTTTTACTCGTGCTGGTATCAGTAACTAGCATAACGAACATGTATGGACTCATCAGAACCCACACGCATCTGCAGAAAACAACTTTCAGCATCAGTGGCGTGTTAACATTTGGGCGGGAATAATCGGAGATATTTTAATTGGTCCTTTCGTGCTACCGAGTTCGCTAAACGGTGAAAATTACCTCGCGTTCCTTAGAAACGTCTTAGAACCCGAACTTGAAAACTTGCCTGTAACATTGTACACAAATATGATGTACCAGCAAGACGGAGCGCCAGCACATTATGCGAGAGATGTACGGGCGTATTTAGATGAGCGGTTTAACCAGTGGATCGGACGTGGTGGTCCCATACCTTGGCCTCCGAGGTCACCGGATCTCACACCACTTGACTTTTTTTTGTGGGGCTATGTCAAAAACAAAGTGTACAGTGCGGTATGTCTCACGCGTGAAGATATGGAGTCTAAAATATTTGATGCATTTAGCAGTGTAACTCCAGACATGCTGTGTAATGTAACTGCCAGCATGATGCGACGGACCCAACTGTGCATTGATCAAGGCGGCGAACATTTCGAGCCCTTACTTTAGTACCTACTTTTTAGTTTAGTGTTTATTAGTATCTTAGGTAGGAAGTGTATTTTTTATTAAATTCAATAATGTTTATCTAAGTATCGTGATATTAGTGAGTTAGTTATGTTTATTGTGGAACACAGTACCTACCTATCTACCAGGATGACATGCACAATGAAATCGGTAAGTTTTTGTTGTTTAAAGTCCACAACCTATCATTACTACAAAATAGTATTCTGTACCAGGAGCATATGAAATAAGAGTTGTTTACGATTCATCGAAGGGGACTGAACCTTACGACTAAATTTGACCCTAGGTAGTGTTGGGTTTATAAAATATCGATTAAATCAACAAATCAATTAAATTTACATGACACCTTAAAAGTTTTAACTAAACTTGTATTTGCAATTTTGTCCGTGCGTATAGTTAACTCAACGCGCATGTGTAACGAGGGTCAAATATGACCACACTAATATGAAACACGTTGTATAACTTTTTATGTATGTATTTGTGTATTTATGTAGTTATAGTTTATGTAAGTTTATTAACCTGCACACACATCAGGACCTGTTTGCATCACGATCTCCTCTCTTAGGCCCACTGGAAGAGATCTCTTTAGAGATAAGTGGCGCCATTGTATACAGGTTTAGTTTGTATCCATTTACTGTTTTATTTACTGTGTGTACAAAAAAAAAGAAACAAAAAAAAAAAAAGAGAAGACACCCAAACTCCGAAACCAAACATTTCTGGATCACACAAATAATTTGGTTCGACCTGGAATCGAACCTGGGACCTCAGGGACGGCAGTCGCATACTCCACTCCGCACCACTGCGCCACTGAGGCAGTAAAACAGTACTTCTACTACCTACACTTCGGGACAGCATAGTAGGTATGTTCAACAAATTGTAGTAAAATGAACGAAGTGTAATACTACGAGTAGATGGCAAGTTTCCAACATTTCGAGACAGGTCCCACCTAATTTTTTCAATTATTTTTGGTACAGCAGAAATAAAAGGATTAAAACAACTGTAGGTAAGTAGGTACCTATATTAATCTGCAAAAATAAAATAAGTCACATCTACACTCATTAAAGTACCTACAAAGCAACATGTATTCCCGTACGTCTCCGTAGGTACCTATCTGTAACGTCATATTTCCTGCAGGCTTCGAAAACGTGGCCATTTAGTCGCAAGAGCATTTGCGATATCATTGGTTAAATACGTCGATGGCCTGAAATCGACGTAAGGTGATCCTTTTAAAAGCTATGGAATAGACGAAGTGCACGTGCGCAGCGCGCCCGGACAAATCACGACAACCGGCACGTCGCGCGTCGCCGTTCGCTATCAAATCAACCAACCGGATGTTATTTATATTTGGTAGCAAATAAACAGTTTTGGGATCCCTGTTTAGGCAAGCAACAAAAGATTATTCGATTTGAATTTATAATTAGGTAGGCATATATTTACTATTGAATACAATATGCAAACCGAAAGTATTCTAGGTGTATAATAGGAACCTTCTACACAACTATGACCTAATATTAAGATAATATCACACTTTACGGAAAATTTGCGTCTTATTGTTGGCACAGAGAAATGAAATCCGTTTACGGATCCGTTTTCAATCCTCTGTGTTGACGGTCTACGACGATTAGGTATCATCAGATGATGAGACCGATACCATCCATCATAGTCACTCATAAGTATACCTATTGTTTACAAGATGGTAAATTTATAAATTACGAGGGTAGGTACAAACGAGATTTTCCTATTCTACTTTACATAAGGTTTGTATTAAATAGTAGGTAGCTAGCTTATTCCCGCACTGGTGCAATAGTTTTCTCGCGCCAGATTTCAAATGGAACCTTCTATTGCATTTAATTATGTTTTATTTATTTATTTATTTATTTCAGGCAACAAATAGAAAAGTTACAGGTGGTATAAACTTATTCTACGGCCCATAGATACATACCTTAAAACTAAGAATACATTATAGATATTATAAAGTTGTGTTAGTGATAGAACCTAAAGACTAGTTAGTAAACACTTCCCTATCGCACTTAGGTCCTTTTGCGTTCCGGTGGTAACGATCCGCGGAAGCGACGGAATACCACACCCTGTGGCCAGAAGTTCTCCTGCATGACGAGGCTCAGGCGACTGTTGGGCACTCGCACCACGAACGACAGGAAACTGACGTTGCGGCTCGACTCCAACAGCTGTAGTCTATATTAAATGTACAGTACACGACTAGTTCTACTGCTTTACATAAAGGTATAGATTTCGTAATAATATTTTTAGGAGTATGACTAACCAAAGTGTTACCTCATTAATTTCCAATATTGCGTGATCGTTAATAATGTTTATGTGGATTGATGGGTGAGCTGACCGAGTGTCCTCTAGACACCAGACGGTATGGCGTCCGTCGACGTTGACTGCTGGCAGTCACCTGACTCGCTATTACGTGTATATAGGT
Organism: Nudaria mundana; assembly: GCA_963556515.1. Lineage (NCBI taxonomy): Eukaryota > Metazoa > Arthropoda > Insecta > Lepidoptera > Erebidae > Nudaria > Nudaria mundana. The sequence continues at coordinate 11,457,966 of OY748304.1, forward strand.
ACTTCAACGAGTAATGACTCGCGGTGCATTTGACTTACAGATCTGTCCAACCTTTATACTCCTTACTTGTGCTTGTAGGTCACTGTAGGACTCTGCGGTCATAATAATAGCTCGTAATTAATTATTTTAATGAATTCATAAATTTATCAATACCTTTGTAACTATGATATGCACTTGAATTAACGGCATATCATAATTAACTGAATTAACGGACTAAAGGCAGGCCTATGTCACTGTAACAACCGCAAAAAATACGTGACGTCAGCGACAACTTGAGGTTATAAATCAGTAAGGGTTGTCTCTTGTTTGTCGGCATTGCCCATAGAGTTGATATTGATGCATTAACGTCATAATTATTGGTCAAATTATGCTGGTATATATTTTACTTTACTAGACAACCCTAACGTTCGAATGATGTTCTCTGTAAACAAAAGAATATGCTCTAATTAACGTCGGGGTGCAAGATCTGTATGTAAGTACTATTCCCTATTCTGTGCTGAAGGTACCGAGACGTAAACTACGGAACCTCAAAAATAATAAGTAAGTGTCAGACATACATCACGCAAACATCCCCGAAGGGGTAGGCACTGGCGCATAGCACACCCAAACTTTGAAAGTAATTTTGTTGGTCCCACGTAATATAGAATCGCACTATAGAAAATCTATAACTACCCTGTAATTCAAAACCAAATTTCCAAGAGCCAGGACAGATGTTACATATCACTTGATAGAATCTCTGCAGTCCGAGCAAGTGTGATGATTATAATTATCAAAATAATCAATTATTCCTTGAATTTCTCAGTACGTATTTCAATTAACAAAACCTGTAATAAAGTTAATGTTCTTAATAAATTAATACACTCATTTAGGCACCTAATTAGCTGTTCATTATGATTTGTGTAGTTTTTAATTAAATGTTATCTAAGAATTTTAAAGAATTTCGTTACAATATAAAACCTGATTGACTTTTCTAAAAATAGTAGAGTGTATACACTTGTAACGAGATGGCATCCCTTTGCACTATCGGTATGTTCATACCTAATGATATTTAATACAACATTTTCTATAATCGGCGGAGCTACGCTCGTCGTGTGCGCCGCCTGAGACACGCAGAGGTTGGCCCTCACATGCGTCATCATCGGCAGTGTAGGTTACGGTGTACGGCCGTCATTCTTTCTATGGCCGGCAGCGAAGAATGTTGGGCCGCCGTCGCCGTCGCGTTCGATTCCCGGGTGGAATCAAATATTTGAGTGATCCGCAAATATTTGTTTCGGACTAGATGACGTTGTGTGAGAATGTCCAAAAATATTTATTTATTTAACACAATTTTTAGTTGCAGCATGCCTGCTCCTCATACAAGTGCTCGGGGTTCTTACAAAATCTGCAGACCAGCAATCGTTTGGTGATTTACGGCGTTGGGCATCAACTGAATATCTAAACGAAGACGAGCACGTAAGTATCAGTGAGTGTTAAGCTTAAAACGCACTGGTCCTTCACATACGACGTATGCCACGCGACGTGGGAAACAGCGACACACTGGTCCTACGTCTTACGACGTCTGACGTTTACATTATCTACGCGCTATGATACTTTAAACATGTGAGACAGCGTCGTACGCGTAGGATAGCATGGGAACACGCGAATATGACGCGGTGACGCGTAAGACAGCGTGGTGAATGACCAGTGTGTTCGGTACCATACAAGTTGTATAGGCCAGATCCTGTTCAGATGTCATAATACTCGTATACCCTATTCTGTGATATAGGTAGATGACTGTCAAATCAAGTCACCTTATTTTTATCAAATGTCAAATGTCAAAACGAGCCCAATGATAAATCAAATAACTAGGTACATACGAGTGCCACTTCCCCCATGGTTTTTGGGGCGTAAACCAAAGTTACCCTAGTGCGAATATAAGTATGATTATGAATGTATCGTGTATATTACGGTACTTACATGTTAAAGCTTAATCAAAAATGTTAATCCCACCAAAAACATTGCATGTAAATGACGCCAAAACAAGTGGCTCTTTATTAGATCTGATAACTTTTTTTGCTGTGCAACCAATACCAGGCCTATGTCACTCGCCTAACAATCGCAAAAAATACGTGACGTCAGCGACAACTTGAAGTTGTAAGTCAGTAAGGGTTGTCTCTTGTTTTTGATATAGCTACCTAATACAATCTAATACATATAATAATATATATCTGGGAATAATTAATATGATTAAATAATTGCCACAATAGAGATAGGATAATTAATGTTGCCGCAAGCTCGAAAAAACTTTACCTTTTTACCCCCATTTCCCACCAATCAAAAAAAGCTCATGATGACAGCCAGACGGACGAAAGCAAAATTGTCCAATCTCGAGAATCGAAGTGTAGACGCTTCACTCGCTCCGTCAATAATCTAAGGGTACTTAACTAACAAAAAGAAATTATATCCCACTAAAATCATTCCATGTAAATGACGCTAACACGAGTACGCATTAGCACAGAATAGGGAATAAGTAGTACTTAAATACAGAACTTGCACTCCGACGTTAATTAAAGCACATTCTTGTGTTTACATGGAACATAATTCGAACGTTAGGGTTGTCAGTAAAGGAGGGACTCGTGGTCTAGTGGTAACCGACAATTTTAACACATTGCAAAGGTTAAGCAACATCGAATCAGGCCGGTCTTAGGATGGGTGACCATTTCTTAAGACATTGAGACCCCTCCGTGCCTCGGAGAGCACGTTAAGCCGTTGGTCCCGGTTGTCATACTAACATCTATGGCAGTCGTTAGGGGTAGTTGGAGCCCTAAATCAAAAATCCGACCGGTCTAACTACAGGACTTCGATATCGCCCATGGGTTGTGAAGGTCAGATGGCAGTCGCTTCACGGAAAATATCGAAGTTCAGCCGAATCGCAGTTAGACTGGAAAGCCGACCCCAACTGAGTTGGGAAAAGGCTCGGTGAATGATGGTCAATGCCGTGTCACAAACAAGAGACAACCCTTACTGACTAACAACTTCAAGTTGTCGCTGACGTCACGTATTTTTTGTGAATATTAGGCGAGTGCCTAGGCCTGCTATAAGCATATTTATTTATCGTTTGTTATGACTACATATGACAGTTAACTTTTTTATGTACAGTTGTTAGTTTTATTTTTTTAAATCCCATAGCTGCCAGCAACGAGTCTTATGCGGAACAGTTCTTATAGGTACTTACGACTACTTACGAGCCTCAGATAGTTATTCCTATAATAGAATTAAAAAGCACTTACAATGTGGCTCGACTGTGTTTAGACTACGCTATGGTCTCCTGATCTTAAAGTTAACTATGTATATCCTTGGATGGAACATTTATTTTGTAAAAACTGTTTTTGAGACAAATAAAGGATATTATTATTATTATAGCATAGCATTCATACCTATTAATTCCATGCGGATCGAGCCTTATTATTATTATGCGGCCTCAGCTCGCATAATAATAATAATTTAGTGATTGAGATATTTTAGGTCTACAACGAATACCCAGATGCCGTGGAGTAAATTTTCTATTTTTATTTAATGAGAAGCCAAACTATCCCAAACGCAAGGGTAAAAAAGGTACGTTTAGTGTTTTTTCCTTCAATGCTTTTACTATAATCCCATACTTTTCGTGGGTGCTTTATGACCTCTTTACATCCATGCCTTACTTATTATTGTGCGTTATCAACAGTATTTGTCCACATCAGGTCCTGCCTTTAAAAATTAATAACTTTATGGAATTTATAGTTTTTATTTTATTTTTTAAACCATGGCTAGAGAGAATACAGTTTTGGTAATATAACCAGCACCTGCAGTTCTGACCAATAGTTTTGAATATAGAACGTTTTAAAAAAAATACACAATTCTTGAGAAGTATTTTGCCATATCGCACACTGTTAACTTGCCTGAATCAGTTTGTAGTGTTTGGATATGAAATAATAATTGTACAGAGATAAAGTATCGATAATTTAAATAGGTCGTATTATTAAATCTATCACAGAAACTTTTTCCCGACATATTTAGAGTTCCGTACCCAAAGGGTAAAACAGGAACCCTATTAATGAGACTTCGCTGTCAGTCCGGCCTTCCGTCCGGCCGTTTGTCTTGAGCTGTATCTCATGAACCGTGATAGTTAGAAAGTTGAAATTTTCAAAGATGATGTATTTCTGTTGCCTCTATAACAAAAAATACTAAAAAACAGAATAATATAATAAATAATTAAAGGGGCTCTATTAAACAAACGTGTCCTCAATAAACGCTCCTTTCCAAGCTTCCGGCATATGGTCTACCTCCTCAACTGTGCAGCTGGATTGCCAGCTTTTTAAACGAGCGCCGAGTGCGGGTCCTCTGCGATGGCCAGGCTTCTCGCTTCTTGCAAGTGTCCGTACTATCACCAACTCTCTTTCTTCTGCATATCAATGATATGCTATCCCTCGGGAACATTCATTGCTATGCAGATGACAGCACACTGCACGGGAGTTACTCGGTTCGTCCGACGGCGGGGCGATCTGAGATTGAGGAGGAGAGACGACGACTCGTGGCTGATCTCGACCGTAACCTCGACAGTATCTCTCAATGGGGTACCGAGAACCTGGTCGAGTTCAATGCCCGCAAAACACAGGCGTGTGCATTTACTGCGAAGAAATCCCCTTTCCTTCCCCTACCCTCTCTTCAGAATGCATTATTACCAATGAAGGACAACCTTGATATCCTTGGCATAGACGTTCGTCGAGAGCTCAATAATAAAAACTACATCGAAAGATGTATAGGGCTAGCTTCGCGGAAACTAGGAATACTGAATAAGGTAAAGAGATTCTTTACACCGGACCAGAGGTGTCTGCTGTACAAGACGCAGATTAGACCCTGCGTCGAATACTGCTCTCACCTCTGGGACGGCTCCGCGAAGTATCTGCTGGACGCTCTCGACGCTATGCAGCGACGGGCTATCCGTATTATTGGTTGTCCGGAGGTAACGGGAAGCCTTGAGCCGCTAGCTCAGCGCCGAACAATAGCTTCCTTGGCCGCATTCTACCGTATTTACCACGGCGAGTGTTCTGAAGAGCTCTTCAATCTGATCCCACCCTCTTCCTTCCGATCCCGAACGACTCGTGCCGGGCAGAGATGCCACCCCCACACAGTGGATAGCATGTTCGCGAGAACCGAACGTTTTAAACGTTCGTTTCTCTGCCGAACGATAGTGGCCTGGAACGCCCTGCCTGTGCACGTGTTTCCTCCCACATATAATCCTGGGTTCTTTAAGCGGAGCGTGAAGAGGCACATCAGTAGGTCGTCAAGTTGAGGGCCACTCTCAATAGTAATGTGTGCTGTGAGAGTGGCCCACAATCGCTAGACGTCGTCACGACTTACCACCAGGCGGGCGGCGTCAATTTGGCGAACCAAATATAAAAAAAAAAAAAAAAAATGTTTTTTTTGCCATTTTGGTACGGAACCCTTTGTCGCAAAGTAAACTGCAAACGTTTTGACTTACAAATGGTAAATAGAATTGTAATTGTAATTTCATTGTAAGCAAGGAGTGTGTGTGTGTAAAGTTTCATGCAAATCGGTTGATAAATACGGCCTCAAACATTATCTGACAGAACCCGTCGATGGGTACAGACGAAAGAAATTCTCCCTAGTCTGCAAGTTGAAACGGAAATTAAATTAAGTTATATGTATAATATATAAATTCGTCCATTATTTCAGTCATATTTTACTTGTCATCTTGACTAAACTGTATTCTTTTACGTAACTTTTTCATTATGCTAACGTCCTGTTTCTTAAACTTTGCTTGGATAGTTACTACGCCGAGCGCCGCGGCACGCGCCGTCAGCCTAAAATATTTTTTTTCAGGGACCTCTCCCCAACACGTAAAGTGTACCCCATCTCTCTCTCCATACATATATATATACTATACAACAAGTAGACACGTCACGACACGCGGGACGCGGCAAATCAGCCAAACCTAACCTTTTCTTTCAGTTTTCCAGGCAAACAGAAGATGACGGTGGAACTTCGGACCACACTTCCGAAGTTTGGTCCCCAAAGTCACAGGGGCAATAGCCGCGCTTTCGCGACTGAGACGCAACGCTTCCTGCAGGAGACTGTACCTGGGGATCGTGCGGAGTATGGCCGTGTACGGGGCTCCCGTATGGGCGGCGAGACTGACAGGCAACAACGCTTCTATACTACACAGAGCGTTGAGGACCTTGGCCGTCAGGATATTAAGAGGGTACCACACGATCTCTCTAGAGGCTGCATGTCTTTTAGTCGCGACCCCTCCATGGGACCTGGAAGGGAGAGCCCTTGCGTCATTGTTCCAATGGCACAAGGAGGCGCTGGAGCGGGACCACAGGCCTGCGTCTCGAGAAATTGAGGCTCAGCGGTCCCAACTCCGCCAGGATCTCATGGAGACATGGATGACATCGTGAGCAGACACGGCTTTCCACACGTTGGTGGAATGCTCAGCATGGGCAAGTCAGCGCTGGGACCTCGTTATGGGCCTGGGCGTATATACGCTCTCGCTGGAGACCATGCTACGAACCATGGTCTCTAGCAGGAGCCAGTGGAACGCGGCCGTTTCCTTCTGCGAGCAGGTAATGCTCGTGAAGGAGGTGGCCGGTAGGGTGAGGGAGCGGGGAGGGCCGCTGAGTTCCGAAGTGTACGGTGAGGGCGCCGCAGACGTGACTACGCTCAGGACCATCGACCTCCATGATCGGGGCCTGAGGACGATGGATTAGCAACCCACCATCCTTACAGAAGCAGGCTAGAAGGGCTGCGTGATGTGGGGCTTCACCCCATCCACGCCTTCACTCACTGACACAGGATAAAACCCGACCCCAAAGATGCGGGGTAACACCCAACCACCACGCAGTGACCACACAGGTGGCCAATGTCCGCCGGGCGCCACTGGGAAGACTCAGAGTAACGAAAACGAAGACTCTTTCAGTGTCTACCGGAGGCGCTCGGCAATGGATGTAGGTGCGGATTTAAAAAAAAAAGGCACACAGAAGATACAATAATAAAACATTATGGAGAGATGTGAAATCATGTCCTACTCGTATCTACAACGGTGGAAACTACGAGGAAACAGATAAAATAGTGTTAGTAAGTAAATTGGATTCAAATATGAAATTAAATATTAATGAAAATCAAAAAAAAGTAATTTTTGGCAGTAGTTTTTGTAGTATTAAATAATTGCTTAAATAGTTGACTGAGGGAGCGAAGTGACCGGAGGCTCCGTTTCAACTTGCACACTGGGGAGAATTTCTTTCGTCTGTACCCATCTACGGGTTCTGTCAGATAATGTTTGAGGCCGTATTTATCAACCAAATGAAAGAGTAATAAAGAAAAGAAGAAATTTTCTAAACAAAGCCGTTCCCGAAGTCTACGGTTCACACAACCATATACTATATAATACAAATAATAATGTTTCTAAATAGGTACATACTAAATATAGGTAAGTACATAGAAAATACCCAAAATCCGTAACAAACATTCGTGGCAACTCTCAAATACCTATTTGTTTCGACCCGGAATCGAACCTGAGACCTCAGGGACGGCAGTCACTTACTCATAACCACTGCGTATATATTAAATCTACCATATTCATGTCTTTGCCAACTTTGCCTGGCCTGACTATAGTGGTGACTTGCTCCTTACCCCACCAAGGAGCAAGACGGCTCTACCTCAGTGTGCTTCAAGTCGGTATTCCGAGTGTTGTCTCCATTGTTGGTCTAGTCTAAGTGCTTCAAGATGTTAACATATTTGGATACATTTCCATTCAGAGTGCATCCATTTAACATGACATGGACGGAATTCAATTTGGCGCAAATTCAGTAAAAGCACGAATGTTAGAAACTTCGTAGTTTATATTTATAATATTTAATCTGTAGTGTCAATTTGTTCCGTTTGATGAAATAGAGAAAAGCAAAGAGAATACAATACTAAAAAAAGGATCCGCCATTTTCACATCACATTCACATTTTTAATTTTTTTTACGTTTTTATTTGTTGATTTATGTACTTGATTTACGAAGACTGGACATTTGCTGGCAAATTGCTATAAGCAGAGGCCATAAAAAAGACTATGTAGACTTAAAATGATTACATGCAAAGAGAAGAGTACATTTTATAGGAGAAGTAGCTGCTTTATAACAAAGAGAATACAATACTACGTAAGACTTTATAATAGCATTTTGTCATAGTCTTACACTTCGATCAAATATTTGATCGAAGGTCTTACGTCTATATTATTTATATTACTACTAGAAAAAAGCCTGTAGCAAAATTGGATCTCAAAATTGGAGAAGGCTAGTTTAACCGCCCTAACGATAATAAGCAACATACAAGTACGTGTCTTTTCTCACTATGGTACTAAGTGTTCTGAACACGTATTGTTTGGTTGCTAAAAATTGCTGCTTCTGCTACACCCTGAGACTTGGAAATTTCCTCATAGCAATTGGTGGACTTGTTCCTAGTGTATGTCTTTTACTTTTTTACGGCATTGGAAAATCTTTTCTTGAAAATAATGGAGTTGACTCATTAGTGGCTGATATAATACTTCACATTTATGCTGTTTTGGGAATTATATTATGTGCTGCACATATTATGCTGCTTCTCGCAACCATAACATTGAACGAGAAATTGATTTTGTTGTACCTGTGGTCTGCTATTGTATATTTCATAGTTGATTCTTTTGCGATCTTAGTAATAAGCATTTCGGCGTTCATGAGCGGTGCGATTGCATTTGGCATGATAATATTCGTAATAGATACAATCTATTGGACACTGCTGTATTACTTCGTGTTTCCTATTGTTAATGGTTTTCGGACAAACATACACACAGTAGTGATATATATTGCATAGACTTCGTTACCTAATTACTGTTGTACTATTACCTAAAATAAATTGTGTACAAGTACCCCCTATATGGTACGACATTGTGGTTTTAATAAATCCTTGTTATATTTTCTGTGTTTCATGCTATGTTAATCATATTACATTTCAGTTCTGATAATCGCTTTCAGAAGCCGTCAGGGGCGCTTCTAAGTACTTCAGGTCATTTATCATTATCACACATAAACTTGAGTCTGAATGCCAACCTCTAGTGTGAATGCACCCATAGTAATCTGTTAAAAACGTTATTTTCTGTAACGCTTTGTGTGTTGTTGGGAGGGACTGTGCTAAACTGGTATTCGGTACTCTTGGCTGTTTCTGAGTCAAGACTTTCTTCATCCTTCCGTGTGATTTCAGGTTGTAGTACGGGAGACCCTGAAGATCGAATGATACCCATATGGTAACCGATTGAGTTTCATCTCAACTGATAGTTTTTAACACAGAATATGGTTGGGTTGGTTTCTGTTCATGGCTACCTAGCACCGCATCCATCGTGCGCTCTAACCCCAGTAAATAAATACATTTATTGTATTTTATAAGTTTATTTGATTATTTAAAATCTAGTATAATTTGCTTTAAAACTGCTTTTAAGAACACGAACATATGAAATTCGTGAAAGGAAATATTTAAAAGCGATATTTATAGTAAGTCTTGCACCTTTTACATAATTGCTTGTATCATAATGAAACCATACAGTTTCAATCACTTCCACTGTTTGAATTAGAGATATCTATATCTATACTTATAATAAATCTGTAGAAGTGAAAATTCTGTACATTGAAAATATCAAAAACATAAATGGCAGGGTCCCTTTATGTCAGTAGTACCATTGATCAGTACCAATGATGGTACTACTGACACACTTATACGTTACTAGTACCATTAAAAAAATACAATATATTCCATCCCGTGTTTACTCGCTGAAGTACCATCGGAAAAATATGTTACTAGACCGACATCGAACCCAAAATTGTGATTAAAAAATTTTTTGTCTGTCTGTCTGTCTGTTTGTTCAGGCATCACGCAATAACTACCGGTTCAATTACGATGAAACTTGGTATAATTATTCTTTAATATCCTGGGCACCTACTGGCTTACATTTTAACTCGGAAAAGTATATACAATAAAAAACAAACTTAATTTTGCGGTTCGATCCCTAGACCCGATTACTGTACGAACCGCAAATAATAAGTAAGTCGTAGGTTACGTCACCCGCAGTGGAGTTCTCTGGGGCGCTGCACACGGCTAAGATACTATAATATTTTATCTTAAGATACAATATCTCGCCATACAATTCAATGGACTATCACACACGACGAAGATAATAAATAATATTTCATATTTTCGTATCTTAAGATGAATTTGTATGGTAAAATCTATTTCCATAAATCCCCACCGACAAATCCCTACCAGTGGGATAGTGATTTTTTTTCCCGATATCCCCACTGGTCGAATAAACAGCCTGGTGGGGATTTTTGGCAAAAAAATAAACTATCCCCGCCAAAAAAAATATCCCCCTACTACCTAGGTGTTACTGTTTCTAAATTAATGAGAAATGCGTTTAATTACATAAGATAAGCAATAATGCATTTAGAGTTAAACAATAAAATTGAACGAAGCTAGCCGAATGCGAGCGGAGCTCTCAACGGGTGACTCAAATTATTTTTCAAACGATTTATGTTAAATTGTTTCTCGGTGAATACTCGGCCGATTTCGGATTTTCTTGCACTCATCAATAGCTTACAGAATTACCCAGGTTATTACGATGCCAGAATTTTGAATTTAAACTCGCTTTGCTCAAATATATGCTGCAGCGTAACGGTACGTTTCGCGACTGCGGCGACCTATACACATCACCATATCACTAATAAGTAGACAATATATTTCAATATACATATAATTCTTATCAGTAATTTTCATTGACATTGCAATGAAACCTCATTTACAGACTAAAAACTCTAATAAGGAAGGATAAGCCCTATATTAATAAATAAAATAACTAACTGTCAACCACATTTTGTAGTATTGTATTCTTTTGGCACATTTTGCATATTTTGCAGTCGCATGTAGTTACAAAAAATATTAGTTAGGTACTTATACAGTATACAGTTAGTGAATTGAAATCAGCTACTGAGCGTCTTAAGTAAATGTAAATTAACCACAATGGGAGACAGTTATTCTAGTTTTACGATTATGTTTGATTTCACAGCATCGTACAAGGATTCAGGTTTTCAGTTGAGTGGGTCACAGTTCCCTCTTTTTATAAATATAAAGAGTACTTTGTATAATCACAGCAATCAACAGCACAAGTTAAAAAATTGAATTCAGGAACCTCGGAGATATTGCTGTACCTCCAAAATTTTAATCATTTCTCATGGCAGATTTTAACGATAATAATACTCGCATATTAATATTTGCTACCGAAAAATATAAAACGTTTTTTTGGAGACGGAACGTTCAAAAGCTGTGGTTTTCCATTTTATCAACTTTATACCATACATGGCGATCATGGTAGCACCACTCAGTATACACATATCATACTATTGTTATACGTTTTGATGAGTGACAAAACGCAGAAATCTTACAACATAGTTTTTTCCATGATAAAATCTATTATACCCATGTGGAACCCACAAACGTTTAGGTGCGCTTTTGAAAAGGCTACAATTAATGCTATTCAAGAAGTCTTTCCGGAAGTAATAGTTAAAGGTTGTTTTTTTCACTTCACAAAAGCCATTTGGAAAAAAGGGCGAGAATTGAATTTGACGAAATCCAAAATATTGAAGAGGCAAATTGCACTTGCTGCAGCACTACCACTTTTACCGGAAAATCAAATTATGGAAGGATGGTTCTATGTTGTCAGCTAAAGCCCAGATGATCAAAATAGTGAGCGTTTTCGCTGGTATATTTTAAGGCAATGGATTAAAAAAGATTTTATAAAAGTAATATGTGTTTACGGTGAGAGACACAGAACCACAAACTTTTTGGGGCATAATAAGCTTAATGCAGCTATATCGAGGAAAAAAACAAGTTTGCTAAAACTCCTACATTTTTTGCATGAAGACGCTTTATTTTATGAAAGAAGTGCTAACGAAAGTCACCGTTGGAACCCTCGATCACAAAGAAGCAAAGAAAAAGATCAGTTCATTTTAAATTCTCAGCTAGAATTATTAATACATGGCAGCATTTCAGTGCCTCTTTTTTTGGAAAGAATGAGATTTACGTGATCCTATAGTTGTAAATATTTTTGATTTTTGTTTCTTATTATTAACATAATTACATAACTAATAGTTAAACGTTTTGATTTACACATGTTTTGATTAATTACTCGGACACAAAAACAATTTATGAAAGTGGATTATAATATTGACATAATTCTTATCTGTATTAAACGCATTTATTATTTTCTTACAATAAGGTATTTTTTTGTAATATTTATAATAATATGTATTTTTAAGTTTAAGGTATATATATAGCCGTAGAATAAGTTAATATAACATCTTGTAACTGTTCTCTCATGTAACCTGAAATAAACGATAAATAAATAAAAAAAAATTGAATTTTTATTTATTTGTGGACGTAAAACTGTCAGCTTGTTGCTTGTCGTGATATCGCTCAGTTATGCGTATTAATTTTAATTATTTGTGTTTTCCGTGGTGCATTTACTTACCAATCCAATTAATTGTGCTATTATTTTACCCATTTTATTATTGCTAAGTAGTGGGAATGGATTTGTTGTTTATATTATCTACTGTTTTTCCTGTTGTTTATGTGGTAAGTACCTAGTTGATACAAAGTACAATTTGATAATTAAGTATTTAATTCCGTGTTAATAGGAATAAAAACTTACAATAATATATGTTGTATTGTGCAGTGATAAAAGTTCTGCGGGTCGGCCACCAAATGTACCTTATGGACGTCAGAAAGAGATATTTTTGAAATATGCCAAAAGCTTGGAAGATCCAAATATTAAATACAATAATATAATATTTACATTAATGTCCCAAGAACTTGACCATAACATGTCACCCATGGCTTTATATTTATCATTTAAGCGGCAAAAAAATAAAATTTTTGCCACAAATTACCAACCGTCTAATAATGTCGAAACTTCACCATCAGCATCGTGTAACAGTCCAACATTTTCAACGGATTTAGCAATCAATAGTAGAATTTCTGAAAGCAGTAAGGAGAAAATGTATTTACATGTGATTTCATATGGTCTCATTGATGTCAAACCACAGACCGAACAACAATAAGTAATCATTATTTCAGTTTAATTTTCAATATGTATTACGATTATAGATTATAAATAATATAACCTATCACTTGTACAATATCCTAATAAGTAATAAATGACCTGAAAAATAAATGAACTGCTTTTCTTAAAGTGTGGACACCCTATACCAGACTTAGTATGAAAATCAATAAAAAAGTTATGACAAAAACAAAAAAAACAAGGAAAAGATAAATACAGATCGATAATATAAAAAAATTACTAAGCACTGAAAGGCTCCACATTTTTGTAATTGTTGTATTTAATTATATTTTAATCAATTAGCATTTGCATAGTGTGTGAACTGAGGGCCCACCAACAAATACGTAAAATTTACAATTTTTACCACTATTTGTAATCTTTCTTTAGTTTTAAAATTTTCCTTTGATATTTTTACTAAAGATTGGCTTATGAATAATATTTAATGTTCATGTTATAACCTATTAATTATGAGATAAATTTATGTGGCCCCTCGGGGACCACAGAAAGACGTTTGTAATTTTTTATTATCTATTCACATTAGGTTTTTTAATGTTGTGTAGATGTTTATTCATGTTTTACTAAAGTTCTATAACCAAAATTTGTTGGTGAACTCATTATATACCTAGATTTGGGAGCTTACGTGTGTGAACTGAGGGACACACTTAAGGCGATATATCTTTTGAATTATGTCTTTACAAACTCTAATATTCGTTTTACAAATATTTCCACAACTTTTACTAAGCACTATTGTTAGTTAAACTGCAATAATCCGCAAAAATAAAAGTGAGCTCTCAGTACACACATACACAAAAAATCCCCCCTGGTACTGAAGTACAACTATGTAGTTCAACCAGTTGTACAAACGATACACTGCTGTAGCGTTTGTACAACCTCAAAATATACATGCATATACACTCGGTGTCACTTATTATATTAGTTTAACTGGTTGTACAAAAAATTCACCACAAAAGCTTTTGTGGTGAATTTTTTTGAACGCGTTTTCTTGATTAGGTATCAAGACGTTGGCATTTAGTACATTATTGCCAGTTAATAAGTTGAAATGGAAATATTTTCATCCAATTAGTTCACTTAAAATAATATACTGATAAATATATTAAATTTTATTATATTAAAAGAATTGGAACTTAAATACATACAGCCTTACCGCAAAACAGATAAACATCTGGCGAACATTGTGTTTAAAAAATAGGCTACTACAAAGAACGTCTAATGGTGTTTTAGAGATAGACACTGTTTAAAGTTAGTTAATATTTTAAACACACGAAGAAGAGTGTTTAACTCGTGTTTATATGTTATTTTTAGTAAATTATTACGTATTTTTGGTACAAAGGAGTTTTATATTTTTTGAATTGCGAGTATACCTATTTCAAACTGAACTCTCGAAATTAGCCGTAGGGGTCTAAAGTATAACGGGGCCCTATACGGGGCTCCCGTATGGGCGGGTAGATTGACGGCCAACAACGTGTCTATTTTAAATAGACCGTTGATAACCTTGGCTCGCGACGTCACACCCTAGTGTCAACACTGCGAGGCCTCCGACGAAGACACTGCACTCCACGCGTTGGTGGAGTGCTGAGCGTGGGCGAGTTAGCGCCGGGACCTCATAGTGGGTCTGGGCGTGGATACCCTCGCGCTGGAGTCCATGCTTCAAGCCATGGTCTACAGCGGGAGTAGGTGGAACGCGGCCGTGTCCTTCTGCGAGCAGGTCATGCTCGCGAAGGAGTTGGCGGCTGAGAGAGTGAGGAAACGTACACTCCTCACTGAGTTCCGTAGTCAGCGGCCAAGGCGCTGCAGACTTATTTACGCCCCGGAACATCAATACCTCCATGATCGGGGCCTGAGGACGGAGGGATAGCCACCCACCTTCCTTACACGTTTCCCTTAAGCGCTTGGCAATGGACGTATGAGAGGCTGCGGCTTTGGGCCGCAGAATTAAAAAGAAAGGAGTACAACGGGTCAATAGATGAAGACGAACGTTAAGGTAAAATACTCTTTATAATACACAAAAAATAAACAAATAATTATACATACACTACACATGTCTTAAAAATAATGTACGCAGACGGCTTTTTTACTAAAAAGGTGACCTTGGGATGCAATAAAATTATACTGGATATGTTATCCACAATGTAATAATACAAATTAAATTTATCAAATAAAATACAGGTAACATAGTTATATGATAGAACACAACACTTCATTTTAACTTCTTGTAACCATTTATTTTCACAAAAATTGCTGAACTGTCACAGAATATACATGTACGAAAGCTGATAGTACACTGATAAGCCAATTTTCTTTTCAAGCAATAAAATATCAATTTCCATTTTATGCCGTAGTTGCTGGTGGGCTGTTTCTTGCTTTTGATAATTAATTTTTAACATATATTCGTCTTCTAATAATGAAAGAGTCCGTTTCTTTATTTCTAAATTGACCTCAATCACAGAAGCTTTTCTGGTTCTGTTTTTACTCAGGCATCATGCATAAAATGATTAAGTTACCTTTTCTTCTTGCGACCAATTATCTCCACGTAATTAGTCGATTTTTATTTTCTTTATTCTGCATCTTTTAATAATTATTCGAATCGTCCGTCGGTAACACAACAAAACAAGCACAATGCTGTCAGCCATTGACAACATTGACAAAAATAAACCGACCGAGTTGATAAAGCACGTTCGGTTTCTTCTTCTACTAAAATATTATGTATGGTATCTCGTTTTTGTTAGAAAACGTTAATATACGTAACCTTTTTAGCATTTCATGTTAATCAAAATCCATTTATATTGCATTTTTGAGAGGCATACAAGAAGATAAATATCTCTTTAAAAAAATATATTGAAATACTATAAACATTATTGCATAACACGAAACACAAAAGAAAAAATACTTAGGAGTTGAATGTATGGTGAGCAGTGTTGTCAAAAGTGAAAAAATAGACGTTGTCTAGCTAGATTGCCGATAAACACGGTTTTGTGGTAGCGAAAATTAAACACCGGTCCAACAAGGGTTTAACTGTTTAGACAATGTTTAACTAAAAACTTGTTGGACCAGTGTTTAAAATACTTTTTGTAGTAAGACTGCTACTGTTTGAACATACCTACATAACTTAAAATAACAACCTTCAAAATGTTAACCATGCAATAAATTGAAGAAAAAAAACTACTACTAGTATACCAATGACTGGGAGGCAAAGTTTCCCAAAAGAGAGGTATGGTGATTATGTTATTAATCAATTTCATTTATTTGCATTTCCATTATATTACTATCATTGACTACATACCCAGGCTTCTATTATTGACAACTAGTTGTACTTCAGTACCAGAGGGAAAAAATCCAAATTACCACGCGGACGAAGTCGCGGGCGACCACTAGTATTTCATATCTTAAGATGAATTTGTATGGTATAATAGAGAATATAATAGAAGATATAATAAAGAAACTGTTGTAGGCTGGCTTTTTGAACGCAATAAAACCCAAAACAATGGTTTTTAGAACTTTTGTCTGTTTGTCTGAATGTTTGAACAGGCTAATCTCAGAAACGGCTTAACCAATTTGAATTTGCGGTTTTCAGTAATGCGTTGTGGTTTATTCACCTTAACATTTAAGGTTTAGTTTTCAATCGGTTTATAAATAAAAAAGTAATTTAGATCTAAAGTAACACGCAGGCGGAGCTGCGGGCAACAGCTAGTTGATAATAAATCTGTCACTTAACAAATCCAGTTTGTCTTCTTCAGGTAAAAATTTGTATTCGCATTTAATGGCATGATTGCAAACTTTCGTCCAATCATCAATTATTCTAGTACGAGTTTCATAGTTCGTTTTTCACATACTCTGGTATGTGAAAAACGAACTTTCACAAATTAAACCAAGACATCCCGAGCGCTAAAGTGAGAATAATCGTACCTACTGTACCTATAAAATTAGTAATTACACTAACACATCCACTATACCTACAAATAAATTGACCGTCATGTCTCATGATGGTAAGTTACTTACAACTTTCACTTGGCAAATTACATCTAAAAAAATTTAGCATTCATACTCGTATCTCAAAATTTAGAATTTTTACGAGTATGCCGCTTATACTCGATGATATATATCCCTTTTACTTTAATTGATAAAAAATTAAGGATAACCGTTTGAGCCGTTATTGAAAAAAGAGAAAAAAAAGATAAAATATTATTTTTCATTTCATAATACACAATAGCTCATTGTGCACAACCTTTTCATAGCTGACTCGCCCACGCCGAGCAATCCACCAACGTGCGTTGATGGATTGCTCGGCGACTCTAAAAGTATAAAATCCGTATTGAATAGTTTCTAATTAACTAAATCTGCATACTTTGTGCCAAGTAAATTTATTTATAACTTTTTAGTTCTCCGATTGAAGTCGGTTTTATATTTGTTTAATATTATTTAATAATAATATATACCTAGTGATAAGTGGAAGTATTGTGTGCGTGTAAAAAAATTAGTTTCTCATGATCCCTGAGCTCCCCTGAGTCGAAAACAGTAACTTCTGGAAAATGTATGTACGTAGGTACATGTGTACGGAGAGCAACAGCTTAACTAAACTGTTCGACCGATATCGCTCAACAGCACGAACGAGCATATTAATAGTGAGACAGCGATAAAGAATGAAAATCCGCCAAAACAGGTTTTCCATTATTTCTCTCTCTTTACTCAAAAACGGCTTGAACGATTTTCTTTAATTTTTAATCAACTGTAGTTATAAGAGTTCTCTATCATCACCATTAGCGGCATAGGTACTGATGAAAATTTGAAATTTTAGTTATGTTATGGTGTCCCTTCGTCCAGCATACTCACCATGGAATCCTGATATTTCATGAATGCCAAAAAATTGTGCTGAAATAGTGCTAATTAGTGCCCAAAGGAAAAAAATAGAGCTCTTATTCTTAAGAAATTACAGCCATAGCTCGATGAGTATGCTGGACGAAGGTTTCGCCCAGCATACTCACCTCCGTTTGTGGAATCTGTGTACGCTTCAACCATAATTCATACTTCAAAAAATTGTGCCGAAATAGTGCCAAATGGTGCCCAAAAAGAAAAGACGATGCTCTAATAACACCGGAGTTATAGGCTTCGGTCAGTGAGTATGCTGGGCGTAGGTACTACGCCCAGCATACTCACTTCACTACGCGAATACCGAACGAGCTATAGGTACAATTTACGGCTTAAAAAATTGTGCTTGAAATAGTGCCCAATATCAGTCCAATTTTCGCTTGACTTTTGACCTAGAAAACCATTAAATTTAATTGTAAACTTTTACATAACATTAGATTTAGTACAGTCGAGTTCAAAACTTTCTAATAACTTACATTTTGTTTAACAATTTTTTAACCCCCGACGCAAAAACGATGGAAATTTGACGTGTCTGTGTTTATGTGTGTGTGTGTGGCATCATAGCTCCTGAACGGATGCGATTTGGATTTTGTTTTTTTTTGAATGCGAATTAGTCGGCAGTGTTCTTAGCTATGTGTGATGAAAATCAGTTCAGTCGTTTAATAGATACGGGGAGATGAGGTGGAAATAAAACAACAATTTGCCGATGGATAAATGCATGAAACGCACAAAGCGTTATTTTGTTCTAGAGCGGTATGCAGCAATAGTTATTTTATATTATCTCCGAAACTACATGACCAATTATTGTTATACTGTAAAGGGCAAATTAATAGTATCTTTGTGATATTCTTGTGTTCATAAAATAACTTATTTTGATATGCATTAATATGTTGTTATTTAAATAGCTATTCAAAAATGAACATGCTGAAAAATACTTTATAAAAGAAAGAGATATGGTACTTATAGCCCAGCTGCTGCCAGCCCAGCAAATTATCTCGGATCGGTGCAGTATGCCATAGGATCAGCTTTTGCTGGTGATTTTTTAAACACATTGTGATTATTATAAACTGTGATTGCTCAATTTATAGTTATTTGTAAGTTAGTTATTGTGATTATAACATTGTAGCAGTAAATTTACAAAACTAGATAAATAAGTGTTTTGTAATTTATTTTTTTTTGAGAAAGTTTTACTAATATTTGGAATACTATTTTTTATATATTTGAAACGACTATTTTTTCTATTTAAAATAGATTTTATTAGATTGTTGTATTAATGTTAGTCTTATTTTCAATGGTAGGTATAGCAATATAAATAATATATTTCAAGATAATGACTGTTAACAAAAGCTGTGAAATAGTTTGTAATTACCGTGAAGTCTGATTACTTTAGCCCTAGGGGGTAACTTTAAATAGTGCTGGGTAGCCAAAGGTTAGAATTTGTAAATAACACTACCTTTTTAGGAATAACAATAGATTCTAAATTACAATGGGGTGACAATATCACCATTTTAGCTAATAAGCTTAGCTCTGCTGCATATGCTGTGAGACGGATTAGGCAGTTGACCGATGTAGCTACTGCTAGGCTAGTTTACTTTGGTTACTTCCATAGCTTGATGTCCTATGGAATACTATTTCGGGGAAATGCGGCAGATATAGAAACAATTTTTATATTACAGAAGAGGGCAGTCCGTGCCATTTATTGTTTAGGTAAGAGAGATTCTCTTAGGGAGCGATTTAAAGATATTAATATTTTAACTGTAGCTTCCCAATATATATTTGATAACATACTGTATGTCAGGAAAAATATATCTAGCTATACTAAAGTAAGTGATGTTACAGACAAAAATCTACGTAATAAAATAAACTACTCCCTTCGTGTTATCAGCTTAGCAAGGTTAGTCATTCTTTCAAGGGGGAAGGTATACGCTTTTATAATAAATTGCCTGAATCGGTCCTTTGTATGTCCGACAATAAATTTAAAACCTTTATAAAGACCACTTTATGTCAAAAAGCATATTATAAGACAATTAATTACCTTAACGATAAAAGTGTCTGGCTTGAACATGGTGCAGGCGCCTCCTAAAATGCCGTAATTGTAGCATATTTTGTACTTTAGTGACTATATACTTATATCCTCCTAAGACCCAGTGAACAATTTGGCCGAGAGGGAATTTTGACCTTATTGCTACCGGGTTACACTACTACAGGAGGCTACGATGCCCCTTTTATGGAGCATCCTGGCCTGCAGATGGCAGACCGTCTATGGTTGATTAGTATGTAGTTATGTAGGTTGTAGTATGTTGGCGTCAAGATCAAACTCGCTGTTGCAGTTGGACAAACTCCCCAGCGCAGTTTGTGGTTCATAGCCACCTTGAAGAACGCTCCCGTCTTGGCGATGCACGACGAACAGGCTTGCGACGTGTACTGCTCATCCACTACTTCAACTTCAATATTTCGCTTACGTTTCAATCTCTTGATTAGCGAGTCGTGTTTGAATTTACGCCCACTTAAGGAGGCGGTGTTCATAAACTTACTTCTGGCTCCATAGAGAACCAATTTTTTTTCTACTCCACCTCCATCAAAGACTTCTTTTATAATTCTCTCCTCACACTTGGCGGTTCTAATAAACTTGTGTAGCCGCAGCCAACTTGGCGTGTTTTTCGTACGGCTCTTGACGTACCTGGAACCATGTCATACGAAAGACGGTGTATTCGACTACATGGGCAGTGTTTTTCGAAGAGACTGGAAAGGTTAACTTTTCACGCGCCCGCTGTTCGGCGAGTTCGCAGGGCGTGCACAGCGTGGTTCGCACCCGCTCCCGTTTCCACTCTAGGGTGTGAGAACGGACATATTTTCTAGTTATTCGCTGAAAACGGCCCAATTTAGACTACTACCGCTACCGGTAATCGGGAACCGAGGTCGACTGCTATGATTCGATCATACGAAGGTTTCTGGCGTTTACTGCTCAACGCCAATGTCTTTTTTACTACACGATTCATGGAAAGGCTTACACTCACGCCATCCGTTTGTAGAGAGCATCCAATTTTTTTTACATCAACAGCCAACCACGAGCTCCATAATTCTTGTAAATGGTTCTCTATGCGACCCCATACACTAGTGATTGATTCTGGGTCCACTCTACGTATCAATTCGTGCCACCCCGTAGAGGTGTAGGTGATGTGTTTCAACCCCTGCGACGGTTGTGGGAACAACTTGAAATCTTGCAACTTCTCTTGAATCTTGATCCATTCGGGAACGGTGGACCACCATTTGTGGCCTTTTAGTGTGTCCACGTTTATGACGGTACAAATGCGTTTCATTGCTTCATCATCCGGTGGTTGTATTTTGTAGAAAGCTTCAAAGAGGGCGGGATCGCTGCGTTTCATGCCGACATAACGAGCCAACCGGGAATATGCATGAGTTTCAATGTTGGTATGGAGGGTGGTCTCGTACTGCTTGGCCATTTCTTGGAGGGTAAACAAACGCAATCTCTCGTCGTAGCGCCGATCTCCAAACATGGCACGATATGCTTCTACATAGGGACCCTTTCCTTTCATGGCGTACACGAAATTTAATACATCTGGTTTGGGTGGTAACCGAGTTGTTGTTTTCATGTAGTAGTTGATCCAAACACCTAGCTCGATATAGACACGGGATAGGTCTACCACGTCGCGACGTATCTCAGACAAGAGCTTCACTCTCTTTTCTGGGTCCAATAGGGGGCAGAGCGTGGACACCAATCCCCTTTTTATGGTGTAGACTTCCAACTCCACCGTTGGATCTAGATTGCGTTTCCGGATGGGTGGTAAATATGATTTACATTTCTTTGAACTTGTTTTCGTGTGATCGACACCCCCGCACGTCTTACAAAGGGGAGGCATCGCGAAGAAATGAATAACCTCTATGAGATACACGGTTTATATACAAGGTCCAACTTGGATGTCCTCAGACAGCGTTAAAAAAACAATACGGTTAAAATTAACTTTTATTTAATGTCCTCTAGAAAGTACATTGGATCTTGCGGGATTTTTTTTGGTGCATTGTACACACCCTTTTTGACTTTGACACGGGACCAATGTATATTCGTCCACATTTAGTCTTAAGAAAATGTATAAATGAGTTAATTATTGAAAAAGAGTGACCGAGAGTTTTATTGCCAGGTTCTTTCTCTCGGTTCTACTTATTGCTTTGCGAATCTGGCAGTACATGTAAATATAGAAGCTATGACATTTTTTTTTATTTTAAGTACCTACTGACGTTTGTAAAAGCCATTTAGTGACCTATACAAATAAATTAATCATTTCATTTCATTAGTAATAAATAATGTAAGTAATTAAAAATGTTTTTTATTGTTAAACCTTTTATTAATCGAACTATTGGATCTTGTAAATATAAAAAATTGTACACTAAAAAACTGTATAATATATTTCCTTTTTACAAATTGTCTAGATCTCAAATAGGTACCTACCTATTCTATTAATTTTATTGGCTGCAATAGACTATTAGTGCCCAGACATTTTTTTTGGAAAATATTTCACCCTACAACCAATGAAGTAATACGAGTGGATTTCATTTAAGCTTACAATTTCATTTATTTATAAAAAAAAATTAAATAAATTAAATTAGCATTTAATCGACAGTTTTTGATATGTGAGAAAATACCACAATTATTCCCAATCACATAACCGCCCACAATTAGAATTTTTAATATTTATATCCAAAAAAAATTGGACTGATATTGGGCACTATTTCAAGCACAATTTTTTAAGCCATAAATTGTACCTATAGCTCGTTCGGTATTCGCGTAGTGAAGTGAGTATGCTGGGCGTAGAACCTACGCCCAGCATACTCACTGAACGAAGCCTATAACTCCGGAGTTATTAGAGCACCGTTTTTTCTTTTTGGGCACCATTTGGCACTATTTGGGCACAATTTTTTGAAGTATGAATTATGGTTGAAGCGTACACAGATTCCACAAACGGAGGTGAGTATGCTGGGCGAAACCTTCGTCCAGCATACTCATCCAACTATGGCTGTAATTTCTTAAGTATAAGAGCACTATTTTTTTCCTTTGGGTACTAATTAGCACAATTTCAGCACAATTTTTTGGCATTCATGAAGTATCAGGATTCCATGGTGAGTATGCTGGACGAAGGGACACATGTTATGAACGTTGAAATTTTTACTTAAGTACAAATTTTTCAAGTGTGTACTTACACTTGAAAAATAGTACCTCTGTAAAAAAATACTTAAAATTTTTAGTTAATTTAAACCGTACCGTCCCATACCGGTCAGTTTATTTTGTTTGAGGAAGAATATAGGGCAAATAGCCCAAACAACGTTCTTATATTTGCATGGTCTACTGTTCGACCATATGGGTGACGACTATTACATATTATATTTACTATTATTGACTGCGTCAGTGAGATTTCTGTTTTTTACAATATTTTTACTGCAGGTACATCGACGGATGATACTCGTAGCAACCTACGTGGTATCCTATATATGCGTAAGTAACCATATTGGTGCCGACGGGTATTTGACTGAATTTCATTTCATCCAACTTTTTTCAACTTTGATCGTTTTGTTTTATTTTAGATCACCGCAATCACATCTGCCACTGTACGAGTTGGCCTAATATCAACTTGTTGTATCAACTTATCGAACTCAGACTAAAAGAATAACATAGACGGAACGAATAGAACTAGCGAGTGAAGCCGCCAAAAGGGATACTATATGGCAATGGGATACCATTTCGCTCGCCACTCCTTTGTGAGCAGCGAGTGTGTACGTACGTGCGATCACGGTTGAACAAAATATTATAAATATGCCGTATTGTGTGGTGAAAAGGTGTAAAAACACTTCAATTATTCATAGAAAGAATGCTGAATTATCGTTTCATAAGTAATTAACTATTTCTTATTAGATTTCATAACATTTTTCTAAATATTTTAGTAGCACAAACTAGGAACACAAAACCTCCGCCATATCATACAGAGTTGCCATAATTTTTTCATCATTTCCACAAAATATTTAGCAGTATTTATGGGAATTTATAAAGTACTGAGTAAAAAAAATCTGTGTCATCAATGTTGACAACCTCGATGTTTCTAATCATCATCATCATCATTCGTGCGTTAGTCCCGAACTCCCGATCACATCTGTGTCCGGGATCTACTTAATACGTGGCTTGGTTATTTCGGCAATCTTGGAATTGACCGCTGTCTGACCTCCCAGCCATCCAATATATTTATGTTACTGTGTCAGTAGTTTAATTTCAGTCTAACACTACAAAGGCCTCAGTCTTAACCTTAACGACTATTGATATCTACTTCATGTATAGTCAACGACAAAAGTAGCTTAACCAATAATTCTTATCTGTTGATCACTAATAGCTGTTAAACCGATCACAAAATTATAAACAAAACACGAAATATATTAACTTTGTCCTTTGGGATTCTAAAATTACTTGTACATTGCTGTGGCACATGCATTGGGATGTAAAAAAGAATAATAAATATTTTTGTGCTAATCAACTTTTGTTGTTGACTGTACTTTGTACTTACACTGGAATGAAGCTTTGTTCATTAATCTTAAAAAGGATTATTTTAATTATGAGAATTTTTTTGAAAGCTAGTAATTAAAGTGTGTTTACTCAGTGTTTATCACGTTTTTATTTATTTTAACACTTCCCCATTTTAGGCACTTATCATAATAATCATTTGTGTAAATGACAAAATAATTGCAGATAACATTTACTATAACAAATATTAATTTTCCATATGTCCACTATATAGAGATTTTTAGGAGATTTTTTCATTTGCTGGCAACATTACGCACACGCCGTTAGTGGTATCGGTACACGGAAATCGGAGTCACACGCACACATTGAAAGTGTCATTTGGCTTCACGTGTTTATTCTACATGTTCCGTCTATGTTATTCTTTTAGTCTGAGTTATCGAAAAACTTTTTACTAAAGCTTCATTAATTCATCAAGCATAATTTATTGGTTCGAAGTATTATGGTACCGATACGAAAAAAAATGTTCTTCTTACTTAATCTATCCTAGTCGGATTGGCCTAAAACTTTTCCTAGGTGCGAAAAAATTATAAGTCAAAAATAGTCTTCTAACCTAAAGCATACATGTCGGATTGCTCTGAAGCGGGGTATTGACCATAGCCACTACCTTAGTCTTAGAATTCTATTTAATTTATTTAATTCTGCGGGTGATAAATGGAAGTAAAATATTTGGCAAAGGAAAAAAACATAAAAACGCTTCGGCCAATACTAAAGAGTATAAACTTAAAAAAGTATTAGGTAGTAGGTATAAAGGTATTTTGTAAATCGGCGAAAAATATTTCAATAAAATAATTCCTATGACTATAGCAAAAAAGACGTCGTTCAATATAGTTTTGGGTAAAATGAAATTCGATCAAAACATTTTGACAAAGTAATCGGTTTCCTCTATATTTGCGTAAGTACAAGTGTTATTAAAAAAATTATATGAAGTCAACCTATAATAATTCTAGAATCTATTCTACAACCAACATGTGCTAAAGATGAAATTAAAATAACCAAAGGAGATATAGAAACCATTATTGAATTAATTGCAAATGACCAGATGAAAATGAAAAAGAAATTATTCGACGGCTACTACCAGCAAGCAGTTGATGTCTACCATAAACATATAGCTGAACTATATAACGCTGAAAAAGACGTTAATGAAGAACCAGAACGCATAAAACATCTTTTAGGTATAATCGAACAGAAGCGTTTAAAGGTAGAGTCTCAGACATAGACGAAGTCAAAAAATATCAAAAAGCTTTGGAAAATTATAAGTGTTTATGATGACTTATGCGATGTTAATGAAGATGACAGCGTCAAACCATTAGGTATGATGTAAGTTTTATTTCTGGATTGTACAGTAGGTAATTGGTTTAATATCAATTCGCTGCTGGAGGTCTACTCGTATATTGTCTGAGCACAAGAAACTATTAAGTTACAAGGTGTTTTGACAAACATTGGACAAAGTTCAGTACCTAGTTATAAGTTATAATTTATTTATTACCCCTTATTCATAATGAAACGCTTTTATTAAAATTTATTAGTTAAAAACCTTATAAGTTAAAAATGCTCTGTTTAGATCCAGAAGAACTATAGAGAATCTTCTTTCTCTGCGCTCGACTTGGCGAGGGGCACTACCGTATACTGATATACCTATACTGATTCCTGTTTTGCCGTAGAGCCGTGTTTAAAAATGTAGACACTGATTCTAGGTAAGTACTTTTCTGTGGATATCTTTGAAAATTTGGACATCGAGAAGGAAAGGTTATCGACCTTATACACATTTGATTACCGATTCAGTTCTTTAATAAATCTGAATAGGTATTGTGCACGGGTGCATACATTCCGGTGTTGTTACTTATCTTGAATTAAATTCATAAAGCGGAGTTTAAGGAGCCGTTGACTTCAATTGGCGTGTTATGTTTGTCACGCGCTCGCCGCACGCCACACGTGTCACGTGCACGCACGTTAACTTTCACACCTTTAGTAACATTTTATAAATTGAATAAATTCTACAACACACACATATCACGCCTATTCCCCGAAGGGTTAGGCAGAGCTGCATCACAGACCCACGATTCGCCAGTATTTTTAGTCCCACGTAATATATTAATAAACAGGTTTTAATTACTATTCTACCAAGAAATGAAGATTATTGTTTTTTTTAACTCAAAGTGTATTTTGATGAATTGAAAGTGTTATAAAACTGTATAGGTTACTACTTAAATACCATCTGCAGTATGGAATTCTAGGAGCTTCAAAAAAGTTTACGACAAATTCGCTACGCTAAGCAAAGTTAAATTTATATAGTTTAAGCTTTGTTTAACCAGGGCCCCATTATTACAATTTACAAGTAAAAATTTAGTAACATCGTGTTTTAACTATGCAGTTTTTGCATATGTTGCCAGATTTTTGCTTGTCAATTGTTACCTTTTATTCGTAAAATGGGGCCCGGGTTCCCTGTAGTAGGTATTCTTTGTGTCTTGGAACTGTTTTTATTGTGAAGATGCTTTGAAAAAGGTTTATTTTAATAAAAGGTATTTTTGGTAGGTAGGAAGTGAAAAAGGTAATTTTAAGTTTATGAAATTTGTGGACTACTGTACGTTCAGTGTATGAAATGATACATTTTACATAATTGATACAATTTTTTTAAAATTACGATAATAAATGGACCAACAATAAATAAAGTTGATATTTTGCGAAAGTGTATAATTTACGACTAAATGCGGACGTTTTCAAATTTTGAATGATTTGCTACAATATGTACGAAATGTTACAATAGTGTAAGTTTTGCTAAAGTTTAAGAAATGCTAATAAATCGAAAATTTGTGTGGTAACTATTGCATAAATAAATGAAATCACGAATAATATGAATCAGAATCTTAGGTATAATTTAATCGAATGCGATCAAAGCAATATCGTAATTTATAAAAAACAAGAAGTTTTCCGTCCCTACTGGACATGTAAGTCAAAAACATTATTAAAATGCAGCATCACGGTGCGCTCGTGTCGGGCCCGGAAAGGGAGGGGGGAACTCGAGCCGTGGTGCAAGGAGGTGCTGGTGCACTGTCACATGCGAGGTAACTCAGTAAAACTACTTGTAATTTAAGTGTTACGACTAACGCCCGAAGTGCCAACCCCGTATCAGTAACCGTATCCAGCTACAAATACGCTCACCTTTTTAGTTTCGTCATGTCTGTCCGTCCTTCTGTCGTTGGATTTCCTCCTCCTACATATATATTTTTTTGTAAAACAGAGTTTCATATCGAGTGTAAAATCGAAACGGCTGGCTCAAAAAATCTAAAAATATTTATGATGGTAGTCCATGTAATGAACTTTCAAGGAAAACTATACTCGTATTATAGATGCTAATATGGGTGACTACGGAACCCTATCCTATTGGTATTTTTTCTGACTGTCAAAAGGAAGGGTTATGTTTTTCGCGTGTCTGTTGTATGTTGTACCTATGTAATATTCATTATTACGTCATATTTTCGAAACTGCTGAAACGGATTTACTTTATAATCATAATTATCGCTAAATTCGTCTAATATGCTCTTAACCCAAGTGTTCTTTTTATGATAGATGACGCGAAAGAAAAAAAACACCAACATGGCGACTGCGAGACGCTATATTTTAGGGTACTTACTGTACCTAGTACCTACTTACTTAATAAAATCATTTTGTTTTTGATACCTCTAAACAGGACGACCTCAAAATGAATAAAAAAAAAATATGAAAAGGACTTGTACACTTTGTACAGTCAGACTTTATGAGCATTGACATAGGTATGCGCCCTCGCCGCACACTTCTAAACTCAGCAGGGAGGGAAGGCTCCCTCACCCCACCGGCCGCCTCCTTCACGAGCATTAACTGCTCGCAGAAGGAAACGGCCGTGTTCCACTGGCTCCCTCATAGCATGGTCTCCAACGAGAAGGTACCTACACCCAGGCCCACAACGAGGTCCCGGCGCTGACTCGCCCACGCTGAGCATTCCACCAACGTGTCGAATGCTGTGTCTTCGCCGGAACACAGTGTTGACACGCGGGTATGACCTCACAATGCATGCGAAACAGAAACTCATCGAAGTTTCCGTGCCCAGTGATGATCTGTGTCGCACGATACGTGAGGTCACTGTGCTGCCTCTGCAGCCACCCCTCCATGATCGGTCTCACCGCCGCGCTGGTGGTGGTTCCCCGCTTAGGTTGCTCAAGTCGCACCTTCCATGTCTCCATGAGATCCTGGCGGAGTTGGGAACGCTGAGCCTCAGTTTCTCGAGATGCAGGCATGTGGTCCAGCTCCAGCGCCTCCTTGTGCCATTGGAACAGTGACGCAAGGGCTCTCGCATCCAGGTCCCATGGAGGGGTCGCGGCTAGAAGACATGCAGCCTCTAAGGAGATCGTGCGGTACCCTCTTATTATCTTGACGGCCAAGGTTCTCAACGATCTGTGTAGTATAGAAGCGTTGTTGGCCACCAGTCTCGCCGCCCATACAGCCATGCTCCGCACGATCCCCAGGCACAGTCTCCGGCAGAAAGCCTTGGGTCACTTCAAGTTGGGCATCAGTCGCGAAAGCGCGGCTAGTGCCCCGTTACTTTGAGGACCAAACTTCGGAAGTGTGTTCCGAAGTTCCACCGGCTATCGAGTACGAGTCCCAGATACTTCATTGAGAGCTTAATGTCGATGCTAACGCTCCCTACATTTGTGCTGGATCCTGGAGGTGGCCCGCGCCGAGGTCCGTGAAAACACAGAGCCTCGGACTTATTCAGTGCCACATCCAGTCTGCATATAACATTCTTAAAATTCTAATTCATATAGCAACACCAAATCGCAAAAATAAGAACGCTTAGTCTGACCAATAATTATGCTATATGAATTATGCTATAAGTTTTCGTACACACCTACTTTGGTACACTTATTTCTTGAGTGGCAGGAGTTCCAATATTTTAGAGAATGTGACCGTGTACCGTAATAATACTTCTGTATAAAGTGTGGTGTGTACGACAGGGTGCATGCACTGCACGTCGGCAAGGGCACAGGGGGCGCTGCAAGCGATGCGCCCCAGAATCCGCAGCGCGGCGACCCGCTCGACCTCCGCACGTCTGTCCGTCGGCGACCATCGGTTTTACACCATAACAAATAACTCTATTGCTCTTTCAATACAAAGTAAAGTAATACTTGCACTCAATTCTTATGTAAATTATGTTTGGCTACTTTACTTTATCTTCAAAAGCATGATATAGACATAATTTAAGTAGATCATTATAATGCTGTGATAATATGATCTGATCATCATGAATCTTCACTTCGGCGCACAATAATGTGGGATTGTAATGCCTATTCTGTGGGGTATATATACGAGTATGATCATGATTATACGTTTGTGTTTGTATCTAGTATATAGAGTTTCTGTAGGTATATAAATCAGTATCTTCGATGATTGGTGAAAGGTGTGAATAACTATACAACTATAAAACCATTGTATGGATACTTTTTCAGTAACTAGGCAATCAAAAAGTAACAATCATGCAATGTCACGTCACGGTACATAATGGGTTGATGAAGATGTCAAGCACGGGGATTAGTTACGGGTATGTAGGCAATTACCTATATAATAAAAACTGGCCAAGTACGGAGTGGCCACGTATAAAATGGGGTTCCGTAGTCACGCATAAAACCTCCATAACTCCTGAACAAACAGAGTTATCTGATGCGTATTGCTTTCCTTTTTAAAGGGTGTTTTTTTAGAGGTGTCAAAATGATAAAAACACCTAAAACTAAATTACAATTTCATGGAATTGGTTTCATTTAGTCGTATGACATTTATGCAATGATTTTGGGTATATAGGCGGCACTGTGGACTTGAATGAAGCTTAATCGGGAAGTCCAATTTTCGACCACTTTTTCAAGCAACTGAGGCCTTCTTACGATAAGTTCACAAGGAACTACTTTTAGTTTCTGGAAATTCTTCCTTGTGCTAACCAGAGCCGCTCGGCAATGGACGTAGGAACGGAATTAAAAAGAAATGGTCTAAATAATGTCGCAGAACTCGAGAACTAGCTTCAGTGTTTTATGTAGTTCCAACAAGTTTAAGTATGTTACAAGAGCGCACCTTTGAAGGCTCTGTCCATTCATTTGGGAAATAGCAACACAATAATTGAAGCACAAATGTTCTAATTATACTTACCAATTTTTACCACTATAAATAATCTGTCATGCTCTCTAATCAAATAAATAAATAATAGGCAAGCGGCGAACCCCCTGAAAAACTAAAATGACTGACCAATCAGTGAAAATGTGATTTCCCCAATACAAATTTGTACTTTTTGTAATCCTTGGACCAAAAGGCGTCGATTGGTAAGAAAACAAAATTTGTGCGGTTGGACTATTAATTGATATAAACAAATTAATTTGTTAACTGATAAAAAGTTGGTTTTTATATTGGAAAATGATTTCTAAGGGTAAAACGGGCAAAATAGAACACTTTTTTCGAAAAAATGCTTTTTAAAGAAGTTACAACCATTTTAAAGCGCAAAAATGGTCACATTCAACATTTTTTATCTCGGCGAGTATTGATCGAATTCAAAAAAATCCTGCGGCAGAATACTTATGACTATTTTTCAAAATGACAAAATATACATTTTTCACATCGTAAAATAGCATAGCGTTTTTCCGAGTTAAGATACACTATTATACGCATGTAGAGTCGTGTCAACTCGTATAAAGCGCGTGCAATTTGACAGGATTCAAACGGGCAATCAATAACGAACTCCAAACTCCAAAAAAATAAATTATTTTTTTTATTATTTTTTTGAATGGAAATCATTGAAAAATTATCTAAGAACTTTTTTGCCTGCCGATTGTGGAACGCTAAAAAAACGCTATGTGTATAAATAGATTTTACGATGTGAAAAATGGATATTTTCTCATTTTGAAAAATAGTCAGTTGAAGCTTAAGATCCGATAAGTATTCTGCCGCAGGATTTTTTTGAATTCGATCAAAACTCGCCGAGATAAAAAAAGGTTGAATGTGAACATTTTTGCGCTTTATAATGGCTGTAACTTCTTTAAAATGCATTTTTTCGAAAAAATTACAAAATTAAAAAGTGTTCTATATTGCCCGTTTTACCCTTAGAAATCATTTTCCAATATAAAAACCAACTTTTTATCAGTTAACAAATTAATTTGTTTATAACCATAAATAGCCCAACCGCACAAATTTTGTTTTCTTACCAATGGACGCCTTTTGGTCCAAGGTTTACAAAAAGTACAAATTTGTATTGGGGAAATCACATTTTCACTGATGGGTCAGTAATTTTCATTTGTAAGTACTTTTTCGGGGGTTTGCCGCTTGCCTATAAAAATCATCAATGTAGCTGATACATGGCAGATAATAAATAAAACAATAAGAATAAGGAAAGCGTGGAAGGTTGATGGCCAAAGAAAAATTCAAGTTGGATGATCAGGAGGTGAAAGGTTTGGTGGAGAAAAAAGAGCAGTGGCAGTTACTCCACCAGAGCGAGGCTCTTCAATTATTGAGAGCAGAAATATTTTGCGAAAAAATTTTCTAGGTCTCACAAATAAATGACCTATATTCGAACATTTTGGGTCAGCATTACAATAGAGTACCAAGACTGAATATTAAGCGTTCAATTTGTACTGCAGACAATATACTACTTATCTACCTATATAATTATTGTACCAACCGATTTAATCGTTTTTAACTTCAATGACATTGTTACTCGTAGGTCGGCGCAATGTCGACCATTTTTTACCATTTTAATGCTGTGTCATGAATACTGTGAGTCAGTTTGTATAATTAAGTTTGGTAATTATTTTTGATTGGATTTTAGATTTAGTACCTACATTTTAATTTTTTAGCACTTAATTTGTTAAAGATTACCTAGTAAACGGAGCATCTTAACATAGTAGGTAAGACATACCTACAGATTTCAATGCAGGTTTCAGCAATATAGTGATTCAAGAGGAATTCGCAACTTTGTCCGCGTAGTGCGTAGTATAGTGATTTAAAGATTTGAGATAATGTTGAAAAAATAACATTTTCCTCTTTATACCTAATACAGATATAATACCTAAATGACATTGCACGTAGTATACGACGACCGCGATGCTCTATGCATTGCACCCTTTATAAGTCGGGGCGAGTCACTAGTTTTTGCTAAACACAGTCGTTGCATACAATGAAAAGTAGCTATATGAGGTTGGCATATAAATATTATAAATACCTCTTCTCTCATCTCTCATTTTAATAAAGGAACTTTTCTCAAACATGCATTGAAAAGTTGTCATTATTTTCGAAAAAAGAACACGAGAAGTCTTGAATTTGCGAACAACGAAAATCAAATGAAACATGTTTGCAGGAGCTTTGTCTCTTGATAGGCAAATGTGCGGTTGTCAAATCGGATACTTACCGACAACTTATGTATTTCAGCTCTAAGATGCAATAGGTATCTACCTTCTTATCTCAACACACTTAAAAATGGAGACATCGAAATAAACTTAAATACTAACTTACCCAATTAAATACCAGAACTAAAACGTGCTTGCCAAAAGAGGCGTATACAATGACAGACAAATGTAGCTCCTACAAGGTTTGCGTTTTAACGCTCATCCGGACACAGGCGTTGAATTTCACGCAACAGCGCCCAAACAGGACTTCTAACTTACTGACTCCTAAAGCAGACTTCCTTCGATATATAAGACAGGCGGCTAATGTACCTACTATATATAAATATATATTTATAAGTATAATATATTTATTTTTTACATATTTAGAATTAATCCTACGAGTATCAATACCGACGGTAAGACGTTGCTACCGTGGAAGATGGGAAGGCATTTGGTGTGGGACGCTACATGCGTTTGACACCTTAGCACCTTCACACCTTCCAAGCACATCCGGATGTGCCAGCGCTGCTGCTGCATCGGCTGAAGGCCTCGAACGGCGTAAAGCATATTACCTAGCAGGTGATTACATATTTGAGCCGCTTGGGGTAGAGACACTGGGGTCATGGGATCTGGAGTGCTCGCCGCCTTTATAGAGACATTGCTAAACGCTTCATCGATGCTTATCAGGACCATAAGGCTGGCTATTTTCTGGCCTAAAGAATAAGTATCGCCATCCAACGTGGCTACACAGCCAGCATTCTGGGAACCTTCCCAGTCGGCAATGACGCGGAGGATTTTTAAACGATATTTTGTAATGTAAATATTTTTAGTATATCATTATGTATATTGTAATTCTCATTGTAAATAAATGGTTATCCTACCAATTTTACATGGAATTATATTGCACAAAAACACATATACTTTTCCACCACACAATGGTACCAGTGGAAAAGTATGTGTTTTTGTGCAATATGTATAGCAGATTCCACCAAGTACCGTCAATCGACAGTATAAATAGTTATATGGAATTAATTTTGGCTGGAACAGTCACTCTTTAAAGCGAAAACTACGAAACGGATTTTAATGAAACTTTACAAAAATGTAGCTCATGCATCAGAATAAGACAATCAATATAAATAAAAATGAATCGCCGTTCGTTTGTCTCGCTAAAACTCGAGAACTGCTGGACAAATTTAATTTTGGTCTTGAAACATTCTTGGTACGAAGTTCGCTGGGACAGCTAGTAGTTAAAAAAAAGGAAATTGTACTGTCTTCGTTTTAATGCTTCAATCGACGTTGATATAGGAAGTGACATTTCGAAAATTGAAATTATCGAAGAAGTTTATTAAGGAAGGTAGATGGTTTACACACACTGACATGTTATATACTATAGACAGAACCTCAGTGTCAGAAATGCATTTAAAAAAATATCACCGAACTGTTGGGCTATAAACAGCTTCCCGCTCTTTATTGACAATTGTGTTGTCAAGGGCGCAACAAAAATGCGATCAAAAGTTTTTGGCCTAAATATGCCTAAATGTGCAATAAAAGTTTGCAGAAACTACACAGGACGATTAAAAACAATCAGCAAAGTCACCTACAATCTGTAAGTAACTCATAGTTCATCATAATTTTATTAAATCAATATTTAAATAATGTGTAATTTATAATTGTCATTTTTGTAGGTATTGCCAGTTTCGAATTCAAAATTCCCCGATTTATATTAGGTGTTGGACACGTTATTAGAAAATACAGATACATAAAATACATAATTTGAAAATGGTCAAGAGTGAGCCGCGAATATGTAGTAGCGAGTGTATAGTGATGTACCTAGAAAGGATAATACGTTAAGTTTATCCAATAAAAATCGGCCAACTGTCGGGCAAGGTTTTTGGTATGTTAAGTAAGTATTTCGTGTCCATTTCGCAATCCAATATGGCTGCCAAAAATAAAAAGTTAAAAACAAAAAGTTAAAAATTTAAAATATAAAGTTAAAATTAAAAAGTTAAAAGGAAAAAATAATAAGTTAAAAATAAAAAGTTAAAATGAAAAATAAAAAGTTAAAAATGAAAAGTTAAAAATAAAAGTTAAAAATAAAAAGTTAAAATTAAAAATAAAACATTAAAAGTTAAAAATAAAATGTTGAAAGTCAAAAGTTAAAAATAAAAAGTTAAAAGTCAAAATTTAAAAATAATAAGTTAAAGTCAAAGTTAAATATTAAAAATAAAAAGTTAAAAAGTTGGACGCAACTTGTTAAGTTTTTATTTACAACTTTTTAATTTGTTATTTTCCCCTAAAAATTTCCTAAATAAAATGGGAAAATAGGAAAAGTTTCTTCAGCTGGCACCACTATACACCCACACAACGTCAAACAAGGCGAGTGTATGACAATACGCTCATGCAGGGTTACCAACTTAGGGGTTTTCCCCCCAAATTTATAATCTCACAACTACATACCTATTCTGTCTGTGGTGACTTACTTTAATAGAATTGAAAGTTGCAAAAAAAACCCTGCTAACATTTTCTTATTTAAATACAAAATTTAGGAGTTTTTTTTTTTTTAAATTGCCAATTTTATGAGTTTTCAACCTAGGTTTAGGTATAAATATTTCTGGGAGTTGGTAACACTGCGCTCATGCGCACTAGCATGCGTAAGCTGAAGTGTTTCTATTGTAGTGATTGCTTGACGACGCGCCATCTAGTATTATAGTTCATCTAAGTTTACACAGTAAGTTGTAAACACAATAATGGGCGAGGTCTCTATTGCAGCGCGATTCACTTTACTTATAGCCTTATAAGTAAACTAGAAGCTAGAAGACGCGAGGGAACATTTTTAAATCAAAATGAGTTGAATACACTTGCCTGAAAACACGCACTGGTCCGACAAATGCTGGTATGAAACGGGAAACACTCCACAAAATCACGTCTTCATCCCCAAGAAGTAGAGTTCATTACGCTTCATACTTAAGTCATTTCACGACGGCGACGAATAGAAATAGAATGTACCTACCTAAGCGGAAGCATACGTCTATGATCCCAATTAACAGGGAGTAAGTATAGTGCCGTTTCCGGGCATGTTTCCATGAAAAATATGATAAAACTTACCAAAATGTTGTCAACGTAAATATCACAAAATACATTTCATAATTAGTATACTCCTACCATTGCACAATAAAAGCTAAATGCAATAAGAATTTTACTTAAATTATTTATCATCACAAACATTTACTCCTACAATACGATGAGTACCTACCTACCTATACCTACCTAAATGGCATTTTTGTATTACCCACCCAACACAACCATGCACTGCATGAATCGTATTGCAAGTTGCGAGCTTCGTCAAATATGCACAATAATGTTTTCAAAGGTATCTTTAATTTAACAATTTTGCGAGTCTGTATGCGGGGGGCACTGACCTCGGGTTTCACAATTT
The DNA here is from genome assembly GCA_963556515.1 of Nudaria mundana. Lineage (NCBI taxonomy): Eukaryota > Metazoa > Arthropoda > Insecta > Lepidoptera > Erebidae > Nudaria > Nudaria mundana. Next base: position 11,494,426 of record OY748304.1, read on the forward strand.
GTCCATAAACATTCACCGACATGAAACAAAGATACAATAATGATAAGCTTGGCTTGTCACAATACCTGTTGTGTCTGAGTGTCTGGTTGATGTCAATAATCCTGGCGTAAAGACTATTAAAATACTGTCTCATACAACAAAACGAGTCTACTTTATGTTGAACTTTGAGACTGTTTATTTGCTGTAACTTACCTTGGGATTCAGGTATCCCGGTCCTTATGTAGGGATAGACTAGGATATACCTAGTCGAGAAATTGAAACTATCTATTCCAGAACGAAATTAGGAATAGCCTTGTTCTTACCCTGTCTTGAGTTCTAAAATAGGGGTCTGTTTTGAAGCAAGTTGGTGACCACCACATAGCACACACACACGCATTAAATTATGTCTTTGTCCCTATGGATACATAAAGACTTTTAGGTACTACGCCTATTATCTAACAATTACTTATAGGTCTTTGTGTGGGTATTTTATCAGTCTCCTTTCTTACTTTGAGCAGATGTTCGTGAGATAACTTGGACCCTGGAGATCTCCATGGAGAATCTGGGGTCTCTACCTATCTCAGTAGGAAAGAGGCGTGGTATTATTTTCCTTCCCCCATTTCTTTTACCGTTACAAGTTAGATGTCGAAATCACATATTGATTCAAGTGTGCTAAAAGTAATGTCGTATTTGTCCTTGTGAAGTAATGTAAAGAATTCGAAAGTACTTTTATATGAGCCAGTGAGTGGCAATGTCCAGGGGCGCAGGGCGACGCCCGTGGTGCATTGAGTGCAACGTGCAGTTTTCCTCACCCCGCACAACCCTCCCTTACCCCACACTTGGTACATCAATTTACTGTTCACGAATAATCCGTGCATTGACGTCGCATCATAATCTCGAAATTTGTACTTACTACGTTTCGTACATGGGCGTGCAAAGAGTACTTAGTGACAATACTTATGATTATAATATACAAAGAAGGCACTTAACCTGAGGTTGGCCATTTGAAGCCTTTACGATTAGTGAAACGAGCAAACAATAAAAGTAGAGGTTAATATATGTGTTACCAATTGCAAAAGTGGGACAATCACTAGTCGAATTTTAAGTTTCTGTACAAGTATCAAGTCGTAGTCTCTAAGTTAATTGTAAAACGTTACCCATTTAGGTAGTTATTTAAACGAATTTCTGATAAAAAAAAACGTTTTCTTCTTAGCATATTGTTATCGCAAAAACTATAATCACGGGAGAGTACTTCAATAACGCCACCGCAAATTCAACGTTTTGGGCGTGGTTTCAGTATTCTAGCTGTTCCATTTTCTGATTCTTGGGAAAGGAAAAAGTCAGTCGTCATACTAAACTTGTATACGAGTGGCGCCGCGGGTATCTACTGCTATTTTGTATCCAAATAGGCAATGTATAATATACTATTAATATATATAATATATTTCAATGTATACTAAATAGTTAATATCTGGCAATCACAGTTCGTTGAAAACCTAGGTAGTGCCATAATGTATAAGCAATCAAATAATAAGGTTAACCTATTACGATTTTGTACTTTGAACCTGACATGTTCGCAGGGGATAACACGTTATGTTCTCAAATATTGGATGGAAGCAGGCGTTACCTTTTTTTTTTTTTTTTTTTTTTTTTTTAATTCTGCGGCCTAAGGCCGCGGCCGCTCTAACGTCCGTTGCCGGGCGTCTCTGGTTACTAGCAGAGGGTATGTCCAGTGGCGCCCGGCGGACTTTGACCACCCCTGTGGTCTCTGCTGGTGTTGGGTCGGGACGAGAATCCCGCGTCATTGCGGTAGGGTTTTATCCCGCGTCAGTGAGTGAATCTGGTTGCGTGCTATGGAGCAAAGGCCCCGCAGCACGCAACCCTTCTAGCCTGCTTCTGTAAGGACGGTGGGTGGCGATCCCGCCGTCCTCAGGCCCCGATCATGGAGGTCGATAGTCTTAGGCGTAGTCGCGTAGTCTGGGGCGGCCTGGCCGCCGACTACGGAACTCGGCGGGGAGGGTACGCTCCCTCTCCCTCCCGGCCGCCTCCTTCGCGAGCATGACATGCTCGCAGAAGGAAACGGCCGCGTTCCACCTACTCCCGCTGGAGACCATGGCTTGAAGCATGGTCTCCAGCGAGAGGGTATCCACGCCCAGACCCACTACGAGGTCCCGGCGCTGACTCGCCCACGCTGAGCACTCCACCAACGTGTGGAGTGCGGTGTCGTCGTCGGAAACCTCGCAGTGTTGACACCGGGGTGTGACCTCACGATGCATGCGAAACAGATAGCTACCGAAGCATCCATGCCCGGCAACGATCTGCGTCGCACGGTACGTGAGGTCACCATGCTGCCTCTGCAGCCAATCGTCCATGATCGGTCTCACCGCCGCAATGGTGGTGGTACCCCACTTGGGAGCAGGCGTTACCTGGCGAAAATCCATGACAAAGTAATGGTAAGTAAGATGTTAAAAACTTTCAAAATATAATAGCATTAATTTTTCGCAAAATTAAAAAGGACAAACCAACGTCGACAATTGTTTCGCCTCTAAACGAAGAACAGCCAGAACATATTTGCTTATAAGTAAGAGTGTGCAAATATCGCTCGCGCGATGTAGGATTTGTCACAATAACTAACGCGGGTAGAAACCGCAAGTCATGCTAACAAAATTCAAAATAGGTATTCACCGATACAAGACATTACCTTTTTTTATTCATTACATAGAAACGCAAAGTGACACACACAAACCAACAAACAACTACTGTGTCTGCCTGTTCACAAACAAATTAAGTAAAGGAGATGTATGAAAATCTAATTGTTCATTGAGTAAGGTGTCCTCATCCCTCCTAACTATTTCTAACCTCTCCCAGACACTCAACTTGAACCCTTTCTCACATAAGCGTAAAACTTTAAAGGTGTTATTATTGTTCAAGGAGATGCTTCGCGAAAAGGGACCTCTCTGGACAACCGTTGCGGAACGCTGATAAATGCTCTGTGTATCTGACCTCAAAGGACCTGCCAGTCTGCCCTACATACTGCATATCACAACCATCGCAACTCAACAAATAAACTCCTGATTTGCGTGAAACCGACACTAAATCCTTGCCATTACACAACTCCCTCAAGGTGTTCTGAGTTCTAAAAGCTGTAAATATATTGTTTTCCCTCATGATCTTAGCTATACTCAACGAAATGGAACCCACGCACGGCAAACATGCAGTGTACTTCCTAGGTGGATCCTGAGTTGGATGTAATAAATGAAAACTAGCATTTCTGCGTTTCTTATTTAATAATGAGTAAACCATTCCCACGTTATAGCCATTACTGTGCGTTATATAACAAGTGATGGCTAATTCCTCATTAAATGCCTGTGGGTTCAACGGTACTGCTAATAACCTACTCAATAAGCTGTGGAAAGCTGCCATCTTGTGTTGCCATGGGTGATTGGAAGAGTAAGGGATAACTGTATCTGTACATGTTGGTTTCCTATAGATACTAAACTCATGAACCCCACTCCTCCTAGTAATTGATAGGTCTAAAAAATTAAGGGTGGACTCTGATTCCACCTCTAACGGGAAATCAATTCTAGGGTGTACTGAGTTCAGGTTCGAGATCAGGACGCTGAGTTGGCGCTTTGTTCCTGTCCAGCAGATGATAATGTCATCCACGTATCTAAAATAATATAAAATATGAATGTTCCCAACTATGTGGTTTGTCTCGAACGCATCCATAAATATATCGGCTATTAACGGACTCAGTGGCGACCCCATCGACAAACCATTTTTTTGCAGGAAATAATTGTTGTTAAACTGAAAATAATTATGTGTCATACATAATCTTGTTAGGTTTATAATTTCTTCTAATTTATTAAAATTAATCCTTTTAATTGTTAATTTGTTTTTTTAAATATCCAAGACTTCATTGTACGGTACGTCCGTGAACAAACTTATTACATCCAAAGATACGAGTTGAGCGTTGGACGGTAGCTTTATATTTTTAATTTTTTCGATGAGGTCAGTACTATTTTTTAATGAAAATTTTGAATTAATATCTATTGTTTCTTTAATAAGTGTGTTCAAAAAATTTGATAAATTGTATGCTGGAGCACCCCTGTATGCGACAACAGGTCTAATCGGGTACCCTTTTTTGTGTATTTTTGGAAGGCCGTATAACAATGGACAACGTGGATTCATGTTTATCAAAGTTCTATGCAACGAAGAGTTCTCAGGAAATAAATATGTCGTGGATTTTATAGCAAGTTTTAGTTCTGCCTGGAACTTGGAGGTAGGGTTGAAGGTTATGTGCTGAAAATCATCAGATAAAATGATGTCATTGACCCTCGCTATGTAGTCTGCCCTAGGGATCAAAACCACGGTGTTACCCTTATCAACTTTGCTCAAAACCACATCATTATCTCTGAGTTTGTTGCGAATCGACTTTTGTACAGCCAATTCGGAGTTAAAAGTAAAAGACTATATAATTAAATAAATAATATAATTTTATAAATATATATAATATAAATAAAGGCTTAAAATATTCTATACCAAAATCAATAAATAAAAAATCTTTAGAACCATTGGCAGTAGATGCGGAAGTAGCAATTATTAGAAACAAGGGTGACATATTGCTGAAGTCATTGGTGGCACATAAAATCGATTCTGTTGGTTTATCTTGTACTTTTAACTCCGAATTGGCTGTACAAAAGTCGATTCGCAACAAACTCAGAGATAAAGATGTGGTCTTGAACAAAGCTGATAAGAAATATTGGATAGAAACAGGCGTTACTTGGCGAAAATCCATGACAAAACAATGGTAAGTAAAATGTTTTATGAAAAAACTTTTTAAAATTATATAATGGCATTAATTTTTCGCAGAATCAAAAAGACAACAAAACGTCGACAATTGTTTCGCCTCTAAACGAGGCATTATCAAGACTGTCTCAGAGAGAACAGCAAAATTCGTGGTTGGAACATGTTTGCTTATAAGTAAACGCGTGCAAATTTCATTATCGCGATGTAGGATTCTTTACAATAACTAATGTGGGTAGAAACCTCAGATCATGCTAACTAAGTTCCAAAAATAGGTATTCACCAATACTTGACCTTATCTGTTTGATTTATTTTATTAATTGGTGAACAAGAACAAGACTGTTGGTCTTTGATTCTGCGAAAAATTAATGCTATTATATTATTTTAAAAAGGTTTTTCTTAAAACATTTTACTTACCATTGTTTTGTCATGGATTTTCGCCAAGTAACGCCTGTTTCTATCCAATATTTGAGATCAGTGAGCATCACTATCCAGGCTAAACTATATATAAAGTTGATCAAGCTCCACAGAACAGCAAGTCAAAATCTTTGGTTCAATCAAGAGTGTAAGCGCTTTGGGGTGTTTCCAAGGTACATCTGCCTAAAAACAAACAATAACTCAGTGTCGGCTAGGAATTCTATTTTAAAAGCAAAAACAGTGTGGCTAAACTCGGAAATTAGGAGTTTATTTAGAGTGAGAGACAATTTGAAGTGGCATTTAAAGGTTCTACACTCTGAGTTGTCATTCAGTTTACACAGAGTAGAATTTGATTTGTTGGATAAAAAGGCACGAGATTTAGCTTCTAAATTTATACATAAAAAATTTTTAATACAACCAAAAAAAATATTTAATCTAAGGGTGGGTAGAGGCGAGTTGCTTGACCGAAGGGAGCAGGTGTTTTCTAATCATACATTTTACCCCAGAATCAAGAACCTTTCTGATATTCATCTCAGCAACAGTGAGGTGTCCCTTTTAAATAAGGGCTTAAAATATTCCATACCTAAATCATTTAACAATAAAAAATCTTTAGAACCTTTGGCAGTAGATGCGGAGGTGGCAATCATTAGAAATAAGGGTGACATAATGTTGAAGGCACTGGTTGCACAAAAAATCGATTCTGTTTGTTTGTCTGGTACTTTTAACTCCGAATTGACTGTACAAAGGTCGATTCGCAACAAACTTAGGGATGGGGATGTGGTTCTGAGTAAGGCTGATAAGGGTAACACCGTGGTTTTGATCCCGAGGGAGGATTACATAGCAAGAGTCAATGACATCATTTCATCTGATGATTTTCAACACTTAACCTTCAATCCTACAGCTAAGTTCCAGGCAGAACTAAAGCTTGCTTTGAAATCCACGACTTATTTATTCCCTGAGAACTCTTCGTTGCATAAAACTTTGATAAACATGAATCCCAGGTGTCCGTTGTTTTATGGCCTTCCAAAAATACACAAGGAAGGGTGCCCAATTAGACCTGTTGTCGCATACAGGGGCGCGCCAGCATACAATTTGTCGAAGTTTTTGAACACAATCATTAAAGAAGCAATAGATTTTAACCCAAAATTTTCTATAAAAAATAGTACTGACCTCATAAACAAGATTAAAAATATTAAGTTACCGTTCAATGCTCAACTTGTGTCTTTGGACGTGAAAAGTTTGTTCACTAACGTACCGTATAATGAAGTATTAGATATTTTAAAACACAAATTAACAATAAAAAGGATCAATTTTAATATAATAGAAGAAATTTATAACCTAACAAGATTGTGTATGACTCAGAATTACTTTCAGTTCAACAACAGTTTTTTTCTACAGAGGAATGGTTTGTCTATGGGATCGCCACTCAGTCCTTTAATAGCTGAAATATTTATGGATGCATTCGAGACTAACCACATAGTTGGGAACGTTCATGTCTTGTACTATTTTAGATATGTGGATGATATTATTATATGTTGGACAGGAACAAAACGTCAGCTCAGCGTCCTTGTCTCCAAGTTGAACTCAGTACACCCTAGAATTGATTTTTCTGGAGTTGGAGTCAGATTCCACTCTCAATTTCTTGGACCTTTCAATTACTAGAAGGAACGGTATTCATGAGTTCCGTATCTATAGGAAACCAACAGTTACAGACACAGTTATTCCTTACTCATCCAATCACCCATGGCAACATAAAATGGCAGCTTTCCACAGCTTACTGAGCAGGTTACTGGCGGTACCGTTGAGCCCACAGGCATTTGGTGAAGAATTGTCCATCATTTGCTACATAGCACAAAGTAATGGCTATGACGTAGGATTGGTCCACTCATTATTAAATAAAAAACGCAGAAAGGCTAGTTTTCATTTATTATAAAGTAATATAAAGAAAGAGTAGAAAGTAGTATATTTGTTGCTTTTAGAACTCAGAATACCTTGAGGGAGCTATGTAATGGCAAGAATTCGGTGTCGGTCTCACGCAGATCAGGTGTTTATTTGTTGAGTTGTGATGAATGTGGTTTGAAGTATGTGGGACAGACTGGCAGGTCCTTCGATATTAGATATAAGGAACATACAGCGGCGTCCCGCAATGGTTGTCCTGAGAAATCCCTCTTCGCGAAGCATCTTGACACTGGTCATTCCTTGAACAATAGTAACACTTTTAAAGTTTTACGTTTATGTGAGAAAGGGTTCAAGTTAAGTGTTTGGGAAAGGCTAGAAATAGTTAGAAGAGATGCGGACACCTTACTCAACGAACAAATAGATTTTCACACATCTCCCTTACTTAATCTGTTTACGAACAGACAGACACATTAATTGTTGTTGGTTTGTGTGTGTCATTTGGGTTTTCTACGCAACTTATCAAGAGACAGTAATTAAATCAAACAGATAGAGTCAAGTATTGGTGAATACCTATTTTTGGAACTTAGTTAGCATGATCTGAGGTTTCTACCCACATTAGTTATTGTAAAGAATCCTACATCGCGATAATTAAATTTGCACGCGTTTACTTATAAGCAAACATGTTCCAACCATGAATTTTGCTGTTCTCTCTGAGACAGTCTTGATAATGCCTCGTTTAGAGGCGAAACAATTGTCGACGTTTTGTTGTCTTTTTGATTCTGCGAAAAATTAATGCTATTATATAATTTTAAAAAGTTTTTTCTTAAAACATTTTACTTACCATTGTTTTTTAAAGCTGATAAGGGTAACACCGTGGTTTTGATCCCTAGGGCAGACTACATAGCGAGGGTCAATGACATCATTTTATCTGATGATTTTCAGCACATAACCTTCAACCCTACCTCCAAGTTCCAGGCAGAACTAAAACTTGCTATAAAATCCACGACATATTTATTTCCTGAGAACTCTTCGTTGCATAGAACTTTGATAAACATGAATCCACGTTGTCCATTGTTATACGGCCTTCCAAAAATACACAAAGAAGGGTGCCCGATCAGACCTGTTGTCGCATACAGGGGTAAAGAAGGGTGCCCGATCAGACCTGTTGTCGCATACAGGGGTGCTCCAGCATACAATTTATCAATTTTTTTGAACAGACTTATTAATGAAACAATAGATTTTAATCCAAAATTTTCATTAAAAAATAGTACTGACCTCATCGAAAAAATTAAAAATATAAAGCTACCGTCCAACGCTCAACTCGTATCTTTGGATGTAAAAAGTTTGTTCACGAACGTACCGTACAATGAAGTCTTGGATATTTTAAAAAACAAATTAACAATTAAAAGGATTAATTTTAATAAAATAGAAGAAATTATAAACTTAACAAGATTATGTATGACACATAATTATTTTCAGTTTAACAACAATTGTTTCCTGCAAAAAAACGGTTTGTCGATGGGGCCGCCACTGAGTCCGTTAATAGCCGATATATTTATGGATGCGTTCGAGACAAACCACATGGTTGGGAACATTCATATTTTATATTATTGTAACGCCATCTCGTAGCGAGTAATAAGACTACCAAACTCGGCGCCATCTAGTAGCAAATCGCAGTACTACTACGTAACGTCTTTCGGGAATGTTCTGTCAAGGTATTTCTATGTAACGTGTTATCTAGAAGCATCTCGAAGGTGTGGAATGTTCGCGATATTTCTTCCGTGAAAATTCCAGAGTAATCTAGAGTAATGACCGCACTATAAAGGCGGAGCACTTCGGTGGCGGATCATCAGTATTTCCGCGATGCTACAGGAGCAAGCCCGTCGCCAGGAGGAGCAGGCCCGCCACCAGGAGGAGCAAGCCCGCCGGTTGGAAGAACAGCTGCTGCGGGACAAGGAGGAGCAGGCACGCCGCCAGGATGAGCAGGCACGCCGCCAGGAGGACCAGGCCCGCCGGTTGGAAGAACAGCTGCTGCGTGACAAGGAGGAGCAGGCACGCCGCCAGGAGGAACAGACGCTCCTCATGAAAGATCTTCGAGCGACTTTTGGCAAGGAGATGAATGTGATGAAGGATCAAGTTCATCATGTTGAGAACCGCATCACGGAAGCCGAAACTCGGATTGAAGATGTAAAAAACCAGATTACAGATGTGAGGAAAGAGCTGGGAAATCTGAAAGCTGGAGATGGGATTGCGACTTCCTTACCTGCCGTACCTTCAGCGCGTGGATTTAAAGTACCGCCATTCGATGGGACATCTTCATGGTCAGCCTATAAAAAGCAGTTTGAAGCCGTTAAGAAGGCAAACGGGTGGAGCAAAGCCCAGGCCATGACTGCGCTTACATTGGGTTTGCGAGACAAGGCGTTAACCATCCTAGAAGCTCTCGGAGACGATGTTTCCTACGAGCAGCTACTAGAAGCCTTGGAAACCAGATACGGTGACGCTCACCTGGAACACGTGTATCGTGCGTAGCTGAAGGATCGTGTCCAGCGCTCTGGTGAAAACTTGCAACAGTGGGCCCTGGAAGTTGAGAAGCTGGTACGGAAGGCATACCAGTCGGTACCTGCGCTCATCGATGGGAATCTGGTGCAAGTATTCATCGACGGCATCCACGACCTGGAAGTCAGGGCCGCTGTCAGACTCGGGCACCATGAGACTCTCAAAGACGCCTTGGCTCATGCTTTGGAGGTCGAAGCCGTACGGAAGGATCATCGATCTCACCGTGTCAGGGAAGTTGTAGCATCACCGGCTCGCGACCGTTTCACGAGGTATAGCCCTAGGTGCTACACATGTGGTGAGAGGGGCCACCTTCGATCCAGTTGCCCAAAGCGGACTGCTGAAAGAGAAGAAAGTCGTTCCCAAGAGGATAGGGTGGCTAATGTCACCGCCCAGCAACAGGAGGGAAACGAATAAATGCCAGGACTGCGGGGCGGGTGCTGGCTGATTTTAGAAGAGCCCCAAGGGTTTCGATCTCACAAACCCAGGATGGGAACAGCCTGATCATCAAGGGCGAGGTAAATGGAACACCATGCAAGCTGACAATAGATACTGGAGCATCTCGCACGGTTGTCAGTTCCCGACTTGCAAATCGGTTCCTTGGGGACTCTGCAAACCGTGACCGCATCAACTTGGTAACGGCCACGGGTCAGCGCATACCCGTCCGAGGAGAGAAAGAGATGCAGTTAAAGTTGGGCAATGGAATTTACCTGCATAATGTCATCGTGGCTGACATAATGGACGACTGCATACTGGGCTTAGACTTTATGAGGAAGAACTCTTGTGAGATCGACGTCAAGCAAGGAGCGATGAAAAGTGGTCAAGAGGAACTTTTCATGGAAGGAGCGTTATCAGGAAAAGTGTACAGCTTGAAGAAGGTCGTGCTTCCTGCCAGATCAGAAACGACTGTACCAGTTAGTCTCCCTCAGAATTCTGGGCGAACACATCGATGTGTACTCATAGAAGGGATATACAATGAACTTCCATGGAAAATGGCCCGAACTCTGGTAAGAGCCAATGAAGCCTCAGTGGTACGTGTGCTGAACCTTAGTGATAAGGAACACGTGATAGAAAAGAGCACATTGATTGGCACTTGCGAAGAAGTAGATTGGATGCGCCGATGCCAAGAGTTGAGTACTGGGAACATCGTCAACAAGGACGCTAGAAACAACGTGTTGACACTTTTAGAAGACTGTCGTAACATCTTAACGAAGAATGAAATGGACAAGGCTAAGAAGATGTTACTCAAGTACGCCGATATTTTCTCTTCGAGTGATGCTGACATTGGGAAGACTGGATTGGTTCAGCATAGAATCAATACAGGAAATGAGGCACCCATCCGTCAGCGACCAAGGAGACTGCCAGTAGCACGAGAAAAGGAAGTTGAGACCATGATTGAAGGAATGGTAAAAGATGGTGTGATAGAACCATCGTCAAGTCCATGGTGCTCACCTGTAGTGCTGGTGAGGAAGAAAGATGGCAGTATGCGGTTTTGTGTCGACTATCGTCGTCTGAACGACGTTACGAAAAAGGACAGCTACCCTTTACCAAGGATCGATGACACGTTGGACATGCTGACAGGGGTGAAGTGGTTTAGCACGCTAGACCTGAAAAGTGGCTACTGGCAAGTTGAAATCGATCCGAAGGAGAAGACTGCATTTTCCACAGGAAAGGGTTTGTGGCAGTTTAAAGTTATGCCATTTGGTTTATGCAACGCCCCGGCTACTTTTGAAAGATTAATGGAAATTGTACTCGCCGGATTGACTGGGGACGCCTGTCTTGTCTATCTAGATGACATTATCATCGTGGGCCGTACGTTAGAAGAGCATCTTCAAAACCTGGAACGCGTGCTTGTAAAGATCCGAAGCGCGAACCTGAAGCTCAGCCCGAAGAAGTGCTCATTCCTCAAACGGCAAGTAAGCTTCCTAGGCTACGTAGTGTCTGAAGATGGTATCCGCACGGATCCAGAGAAAATCATCGCCGTCAAAGATTGGCCGGTTCCAAAGGATAAGACGCAGGTCAGAGCATTTTTGGGTTTGTGCTCATACTACCGGCGATTCGTCCAGAACTTTGCGGATATTGCCAAGCCCTTACACAAGCTCACGGAGGAGAAGCGACAATTCTGCTGGGACGGAAGCTGCGGCATCGCATTCCAGGAGCTAAAGAATCGTCTGTGCAATACACCTATTTTGGGTTATCCTGATGCGGAAAATGAATTTATAGTTGACACAGACGCAAGTGATATCGGACTCGGAGGTGTGTTATCTCAAAGGAAAGGAGATCGAGAGGTCGTTATAGCCTACTTCAGCAAATCCTTATCGAAACCTGAAAGGAATTATTGCGTCACGAGGAGAGAATTACTCGCCGTGGTAAAGACATTGCAGCATTGTGCAAATATTTACTAGGGCGAAAATTCCTTATACGTACCGACCATGCTGCATTGAAGTGGCTATTACAATTTAAGAATCCAGAAGGACAAGTCGCCAGATGGATTGAGCTATTACAGGAATATGACTTTGTAATCGAACATCGCAGTGGGAGATCCCATGGCAACGCAGACGCATTGTCAAGAAGACCTTGCCCTGAAGACTGTAAGCACTGTGCCAAACAGGAGATAAAGGAAGCCATACCTGTGAAGATGCTTAAAACGGATCTGAGCGACGAATGGAAAGAAAGCCTACAACATGCTCAACAGGACGATGCAGACATCAAGCCAATATTTGAGTGGATTAAAGCAAGTGCTCCTAAACCCATGTGGAGTGACGTCGCTTCAATGAGTTCAATCACAAAAAGTTATTGGGCGCAATGGGACAGTTTAGTTATTCAGGATGGAGTCTTGTGCCGCAAATGGGAAAATGCTCGAGGACACAGCTGTCATTTGCAAATGGTCGTCCCTAAAGTTAAGGTCCCAGATGTGCTACAGCTCTACCATAATGGATGTTCAGGGGGCCATATGGGAGTAAAAAGGACTCTGTTGAAGATACGTGAGCGGTTTTACTGGATCCACTGTCGCGACGACGTTGAGGACTGGTGTCGCAAATGTACGAGTTGTGCTGCTGTGAAAGGACCTCATACACGGAGCAGAGGTGCACTGAAACTGTATAACGTTGGGGCACCATGGGAAAGGATAGCCCTAGATGTTGCGGGACCGTTTCCTGAAAGTGAAAGCGGAAACAAGTACTTCATGGTTGTGATGGATTATTTCACGAAGTGGCCAGAAGTCTTCGCTATACCTAATCAAGAAGCTACTACGGTGGCAGATAAATTAGTTCACGAAGTCTTCTGTCGTTTCGAGGTGCCTCTAGAAATCCATAGCGATCAAGGAAGAAATTTTGAATCTCAGGTGTTCCAGGAAATGTGTCGGGTCATGGGTACTCACAAAACCAGAACGACCTCTTACCACCCGCAGTCAGATGGAATGGTGGAGCGATTTAATCAGACATTGGAGAGATATCTGGCAAAAGTTGTGGAAAGCAGGCAAAAAGATTGGGACAAGCACATCCAACCGTTTCTTTTGTCTTACCGAAGTGCGGTTCACGAAAGCACGTCAGTGACACCAGCTTATGCGAACTTTGGAAGAGAATTACGGTTGCCTGCCGACTTACTAACCGGTATACCACCTGACGCTCCACGCAATATCACTGATTATGCGAATGACTTGCGCAGCAGGATGAATGACATTTATGAGCATGTCAGACAATCAGGTCAACAAATGTCTGAAAAGATGAAGACCCGTTACGACCGAAAGACAAACAATAAGAGCTTCGATGAAGGTTCGTTAGTGTGGTTACATAACCCAGTCCGCAGTAAAGGGAAGTCTCCTAAGCTGCAAGCTAAATGGGATGGACCATACCGAGTTGTGACCAAGATTAACGATGTCACTTACCGAATACGGAAGAGTCCAAGAAGTGCGCCAAAGATAGTTCATGTGGATCGATTGGCGCGATATTATGGGCCTGACAATGCTCGGGACGAGCATGTCTTAGGAGGGGGCAGTGTAACGCCATCTCGTAGCGAGTAATAAGACTACCAAACTCGGCGCCATCTAGTAGCAAATCGCAGTACTACTACGTAACGTCTTTCGGGAATGTTCTGTCAAGGTACTTCTATGTAACGTGTTATCTAGAAGCATCTCGAAGGTGTGGAATGTTCGCGATATTTCTTCCGTGAAAATTCCAGAGTAATCTAGAGTAATGACCGCACTATAAAGGCGGAGCACTTCGGTGGCGGATCATCAGTATTTCCGGAGCGATAATACGAGTTATACCTGCGAGTTCAAGTGCGATTAAAAGTGTTCAGTGAAGCTTATAGTAAAGTGTAAATTAGTGGTGTAATAAATAAAGTGTTTTGTGGTAGTTTGACCGGCATTTCAATTCGGTAGAACCCCGGCTCGTAACATTATTTTAGATACGTGGATGACATTATCATCTGCTGGACAGGAACAAAGCGCCAACTCAGCGTCCTGATCTCGAACCTGAACTCAGTACACCCTAGAATTGATTTCCCGTTAGAGGTGGAATCAGAGTCCACCCTTAATTTTTTAGACCTATCAATTACTAGGAGAAGTGGGGTTCATGAGTTTAGTATCTATAGGAAACCAACATGTACAGATACAGTTATCCCTTACTCTTCCAATCACCCATGGCAACACAAGATGGCAGCTTTCCACAGCTTATTGAGTAGGTTATTAGCAGTACCGTTGAACCCACAGGCATTTAATGAGGAATTAGCTATCATTTGTTATATAGCGCACAGTAATGGCTATAACGTGGGAATGGTTTACTCATTATTAAATAAGAAACGCAGAAATGCTAGTTTTCATTTATTACATCCAACTCAGGATCCACCTATGAAGTACACTGCATGTTGGCCATTCGTGGGTTCCATTTCGTTGAGTATAGCTAAGATCATGAGGGAAAACAATATATTTACAGCTTTTAGAACCCAGAACACCTTGAGGGAGTTGTGTAATGGCAAGGATTTAGTGTCGGTTTCACGCAAATCAGGAGTTTATTTGTTGAGTTGCGATGGTTGTGATATGCAGTATGTAGGGCAGACTGGCAGGTCCTTTGAGGTCAGATACAGAGAGCATTTATCAGCGTTCCGCAACGGTTGTCCAGAGAGGTCCCTTTTCGCGAAGCATCTCCTTGACACCGGTCATTCCTTGAACAATAATAACACCTTTAAAGTTTTACGCTTATGTGAGAAAGGGTTCAAGTTGAGTGTCTGGGAGAGGTTAGAAATAGTGAGGAGGGATGAGGACACCTTACTCAATGAACAAAAAGATTTGAACAGGCAGACACAGTAGTTGTTTGTTGGTTTGTGTGTGTCACTTTGCGTTTCTATGTAATAAATAAAAAAGGTAATGTCTTGTATCGGTGAATACCTATTTTGAATTTCGTTAGCATGACTTGCGGTTTCTACCCGCGTTAGTTATTGTGACAAATCCTACATCGCGCGAGCGATATTTGCACACTCTTACTTATAAGCAAATATGTTCTGGCTACAAATTTTGCTGTTCTCTTTGAGACAGTCTTGATAATGCCTCGTTTGGAGGCGAAACAATTGTCGACGTTTGTTTGTCCTTTTTAATTTTGCGAAAAATTAATGCTATTATATTTTGAAAGTTTTTAACATCTTACTTACCATTACTACGTTATGTTCTTTTGAATACCATCCAATAATTTGCACCATTGTACAGAACTTACCCGTGTTATTCGGTGTTATATACCTGTCCCATCCCATGTAAGAGCTATATGAGCAGGCAATTCGCTCATCACGTTCGCGCCGACCTTCCTGTATAGCCTTCAAACTGTCGCGACAATCATCTATACAACCACGTCTGAGTGCGTGTCGCAATCTTAACCTGTCTGAGACTGGTTTGGATGCAACTTTTATTTACCTTACACATTTTTAATGTCGAAATGATATCAACTGCATCTCGAGTGAAAGTTCTTAAGGTCCAATTCGAACATTTTATTCGTAGCATGTAATAAAGAGACTTACCTAACTCATATAACTACGTTATTTTACTTCAACACATAATTGTGTACCTACATAAATATAAAATTACCTACACATTTTTCTCTCGGAAAGGCACACATTTCGTCAGTTATTTAATTGGTTCCACCATATTATTTATATTTCCCAGAGCCTCGTCTGTTGATCGGCAGGTGCACCACGTACAGGTGAGGTTTGTATGGGACCTTAAGTTCTTAGTCTCCTGCCTGTACACTGTTAGTATGTACTTACAGTGTACAGGAGTCTAGGAACTTATTTTACTTCCAAACTGTTAAGTATTTATATGTATAAGTTAACTTTCACAAACACAAACATTTCTCCTCTGTTTATATCCTACGAGAATATTATAACCCGAAAGTTTGTGAGTATGTATGGATGGATGGATGTTTGTTACTCTTTCACGTAAAAACTACTGAATGGATTTTAATGAAACTTTAAAATAATATAGCTTATACATAAGAATAACACATGGGCTACAATTTATAAAGATACCTATTGTGTGAATTGTTCAAAATATGACGATAAGTGTCTAGTAAGTAGGAAGCGACGATGACAAATCGAGTGCGCGATACTACGGTCCATCGGCACGGCGAGCGATGGCGGGCGAACGGGGCGGGGCGAGTGAGGTCGCTCATCGCTGAGTACGCGACCCGAACACGGGCAGACACGTGAGGGCAGACGTCGTTGATGGTTGTGCCCGTTTTGCGAATTTTCAAGGCATTAGCGCGACGGGAACGAGAAAAAATCCAAATTACCACGCGGGCGACTACTAGTATTATATAGATATTTATAAATATGTACTAGTGGTCGCCCGCGTGATTATTGTTCCCCTCGCCGTATCTTTATAAATTGTAGCCTATGTGTTATTCTGATGTATAAGCTATATTATTGTAAAGTTTCATCAAAATCCGTTCAGTAGTTTTTACGTGAAAGAGAACAAACATCCATACTTACAAAATTTCGTATTTATAATATTAGTAGGATTATGTATGTGTGTATGCGTATGTGTATGTATGTATGTGTAATGTGTAGGTATGTATGTGTGTATACCCATGTGTAGTTTATGCACCCATAATTATTTATGTATTTAGATTTTAAGTTTATTTACCTACGACCACTACTACCTTTTCTTCCTACAAGGAACTTTCCATCCAAAGTTTGCCTGGTAGAAATTGCTTTAAGCAATAAGGCCCTCCATTGTATTGCTCTTAGACTTAATAAGCTCCATGTACATGTGAATTAATACCAACTGTATTACCGTACAATAAAGTATAAACAAATAAACTTATAAACTATCGTGTTGTTTATTTTTTTTAAATTGGTCCCTGCCTGTGGTGTACACGTTGGTCTAAGAGTGCGTTTCATAATATGTATTATAATACGGGAATTAGCACGAACACAGACCATTATCGGTGCCTGTGCATATTTATCGGTATGAACCGTGTCATTTCCCGTAGAATAATATGAATGTTGGTATACGTTGATGTTTGAATATGTTTAGAACTTAAAGATTTTTGCTCTTCCAATTCAACTTGTGTAAATTACACACCCTAATTTAGGGTAAAATTTAAGTAAAATCACAATCACTTTTCCAACTGTTAGTACCGTTTGTCATAATGGGTTACTTCCATCATATAACTGTTATTTTTACAAATATCTACTTACCCCATAGATTAGACCGTGACCTGGGGCAAAACATAGCATATTATACCGTGCGAGAGTGCGGACAAGGCGCAAATAGTTAGGTAGATACTCGTATTAAGTTTCTGAAGAACTACCATTCAATTCTTTGAAATGACCGTTGTCTGGCCGGAAGTAATTAAACGGTTGTTTGTATTACTTCTTGACTGAATCCAAGCTTTGTTGAGTAAAAAAATAAACCACACTTTTGTTTCGGAAAGTGCGAACTCAGATACAAGAAAGAAGATGTTAAGAAGTGTATTATGTCTATTACTTCCAACGCTATCGGCTGTGATGCCATCAGTCGTAAAATGATACAGCCTAAACTCGACGAAATCCTTCCCATCTTATGTCACATTTTCAATCTTTCCCTTACTACCAATGTTTTCCCTAAGGCTTGGAAGGAGGCGCAAATAATCCCACTTCCTAAAAAGACCAACCCTTCCTCCTTCTCCGAGTATCGTTCTATCTCCATCTTACCTTTCCTTTCCAAAGTCTTCGAGCGGCTAGTGCACAACCAGCTTAGCTCATTCCTCAACAGAAACTGCCTCCTTGATCCTTTCCAATCAGGATTTCGTCCAGGACATAGCACAGTTAGTGCGCTGATTAATGTTACTGATGACATTAGGCTAGGTATGGAGCATGGAAATCTCACTGTTCTCTCCCTATTGGATTTTAGTAACGCGTTCAATACAGTGGATTTTCACATTCTGCTGGGCATACTACGCTCAATTAACATATCTCCAGCAGTGGTTGATTGGTTTCAGAATTACCTGTTTGGTCGTCGACAGCGTGTATGTTACGATGAATGCCTTTCCTCTTGGTGTTTTACATCTGCTGGCGTACCGCAGGGTGGCATTCTCTGTTCATTACTTTTCTCAATCTTCATTAATTCCATAACTAAAACCCTCCTTTCTTCTTACCACCTTTATGCAGATGATTTACAAATATACATGCAGGCTCCACCGAGTAATTTGAGTGAGTCCATTAATATAATCAATAGGGACCTGTTTCAAATTTGTAGTGGGGCAAGCAATACGGGCTTGACGTAAATCCCTCCAAAACGCAGATATGTGTTGTTGGCAGTAGCAGAAAATTGTCAGATATTGACTGGACACATTTACCAAATATAGTTTTTAATGGTGTAGTATTACCAGTGGTTAATAAGGTAAAGAATCTTGGTATTTTAATGGACAGTACCTTATCCTGGGACGCGCAAATCGTGGAAGTAAGTCGTAAATTGTTCGCATCAGTAGGTTCTTTACGCAGACTACGTAACTTTCTGCCCACGGCCACCAAGGTTGCGCTTGCTCAATCCATCCTTCTTCCTATCCTGGACTATGCCGACGTCAGCTATCTCGATGTCACCGAGGAGCAACTTAACAAGCTTGAACGCCTCCAAAATTTATGTATTAGATTCATATTTGGCTTACGTAAATATGATCATGTGTCCGAATACCGCAATTTGCTCAAGTGGCTCCCAATTCGCCTTCGACGAAATACTCATATCCTCTCTATCCTTTACAATGTTTTGTTTAATCCCTGTACCCCTACTTATTTAAAAGAACGATTCAAATCCATCCAAAGGTTGCCTGTAAGAGATCACTCTTAGTGATTAGGCCGCCATTTGTACATACTACTTAAATATTAAGTTTCTGTTTCATTTGTATTTTTGTATTGGTGTACAATAAAGTATAATCTAATCTAATCTAATACAATACAACCGAAACTACTTCTTGGGGGTCTATGATACTAATAATTATGATACTAAATCTTTATGTAACGTATGTTGTTCAACAACAGCATTTTGAAATCTCAGCTTAGATTCAATTATACATCAAAATTACTTGCGCTGAGATTGACATCAATTTAGTCAGAAAATAATGATAGCATTAAATAAATTATTTTACAAAGTCTATTGTCAACGCTATAATAATAGCTTCTGTAACAACCATAACGTAATTCAAATAATTGCAATAATATCTTGTACGTAACAAGGCGGCACAGACAGTTAAGAGAGGAGTTTCGCTGTACAAAGCGCGTAACTTGGCTTTGCGACAGGCGACTGAAACGTGCGTCTTGTCATTCTTGTTGTCTCGTAGTGACGCACCAACAAATCCGTGTCGAGTTGTCGAGACTGTAGACAAGGTCGGGGCGAGGGCGTGAGCCTAGTTCACTCAACAACTGTTGTTGACAGTGCCAAACAACGACCAGACATGCGTATGAGTCAACGTCATTGTGATTGCTGCAGTTCTTGCGCCAGAACGATGGACTGTGGAGTTTGTACAACTTGTGGCCACTCATTGTACGCAACAATGCAAAATAGAATGTCACGATTTAACCTCTCGCAGTGACTTTAAGTTTAACACTATGTGCATTAGCATCTGACTTATGATATAAAGTAGGTATTTCTACATGGTCTTAGCAATAATAATTTGTTTTAGCTATTTTGTTATTAATTTTAACATTGATGAAAATTGCTACCAGATACGAATTATGTACCTATTCATTCTCTCAAATTTTAATTTATGTTTCCAAATACGCAGAGTATTTGGAAGCTTTAATTTGATTTGAAATTTTGCATGTTTAATAAGTAATACTGACATCATATCCTGGTGTTAGACTTTCTAGCTCTATCCAGACCGAATCTATTCAATGAGGATACGAAAAAACTACGAAACACTTCGGGAAAAGGTAGGTAGTGCCCTGCGGTTTGCTGTCTCGTCTTTGCGGGGTCACTGCTGTGATCCATAGTATGGACGTCGTAATCATAATACGCCTTCTGTGGTATATCTTGGACTGGTGGTTACTACAGATTCGTCAATTACAGCTGGAAGCCGTGATATAACTTCTTGCGCATCAGGTTTAATGTGAGCCGTTGATTGTGCAGGAAGGTATCCAGGACTATAGAACTGGTACCTACATTTCAAAAACCGTGGCATGCACGAATTTTCAACGAGGAAATGTGCACTGACCGATTTGAAAGTTATAGCAACATGTATACACCCTGGTTAGCTAGTCCACGATTATTTTATGGACAAATATACAGGCTGAACCTTTTTTACAACTCCCACTAACGGCACATTTTCTGTCATTTTTTTTCTCTCACAAGCAGAGGACTATTTATACTGTCGATTGACGGCACTTGGTGGAATCTGCTACACATATTGTACAAAAACACATGTACTTTTCCACTGTTATAATTTTATTTTTACGGGCATCATAGTTTGATGCCCGTATGAATATGTAGTACGATATTTTTATGTGAATTAAAACTATATTTTGTATTAATCTCTGATGATGCCGTGAGGTGCTCCCTCCGTGTTATCGGCTTAGCAAGGTTAGTCATTCTTTGTAGGGGGAAGGTATACGCTTTTATAATAAATTACCTGAATCGGTCCTTTGTATGCCCGACAATAAATTCAAAACCTTTATAAAGACCAATTTATGTCAACAAGCATATTATAAGACAGTTGATTACCTTAACGATAAAAGTGTCTGGCTTGAGCATGGTGCAGGCGCCTCCTAAAATGCCGTAATTGTAGCATATTTTGTACTTAGGTGACTACAGTTATTTTTTTGTTTTGTTACATTATACACGCTTTTTGATTTTGACACGAGACCAATGTACATTCGTCCTTTAGTCTTAAGAAAATGTGTAAATGAGTCAATTATTGAAAAAGAGTGACCGTGAGTTTTATTGCCAGGTTCTTTCTCACGGTTCTACTTATTGCTTTGCGAATCTGGCAGTGCATGTAAATATAGAAGCAATGACATTTTTTATTTTAAGTACTTACTGACGTTTGTAAGAGCCATTTAGTGACCTATACAAATAAATAAATCATTTCATTTCATTTTAGGTGAAACCGGTTAGTGAAAATAAAATTATAACAGTGGAAAAGTATATGTGTTTTTGTGCAATATATATACAAGCAGAGGAGGTCTCATTGTACCTATTAATAGCCCGGTACACAAACAGTTGACCAATACCAAGCGTATGAATTGCATTTGGCTCCTTACCTACTTTGTGTAATGCAATCACAGCGATTCGGTTATCTTTATAGTTTCATAATATCGCAAAATACTGTACAATGTATTGGCGCCAAAATAAGAAAACACAATGAAAAATCATATAGAAATGCCAGTTCTCCAAATTAAAATGTAATATTTTGTTTATTTTTAATAGTAACAGTACATACATATTTATGGCCAGACTAAGTATAATACACGTCTATTTAACCTTACGGGGTAAAAGCACAGAATAGGGAATAATACTTACATACAGAACTTAATTAAAGCACATTATTTTGTTTACAGAGAACATCATTCGAACGTTAGGGTTGTCCAGTAAAGTAAAATATATACCAGCATAATTTGACCGTAAATGCCTTAGTAGAATGACGTTAATGCCTTAGTATCAACTCTATGGTCAATGCCGTGTCACAAACACTTTAGAAGCTAGACATAACCTAGATATACTCTTAATCGGTTGATAGGCGATTATCTTGCACGTTGCTAAGTACCAACAGACTTATCTATAAAAGTACCGATAACACTTGATACGCTTCGTTTACACAATGTTCCAGCCTGTCTGGGTAAACATTTGCCGAGATATGATACACTGTCTACCAAGTAATGAGGTTAACATCAAGTTTTGTAACTATTCTCGCGGAATTACCCCAAAGAAATAAACGCATTTGACAAAGCAAGACCAAGTCTGCTGCTGTGCTAGGCCGGCAGGCGTAACCTTACGAATAATAAAATAATATAGGCATGTGGCCTTTCCTATTTCGTTAACTAATCTCTTCATACCTAGAACTATAGAATAAAATAAAGGTTACACCTATACAAATTTTAATATAGGATGAGAAAGCATTCAAAAAGGTACCTACAGATGGCGATGTCACTAAACAGCGCTGTCAAGCAACCTTGCATTGATATAAATTGTTAGAAATTTTAATATGATGTGAAAGTGAATCATCTCCCGGACTACTTTCCTCGTATTAAGTATGATAAAGTTAGGCTATTACCACAGATTACTAAATAGTTGCTGCTATTACTCTTTTCATGAATACCATTATTTTATTTTGTGTAAAAAAACGCTGTTCCTCCTCTCTCCAACATCTGATTTAGCTGTGCCCGACAGGGTCTACAATTGATACCTCTATTTACCATCCTTTAAACATTGTAAATTACTGGCAAAGTGTGGGCGGTCTACTACACTTCTGCCTAATCCTCCAGGGATTTAGGTGTGATGTATGTATGTCTATAAACATCATAGAATGCAAAAATTCTTGAGTACTTACCTAACTATGTTTTCCACGATTGTGGAGTAAGACATCAGCTATTTTTAGTTGCAATAACTGCCATCAATGCAAGCGAAGTCACAGGCATCAACCAGTAAGTTCTAAATGTCACTCAGCGATATTGTGTCATGTACTGGTCACAATGGATGACCGTCCCGCCGCGCGCCGGCCGCCGCCGGCGGCTGTCCCGGATTCATGGTCTGTCTGACTTTTAAAGTCAAACGCTAAATCTAAATAAACATTGGAGGTAGGGGACCTTTTAGGGTCTGTTCATTTTTACCTATTACATATAGTCAGTAATGTTCGCACATAGCTCAATAATAATAATGATACCTACGAAACTGTAGGTATAGCTAGCGTACATACATACAATTACATTGTGTCTGCATCTACTGCATACATAATAGGTACCCACATTTGCGCTTTGTACGATACGCGTTTGCTGTGGTTTCTGTTTTTGGAACAAACCGCAAAATAGATTTAGATGAGGTTTAGTTTTGATGAGAATTTAATAGCTATAGTAGCTATGTCACTCGCCTAACAATCGCAAAAAATACGTGACGTCAGCGACAACTTGAAGTTGTATGTAAGTCAGTAAGTGTTGTCTCTTATTTGTGATACGGCATTGACCATAGAGTTGATATTGAGGCATTAACGTCATAATTATTGGTCAAATTATGCTGGTACTTTCCTGACAACCCTAACGTTCGAATTATATTCTCAGTAAACAAAATAATGTGCTTTAATTAGCGTCAGAGTGCAAGTTCTGTATGTAAGCACTATTCCCTATTCTGAGCTATAGCTAGTTATCTCAGTACCTACCTATAGGTATGTAGGTAAGTATGTAGTAAATCTTAAACTATCTTGTACAATATACAAATAAGCAACGATAATACTTATAGTAAGCTAGGAATTCGGGATGACGACGCCCGGTGCGTGTCGGTGAATGGGGAGACGAATTTAGGCGGCCTTCCTGAAGAGCCTTCAGGTGACGCGACTGCCCGTCTAGACGTCTGGCGCCTACCATGTGACGCAAGCATGTATTTACAGTCACGTGAGTTAATGGTCACGTCAATCATACTGTCTTTTGTTCGAATTCACCGATTTACTATTTCGTAAGTAGGATTTCTTAGAAAATTATTGTCTCTCCTTAGTTCTGTTCACTTTTTAGGTTGGTTAGTATACAGGTACTTGAATAACGAAGAAAGTGATACTTTTGTCTATCTTAAATCAAATTACTCACATGCATTTGCAAACAAATAAACTCTTCTGTTTTATAATATTAGTACATAGTATAGATATCCTATTTTGAGCTCGCTAGACATTTCTCTCTACATATCTATCCCACTTATTTCAGGATTCTTTTACAAGTGCGTTTTAAAAGGGATGCATTCACTGTCACGGATAGTTTATAATTGAGATAGAATAAGAATGCGTTTTCATTTCGGGTAGTTTCCTGATTAAAACATAGGTGGCCGCTCTAATGCTTATTGCTTTTTGTTTAAAAATCTTCTCTTGGCATTTGCTTTAAATCCTGTAAGGCTGTATCAAAA
Source organism: Nudaria mundana (assembly GCA_963556515.1). Lineage (NCBI taxonomy): Eukaryota > Metazoa > Arthropoda > Insecta > Lepidoptera > Erebidae > Nudaria > Nudaria mundana. Next base: position 11,518,640 of record OY748304.1, read on the forward strand.
AACAACTCTACGTACTTTTCATTCCAAGTAATACCATCCTAAAATTGGAATAAAACTTTGGATTCTGATCAATAATCTTTTAAATAATGCATTTGTAATACGACTCACTGTAGGTATGTTTAAGTAATGAAAGGTTGATGTCTTGAATCTATCATAATTAGGTACATACTGATATGGCAGCGAGATTATTTAGCAATCATAGCGATCAAACGGTCATATTTTATATACATGGGCACACTAAAAGTTTTTCACTTGTAGCTAATCGGAACTATTTGAATTTCGAATGTTATATTTTTTTAAACGTTGCAACCTTCTTTGTAATAAAAATATACAATTGGCGGGAAATCATCTGTCAATTGTTTTTTATCACACATCAAAGTTCTACGTATGCAATGAAAATGGAATTAAGTCGAAAAGATTCTAGAGCGATGATTTTTTATGATTTTAAAAGTTCTCTCTCTCCGCAAGACTGTGCCGCTTGTCTTCCAAATGCTTTTGGGAGAAAAGCACCTTGTGCACCGTGAGGCGATGGTTTGCTGAATTTGAGAGAGGTCGAGTTTCTTTACATGACGAATTTCGTGAAGGGCAGCCTTCAACTGCCGTCAACGAAAATAATATAGCTACTGTTAAGCGGTTAATTGAAGAAAACCCGCGGATTATCAATGAGACAATTCGAGGACTATTGGGGATTGGTATGAGTCAAATCCAGAAAATTTTACACGAAGAATTGAAAGTTCGGAAACTTTGTTGTCGTTGGATCCCTCATGAACTGACAGCGGAGCAGAAGCGGGCTCGCGTGGAATGGTGCTCACAGATGCTACTGAAGTACGACCACGGGCATTCTAATGCTGTTTATGACATTTTCACAGGACACGAAACGTGGACTTATTGTTTTGAACCCGAAAAAAAACAGCAATCTTGTGAATGGGTGTTTGAAAATGAGAACAAGCCAACAAAAGTGAGGCAGGCGAGAAACGTTGATAATAAAATGATCGCGTTTTTTTTCTCAGCTACGGGTCCCATCTGTACAATTCCACTTGAAGATCAAAAGAGTGTTAATGCCGAGTGGTATTCTACCATTTGTTTACCCAAAGTGTTAAAAAAGTTCGCGAAAGACGACCCAAAAGCCGCGTTCTCCTACATCATGACAACGCATCTTCAAACACGGCCAACAAAACAAAGTCATTTTTAGCTGCCGAAAAAGTACAACTTGTCACCCATCCTGTGCATAGCCCTGACCTAGCACCCTGTGGTTTCTGTATTTTCCCCAAAACCAAAGATTTGATGAGAGGTTTCACTTTTACCAACTCCGAAGAGGCAGTGATAGCGTTCAATCAGCACGTAGAAAACATGCCATCAGATCTGTGGTCCTCCTGTTTTAAAAAATGGTTCGATCGCATGAAAAAATTTTTAAAATGTAAAGGAGAGTATTTTAAAAAGCAATAAACATAATATTTTGGTTTTAACATGTTATTTTTTTAAGTTACGCAAAACTTATAGTGTGACCTACGTATTTATGTTAAAATTGTAATTTCGGCGGTAGACTCATTTTTCTCAGGCTGCCAAGCGTGCCGGGCGCCACTGGAAATACGTTCTGCTTGTAACCAGAGACGCCCGGCAACGGACGTTGAAGCGGCCGCGGCCTTGGTCGCGGAACTAAAAAAAAAAAAAAAAAAAAAAAAAAGGCTGCCAAGCGTATCGTCTAGCTAGATTTTATACGCTGTGCGAAGGCGAAAGCGGTTGAGGCAAATAATGTTTTATACTGTCTAGAGGGAGTAGATAATTGAGACAAAGGTGAGAATGGATTGCAGACTTATTGCACGCTCCATTACAATTTAAGCATAGTCCAAGTAGGACGCAAGCGGTTTCAATATCGATTAAACAGCTTTTTAGAACTTATAATTTATTCAAAGATGTACTAGAGAGTCAGAAGATACTTTTAGCTTCAGAACAGGAAATTATCAGTTATTATGTTTTAAGTGTTTTGCAAAACTTTTATTTCTAGAGCTCTCCGAACTAACGCTAGAAGCTGGCTAGAAGCTGTATAATATGGGCCCTTTTAAACCGACTTCAGGAGGAGGTTATCACATCGATCGATATATACTTTTTTATGTGTCTATACCGATTACGCCGAAATTTGTGGTCCGATTTACGTGATTCTTCTTTAGTTCGGTGCGGAATAGTTGCCATGTGGTCCCATAAAAATTAAACAAAGTTTGGCCCAGCCAGTAGTTTTCATTTAATGAACAATTTTTCATAATTCACAGTATTTAAGTGAATGATTATACGATACATTTTATCGTTTGTTTGTTAGGACTTTGACTTATGACAGTTAACTTTTTTATTGACACTTGTAAGTTTTATTTTTCTAATAGCTAAAAATCTTACTCGGTATAGTTCTTTGCGAGCCTCAAATAGGTAAATTACTTACCTACCTCTTTCGCATTTCAATAAGTTTTGGTAATCATGTTTATGATGGTTGCTTTTACTCCTAATAATTATGACAATAAAAAGCTGAATAAACTAGAAAAATCTTATTGTAGTTTAAAGAACAACCAACAACTATTACAGACACATATAAATAAATAAAATAAATAAATATTGTTATACAGTTGTTTGTCATATATCTACAACTCTTACTTATTTATAACGTTTAGGGCAAAAGATTAGGTACTTTTTCAAAGCTAAGAGTACATTGGAACTTTATCTAACCAATTCATAAATATATCTAACAAGGTCCCAATCTAACCTAATTCAAAAGAGCGGCTCTGGTGCGGAGTTTAGCGGACAAAATGACCATTACTAATTTAAAAATAATCACCAACGGGTTGGAAACTGAAAACCAGTTTCATATAACCGACAAATTGCAAAGACAAAGAAAGATTAAAGGTAACTGTACAAAGCTTCCAGACAACCAACCAGTCGAGACTAACAACATCTATTGAATTCAACTATAAACATTGTATTTACAGTCTAACAGTACCTAACAATAGTTTTCAACAAGTATTGTTTCTCTAAAAAATATTACTGAATTAATTCATATCTCATTTATTCTATTAATCATGTTAGCACATGCTTATGCTGTATAGTTAGTAAATTTGCAACTAAAATAATGTTTTGTTTAATTTAAAAAATAGTTATACTGCCGAGAGTTCTTTATTTAATAAATAGAACTGACTGCAGTAATCAAAAGGTTCTCAAGTTTAAATGTCTTTAATACTTACATGGTTTATTATTATTTCACATAATATTTCAATAGATTTACTAATTCGTTTCAAATTTTGATTTGAGAAAAATTTTAAGGATATGAAAGATTGTGAGACAATCGAATATCTGCCAGAAGGTAAATTAGGAGATAGTTGAGTTCGTTGTTGTTACCTCTGGCGGACGCTCCGCAAAAATCGGGTTCCCAGAACAACGTTTCTTGTCCTGCACCTGGAGCAGTTAGGAATAACTAGTTCTTCTGTGCGGGACTATCAACTAATCAAGCATTACCTTGACATTGGCGAAATCATCGATGGAGCCACGTTTTTAAAAAAAGAAGAAGAAGAGTTCCTTGTGAAATTACAAAGATACTTACTCGTATGTTTGTAGGTAGGTACGAGTACTTAAACAAAAAACCCACGTTTCGTGAGCAACTTCAAGCTTCAACTGAGCCTATTGTTTAAAATAAATAAACAGACATACATATTGAACAGAACGCGGATATAATCGCAGACGACAGATATTACAATTCCACGCGAAAGTTAAATTTTTAAAAATTACAAGCCATTGTTGAACTAAATACAAGAATTTAGTTCAACAATGGCTTGAAGATATGTTAGACAGTGTAGTAAAATACTTGTTTAATAAATATGTAAAGTGAACAACAACCATTATCATTGGCATTATTACCAATGAAGGACAACCTTGACATCCTTGGCATAGACGTTCGTCGAGAGCTCAATAATAAAAAATACATCGAAAGATGTTTAGGGCTAGCTTCGCGGAAACTAGGAATACTGAATAAGGTAAAGAGATTCTTTACACCGGACCAGAGGTGTCTGCTGTACAAGACGCAGATTAGACCCTGCGTCGAATACTGCTCTCACCTCTGGGACGGCTCCGCGAAGTATCTGCTGGACACTCTCGACGCTATGCAGCGACGGGCTGTCCGTATTATAGATTGTCCGGAGGTAACGGGAAGTCTTGAGCCGCTAGCTCAGCGCCGAACAATAGCTTCCTTGGCCGCATTCTACCGTATTTACCACGGCGAGTGTTCTGAAGAGCTCTTCAATCTGATCCCACCCTCTTCCTTCCGATCCCGAACAACGCGTGCCGGGCAGAGATGCCACTCCCACACAGTGGACAGCATGTTCGCGAGAACCGAGCGTTTTAAACGTTCGTTTTTCTGCCGAACGATAGTGGCCTGGAACGCCCTGCCTGTGCACGTGTTTCCTCCCACATATAATCCTGGGTTCTTTAAGCGGAACGTGAAGAGGCACATCAGTAGGTCGGGCCACTCTCTATAGTATTGTGTGCTGTGAGAGTGGCCCACAATCGCTAGACGTCGTCACGACTTACCACCAGGCGGGCGGCGTCAATTTGGCGAACTCAATATAAAAATAAAAAAAACTTTGATAATGCTATAAAGCGGAACCGGTCAGGTTGAATCCTGTAAATTAAATAAAAATGAAACGGTGTACAAGTGTTTTTTGTTAGCATGTATTACTATAAGTTTCACCAAGTGCCGACAATCGAAACCATCAACTATATCGATGATATTATTATGTGTTCCCTTGGGAATTGGGAACAACAAAACTAGTCCGTATCAACACAGCTTTTACATTCACAAACCAAACCAGAGTCTAACGATAAGTTTGGAATGAAATGAAATGATTTGATTTGAAATCATTTATTTATTTTTTGTATAGGTCACTAAATGGCTCTTACAAACGTCAGTAAGTACTTAAAATAAAAAATGTCATTGCTTCTATATTTACAAGTAATGCCAGATTCGCAAAGCAATAAGTAGAACCGAGAGAAAGAACCTGGCAATAAAACTCTCGGTCACTCTTTTTCAATAATTTACTCATTTACACATTTTCTTAAGACTAAATGTGGACGAATGTACATTGGTCTCGTGTCAGAATAAAAAAGCGTGTATAATGCAAATAAAATTTGTTTGTCACCTAAGTACAAAATATGCTACAATTACGGCATTTTAGGAGGCAGCTGCACCATGCTCAAGCCAGACACTTTTATCATTTAGGTAATCAACTGTCTTATAATATGCTTTTTGACATAAAGTGGTCTTTATAAAGGTTTTAAATTTACGGTCGGGCATACAAAGGACCGATTCAGGCAATTTATTATAAAAGCGTATACCTTCCCCCTTGAAAGAATGACTAACCTTGCTAAGCCGATAACACGGAGGGAGTAGTTTATTTTTATTACGTAGATTTCCGTCTGTAACGTCACTTACTTTAGTATAGCTAGATATATTTTTCCTGACATACAGTATGTTATCAAATATATATTGGGAAGCTACAGTTAAAACATTAATATCTTTAAATAGCTGCCTAAGAGAATATCTCTTACCTAAACAATAAATGACACGGACTGCCCTCTTTTGTAATATAAAAATTGTTTCTATATCTGCTGCATTTCCCCAAAGTAGTATTCCATAGGACATCAAGCTATGGAAGTAACCAAAGTAAACTAGCCTAGCAGTAGCTACATCTGTCAACTGTCTAATCCGTCTCACAGCATATGCAGCAGAGCTAAGCTTATTAGCTAAAATGGTGGTATGGCCACCCCATTGTAATTTAGAATCTATTGTTATTCCTAAAAAGGTAGTGTTATTTACAAATTCTAACCTTTGGCTAACCAGTACGACATGGACGTTTGCTTGTCTGACATTGGGCATTGTAAATTTAACGCATTTGGTCTTTTCTGCATTCAACAATAGGTTGTTTGTAGAAAACCAATTTTAAATATCATTTAAAATATTATTAACATTATTCGCATCTGTACTATGCCGATTTACTTTGAATATAAGTGATGTATCATCCGCGAATATTACTATGCCAGCTTGTGCCTCGATCATGCAAGGCAAGTCATTAACATAAACCAAGAAGAGAAAAGGTCCCAGAATTGATCCCTGAGGTACGCCTATTTTGACGTTAGTTCCGTTTGACTTAACGTTGTTCACATGAACAGTCTGCAGCCTATCTGTCAGGTAAGATTCTAATAGTTCTAGGGATTTTTTGTCAAAACCATACCGACGTAACTTTAGCAATAGTGTCTGATGGTCAACACAATCAAATGCTTTAGACAGATCGCAGAATACCCCAATGGCATCCTGCGATCCCTCCCATGCGTCGTAAATAAAACGTAAAGTCGTAAAACAAGGGTTGCTCCTGCATCGGTGGTAGATTTTCCGCGAGTAAAGCCAAATTGTTGGCTGTGGAAAAGATTGTTGGTCGTGAAGTGGACTTGCATTTGATTTAGCTTCACTCTCTCAAACACCTTACTCAGAGCTGGCAAAATAGAAATGGGGCGGTAGTTACCAAGTTCTGACTTGGACCCCTTCTTAAATAATGGTATTAGTCTACTATTTTTCATTAGGTTAGGGAATATGCCTTCATCTACACATTCATTAAAAATTAGTGCCAAGTCAGGTGCAATAATATCAATTACATTACTAATTAAGCTAACTGATATGCCCCAGTGATCTTCCGACTTTTTAATTTTGAGATTTTTAAATGCTTTCAAGATGTCACTGGGGTCGATATGTTTGAAGTTAAATTTAGATGAAGAACCAATATTACTTTCGAGAAGGGCCACCGCACCGAGGGCACATGAATTAATAGAAGAAGTGACTTTAAATGGAATGTTGGTAAAATAATCTTCAAATGAATTTACAATATCTTTCGGAGAGGTTATATTCTTGTTTTCTAATTTAGCAACCCCTAGAACCTGGTCCATGACCTTGGTAAATACACTAAAACCACTGTTAGGTGGACTGTGTACGCAAACTACTATATACTAGTCAAGCTCGGCACAAGCCACCTCAGCACATCGCTCAACAGAAAGTCTAACTATGTCAGACCGCTCTTTGCTGCGGAGACCATTTTTAATTAAGACCATGGAGCCACCTTTAATCGCAGACTTCCTGTTAAAGCAACTTGCAATATTTTAGTTGTTTATATTGAACATCATCTCACTCTCCTTGAGCCAATGTTCAGTTAAACACAAAATATCTACATTTAATTCCTCTAGGAATAACTCGACTACTAATTCCTTGCCAGAAAGACCTTCTATATTTTGATGAGTCATCTTTAGCTCTAGTATTCTGTTGTCTGGATATTTAGTTTAAATCATTTGTTATACATACTAAATTATTACTACAAGTACCTAACAAATCTGTAGGTATATAATTTTGTTTACAATGTAGACTCGTCCAAAAATTAATATTATTTGCTAGCAATGTAGCAATTTTATTTTTGTCTGACTTCATAAGATAAATACTATCTTTGGTCTTAAAACAATAATTACTAATAAAATTATTAGTGTCAAAAAAAATAAAAGTGTCACTATGACGACATGTCAAAGTATGAATAAAATTATTCAGAAGATGTATTTTTATATTATAGGATGAGGACTGGCAACACGCATATGGGAACGCACATAATATTATTTTAAATACTTTTAGCCTACTTAAGCATTGTATACAGTTCAATAATTCTTTCTTACCTACTTTGTTACTCTCACCTACCAGTAATACAATAGTGGTACTACTATTATACTTGGATGACACAATTTTGGTGTCCCTTCGTCCAGCATACTCACCATGGAATTCTGATATTTCATGAATGCCACAAAATTGTGCTGAAATAGTGCTAATTAGTGCCCAAAGGAAAAAAATAGTGCTCTTATACTTAAGAAATTACAGCCATAGTTCGATGAGTATGCTGGACGAAGGTTTCGCCCAGCATACTCACCTCCGTTTGTGGAATCTGTATACGCTTCAACCATAATTCATACTTAAAAAAATTGTGCCCAAATAGTGCCAAATGGTGCCCAAAAAGAAAAATCGGTGCTCTAATAACTCCGGAGTTATAGGCTTCGTTAAGTGAGTATGGTGGGCGTAGGTTCTACGCCCAGCATACTCACTTCACTACGCGAATACCGAACGAGCTATAGGTACAATTTACGGCTTAAAAAATTGTGCTTGAAATAGTGCGCAATATCAGTTCAATTTTCGCTTGACTTTTGACCTAGAACACCATTCAATTTAATTGTAAACTTTTACATAACATTAGATTTAGTACAGTCGAGTTCAAAACTTTCTAATAACTTACATTTTGTACAACAATTTTTTAACCCCCGACGCAAAAACGACGGAAATTTGACGTGAATCTTACAAGAAAAACACATACATATGAATTGCAATAATACGATGCAACGAAAACCCCTTCGAGTATTACCGTGCATTCGGGTCGTCAATCTTATTAATTCTAATGTAGGTATTCTAAGCACAATTTTTTACGTTAAGCACCTAATGAATATTATCATGGGAGGTAGAAAAATATAAAGTTGGCCCATATCGGTGACGAATGAGTCGACACCACACTGGATGCAACCACCGCCGCCACTTCGAGCAACAGCCACACATAGATGTAGGTACCATAGTACAGCGCATAGCTGTGACTATACAGAATGCTCCATCACTAAAAAGTCACATTTAGTAATTATTTATTTTAATTTGCAAGAAAATATTTTTTGAGATTTCAATTTTAAATTTTTGTTGGTGATTCTATCTTTGAGGGACAGGAAGTTGGTTTATTAAATGGGGTACATACTATATATTTATGTGTTCTTTTCCCGTACATGTTCGTATAGCGAGGTAGTGAAAGTTTCTTATTATTGACACTACGGGTTACACGATTAGTGTCCTCCGATGATTTAGGGTTTTTAAAATTCTCATTGAAATACTCTTCGTTAAGTATGTTCAATTTCACTTTCTCATGTATCGGTATTATGTTGCAGAACTGGAAGAGTTGATGATAGTCATTTGTGTAATTCTTTTTTATAGATGATAGTCATTTGTGTAATTCTTTTTTATATTTTCAGGAACAATTTCTTTTAGGATTCTTAATTGAAGTACTTATATTTGGTCAAGGTGGCTTTTAAATGTCTTTCCGTAGCTTGATATCATTCACCGAGGCTTTTCCCAACTCAGTTGGGGTCAGCTTTCCAGTCTAACTAGGATTCGGCTGAACTGATATTTTCTGTGAAGCGACTGCCATCTGACCTTCACAACCCATGGGCGATATCGAAATTCTGTAGTTAGACCGATCGGATTTTCGATTTAGGGCTCCAACTACCCCTAACGACTGCTATATAGATGTTTTTATGACAACCGGGACCGACGGCTTAACGTGCTCTCCGAGGCACGAAGGGGTCTCAGTGTCTTAAGAAATGGTCACCCATCCTAAGACCGGCCTGAGTCGATGTTGGTAACCTTGGCAATGTGTTAATATTGTCGGTTACCACTAGACCGCGAGCCCCTCAAGTCCAAGTCCTTCCGTAGCTTGATAATCCATATGAAATTATGGATTCTGCTAGCGATTTATAGAGAAGGAGGAGGGTTTTATAAGGAACTTTATATTTAATTATAAAAAATTTTGCTAGAATTCCTCTTAGTTTATTACACACTAGGTTAATATGATCTTTCCAGTTAAGGCGGTTATTCATCGTTACACCGAGGTACATTTGATTTTCGACGTGTTCAATAAGGTCACAATTACAGGACGTATTTGAATTTTTTAGATTATTCTTATGTAAACATTCGTGACAGTGTGCTATAAGATTGGGAGTAAAAGGTTTTCTGTTTTGGCTGGAGCTAATATACACAACCTTAGTCTTTTGTGCATTCAAAACCAGCCCAGCATCATGTGACCATGTTAAGAGTCTCTCAAAGTCCCTTTGAAGACGATTTTATGCAAGTATCGTCTGCACATTGGAACATGTGTGTGTCTGTGGCATCGTAGCTCCCGAAAGGATGATCCGATATGGATTTTGTTTTTTTTGTAAGGTGAATTAGTCGGGATGTGGGGTATGGATTTAACATATTATTTTTTTTAAGTTCTTTTAAGGACTACCTCGGTGGCACAATGGTACTATGTACGGACTGCCACGCTCGAGGTGTCGGGTTCGATTCCCGGGTCTGGTGGATAATGTATAATTCTCTTTAGAATTTTACCCAGATAATTATCCCAGAGTCTGGAACTTGTGCCCGGTAAATGGCAATAGGCTCGCTCCCTATTACATGGGAACTAACATAGCTGGCGAAATGTGGGTGTGTTTGCACACCTCTGCCTACCCCTTCGGGGAAAAGGCATGATGCTATGTATGTTTTTTAAGTTACGCCTAAACTTATAGTGTGACCTACGTATTTCCTTTTTACAATTTTTGAAGATATCAAATAGATCTAAAATTAATAAAATAGGTAGGTACCTATTTTATTAATTTTATTGGCTGCAATAGACTATTAGTGCCCAGACATTTTTTTTTGGGAAATATTTCACCCTACAAGCAATGAAGTAATACGAGTAGATTTCATTTACGCTTACAATTTCATTTATTTATAGAAAAAAAAATAATTAATAAAAATTTAAATAAATTTAATTAGCATTTAATAGACAGTTTTTGATTTGTGAGAAAATACCACAATTATTCCCAATCACATAACCGCCCACAATAACAATTTTTAATATGTTTATCTTAAAACATGTGTGAACGACTGTACCTCATTTAACGTTAGTATGTAGAAGTTTACAATTCAATTTATTGGTTTTCTAGGTCAAAAGTCAAGCGAAAATTGGACTGATATTGGGCACTATTTCAAGCACTATTTTTTAAGCCGTAAATTGTACCTATAGCTCGTTCGGTATTCGCGTAGTGAAGTGAGTATGCTGGGCGTAGAACCTACGCCCAGCATACTCACTTAACGAAGCTTTTAACTCCGGAGTTATGAGAGCACCGTTTTTTCTTTTTGGGCACCATTTGGCACTATTTGGCCACAATTTTTTGAAGTATGAATTATGGTTGAAGCGTACACAGATTCCACTTTGAAGCTATGCACTTATGTGAGTTACAACGAAAAGTAGAGTAAAAACTCTTTTTGTAGCCGTGTGTACAATACATGTGTGTGTAAAAGAGGTCACATAGACGTTCACGTACACCGCACTCACACAAATGCAAAGCTCTGCTTATCCTTCGCGAACTGTACCTGCCTACCTAGGATGTGGCATCTGTCTGTAGTAGTTTTCTATCGTTTGTGCAAGTATAGTTAGTTAGTAGCTAGGTATTCTTGCAATGCTGTGGTAACGCAATAATTGGATAGATTTTTGTTAACTTCTTATTTTACTTTGCTTTTTTAATTTTAAACCGACTTCCAAAAAATGAGGAGGTTCTCAATTTAACTAATTTTCTTTTTATGTTTGTTACCTACCCCTCATATATCTCGACTGGGTGAACCGATTTGGATTGTTTGTAATTAAAAGCTAGTGCTTCCTTTGTCCCATTTCCATTTGGTCCCATTCCGGTAATTTAAAGTCGGTTTTGAGTCAAAGTTCGACATACCTATTTTTATGCAATGTTGCATCAATTCTTTCGCTGGGGAATGTGTTCCCATTTCACTTTCAAGTTGAGTGTCCCGTACCAGTCACTGTTCTTTCAAATGTAGTTGGGTACATACTTAGTTATATCTGTCAGATACCTAAAATAGCTTTAAGAGCATAAACTTAGATGAACTTTGAAAGAAAACATTGTTCTTTACGCCTGGTTATGCGCATGGGCAATGACCCAACCGTCTAATACCAGTAATCTGAATCATGACGATGATCGTGAATAACATAGATAACAGAACGAGAATAATGTTCTTGGTGCAATAATATTTACAAAATAGCTTCAACACTCACTGTTTACACGAAACAATGGAAAATTATATTCTATTTGATCGGTCTGCCGTCATTATGTGTCTACTTTAATATTATTCAATACTAGCGGATAACATTGCTCCACCCGTGTGGAAATTCCCCGTTCTATAGTAGCATCTATAGTAGTCATTTCTTAAGCTCTAGTCCGGAATTCGATTTTTTCTGACCGCGTGGCAAGTGGCTTTTTAGGTAACGCTGGCGCTCCGCAAAAATCGGGTTTCCAGACACTCTCATACCGAACAACGTTTCTTGTCCTGCACCTGGAGCTAGTTAGGAATAACTAGTTCTTCTGTGTGGGACTATCAACTAATCAAGCATTACCTTGACATTGGCGGAATCATCGATAAATATCGATGGAGCCACGTTTTTAAAGAAAGAAGAAGAAGCTCTAGTCCATTCTTGTGCCAAATTTCATTAAACTGACTTTGTAATTATAGTAAAATATTGATTAATCATCATACTATTATTTGTAATATGGTACATATTTACATATCGTATAATGAATGAATGAATGAATGAATGAATTATTTATTTAAAGCAACATAGGCTCATATAATATAGGACGTTAGTAATGGTAAGTATGATGTTCAAACTTTTTAAAATAAAGAACAGCAGACAACAGAACTGTTCTCTCTGAGACAGTCTTGAGAATGCCTCGTTTAGAGGTGAAACATTTGTCGACGTTTTAATGTCTTCTACTTTTGTGAAAATAATGCAATTATTTTAAAAAGTTTGAACATCATACTTACCATTACTTTGTCATGGATTTTCGCCAGGTAACGCCTGATTCTATCCAATATATACGACGTTGGTTACACTTTATAAGTGGTTGAAGGAGAGTACATCCTATTTTTATAGAGCTATTGCGCATAACACACTAGGATGATCAACGTGCAGAAGGTAAACTTATGCAAACTTATCGATTTGAGGCGTTCTACTAAGATGTGAGCCTTATCGTAGAAGCAGAAAAGTGGAGTTCATGTTTAAATACTGCAGTTGGCTTCAAACAGAACCAACAGTAAGAAATATAGCTAGGTTTTATTTATATCTTGTATGTATTAAATTATTGATAACTAGCGGAGACCTGCGGCTTCGCCCGTTTGACAAATTTTATACTAAAACCTTCCTCGAGAACTACTTTATCCATTGGTGAAAACCGCATCAAAATCCGTTGCGTAGTTTTAAGGATCTAAGCATACCTAGGGTCAGACAGCGCGAAGCGAATTGGTTTTATACTATGTTATTCGGTAACCGACAATGTTAACACAATGCAAAGGTTAAGCAACATCTAGTCAGGCCGGTCTTTGGATGGGTGACCATTTCTTAAGACACCGAGACCCCTCCGTGCTTCGGAGAGCACGTTCAGTCGTCGGTCCCGGTTGTTATACGAACATCTATGGTAGTCGTTAGGGGTAGTTGGAGCCCTAAATCAAAAATCCGACCGGTCTAACTACAGAACTTCGATATCGCCCATGGGTTGTGTAGGTCAGATGGCAGTCGCTTCACGGAAAATATCGAATTTCAGCCGATACGCAGTTAGACTGGAAAGCCGACCCCAACGGGTTTTGCTCCGCTGTACCACTGGTTTATACCACCGTTGGTAGGACGGGTAAAATTGGTATACTCCATGGTTCCCCTCAGTGGTACAGTGGAGAAAATATGTATGACCCGTCATTCCCCTCCTGAGTTCTTCTCTTAAGGTGTATATACATAAGGATCCGTCATGGGTCGTGGTCCACCTGCTTAGTTCACTTGGGTGTCCACCCAGGTGACGGGCACTTTTTCTTGCCGGTGGTCCACCTAAATGTTGATTAATGTGCAAATCAAAAATGACTATGGGTCGTGGTCCACCTAAAAGTAATATTGAAAAATGAATACGAAAGAACAAATTAAACTCGAAAAAACAAATTAATGCCGAAAAAAATTTATGACTTTATATTATGGTCAGTCTCTCTAATCTTGAAGGCTCTATGTTGTTATGTATTCCTGGTACATTTGAGGTTTGTGTCTTTTATAATGGACAATCATTTTTATTTTTCATCGGGACAAAAAAAAAGTATCCTAGTAGGGCAGTATGGATATATTTTACCAGAGCCGCTTGGGTCCCTTAACTCTCTATTATAAGATACACAATTAACAAAAGTACTAGGAGTACAGAACTACAAAAGAGCACTCGCTAACAAGCGATTTGAGTTTTGCTCCGCTGTACCACTGGTTTATACCACCGGTGGTAGGACGGGTAAAATTGGTATGCTCCAGGTAGGTAGTTTCTCCCCGTCGTCCACGTTCATAACCAAGATTCACATAAACGTTCAATCGGGTAAGTTGTATATTATGTTCCACTTTTTTGTTCCATCAAACACAGTAGAACTAGTGGGAACGAATCGAAAGTGGGATTCACTAGTGTGCATGCATCATAATATCTGCAGTAGAACAGTCGAATACATTTTTAACATCTGTGAACATATGCTCCACTGTACCCCTGAAGGGAACCATGGAGCATACCAATTTTACCCGTCCTACCACCGGTGGTATAAACCAGTGGTACAGCGGAGCAAAACCCACCCCAAACGCGTTGGAAAAGGCTCAGTGGATGATGATGATTAGGTAAGATATGTACACCAGCCATTATTACAATAAATTCAATTTAACACAGCATGTTAATGAAGGTAGCAATTTACATATCTTATTCTTGTGGGTGTTGTGTGCAGTGCATTCACACTGTGAAACTGTAAAGGAGCGTAGAAATCAACTAAGTACGTATCATAGTTTCATGCTGTTATGAATGTATTATGTTATAAAATAACGATTCTTTATTCATCGAGACGAAATATTTGATGTGTGAACTGTCTGGTATTTTTTTATTCGTGTGTCAATAAATGCCATGCATCAAATTATATGCAATGCTTTTTACCATATTTAAACCATCCAAATGGCACAGCGGTTTCAAATTGCTATTAAAATCTCATTTGTATCCTTACATCTGTTCGACATTCAAACGGAAAATAATAATTGAGCTCATCATACATGTTACAAACCCAGACAGTTTTATCTGAAGTATCATCGTTGTCTAGACTTTATTATTTGTTTTTTTTTATTTACAAGTCGTTCCAAATTCGTAAAAGGCAGCCACTTTTATTGCAACTCGATGGTTATCATCATGTTAACATAGTGTCGGTAGCCCAATGCTTTTTGAAATTGAGAAACATTCTGTAGGTGTTTTAAGATTTTTAGATCTCCAACCTATAGACTGGTAGTATAAAATAAAAATTGTGTCGTACTAGAGGGCGCGCACCTTTGCGCTTACGTCATTGAAGACAAAAAAGAGGAATATTACGATATACTCGTAGTAATATAATAGAGACATTAAATCACGTAATTAATGTGTAAGAAATATTATAGAACTTAAACAATAAAACTAAATAAGTACATATGAAAATACGGCATTCAGCAACTCATATAGTCATTATGAGTTGTTGAAGGATGAAATGACGGCTTGTCAAAGCCACTATATGCGACCCCCAATCTCCCCCGAAACTTAATGGGAAAATTTACAAGACTATCGTCAGGCCTGCCGTCCTGTATGGACTGTCATGTTTGGCCGTAAAAGCGATGGATGAAAGAAAACTGCATGTAGCGGATAATATCATATTTTGTTGTAATATCATAAATGATAGATGAAAAACTGCTATTTTTTAATTCTACATGGGGCACACTAAAAGTTTTGCACTTCTAGCTTGCCTTGTTTAGACGGTGCAGGTTGACTATGGTGTACTTAGTAAATTAGTTAGGATGCGTTTGGAAATATTATTACAATAGGAATAGGCGCAGTCACCGATATAATGGCGTAGTACACGGGGCACACTAAAAGTTTTGCACTTCTAGCTAATCTAAACTATTTGAATTTCGAATGTTATATTTTTTTAAACGTTGTAACCTTCTTAGTAATAAAAAAAAACAATTGGCGGGAAATCATCTGTCAATTGTTTTTTTACACACATCGAAGTTCTACGTATGCAACGAAAATGGAATTAAGTCGAAAAGATTTTAGAGCGATGATTTTTTATGATTTTAAAAGTTCTCTCTCTCTCTCTGCAAGACTGTGCCGCTCATCTTCAAAATGCTTTTGGAAGAGAAGCACCTTGTTTGAGCACCGTGAGGTAATGGTTTGCTGAATTTGAGAGAGGTCGAGTTTCTTTACATGACGAATTTCGTGAAGGGCGGCCTTCAACTGACGTCAACGAAAATAATGTGGTTACTGTTAAGCGGTTAATTGAAGAAAACCCGCGGATTACCTATGAGACAATTCGAGGACTATTGGGGATTGGTATGAGTCAAATCCAGAAAATTTTACACGAAGAATTGATAGATCGGAAACTTTGTTGTCGTTGGATCCCTCATGAACTGACAGCGGAGCAGAAGCGGGCTCGCATGGAATGGTGCTCACAGATGCTACTGAAGTACGACCACGGACATTCTAATGCTGTTTATGACATTGTCACAGGAGACGAAACGTGGATTTATTGTTTTGAACCCGAAAAAAAACAGCAATCTTGTGAATGGGTGTTTGAAAATGAGAACAAGCCAAAAAAGTCATGCAGGCGAGAAACGTTGGTAAAAAAATGATCGCGTTTTTTTTCTCAGTTACGGGTCCCATCTGTACTATTCCACTTGAAGATCAAAAGAGTGTGCCGAGTGGTATTCTACCATTTGTTTACCCAGGGTGTTAGAAAAAGTTCGCGAAAGACGACCCAAAAGCCGCGTTCTCCTACATCATGACAACGCTTCTTCACACACGGCCAACAAAACAAAGTCATTTTTAGCTTCCGAAAAAGTACAACTCGTCACCCACCCTGCGCATAGCCCCGACCTGTTTTTCCCCAAAATCAAAGATTTGATGAGAGGTTTCGCTTTTACCAACTCCGAAGAGGCAGTGATAGCGTTCAATCAGCACGTAGAAAACATGCCTTCAGATCTGTGGTTCTCCTGTTTTAAAAAATGGTTCGATCGCATGAAAAAATGTTTAAAATGTAAAGGAGAGTATTTTAAAAAGCAATAAACATAATATTTTGGTTTGAACATGTTGTTTTTTTAAGTTACGCAAAACTTAGTGTGACCTACGTATTCTTCCTATCTATGTATTGAATGTATTTGGTTCTAACGGTAATTCCACTCCTTAATTATGATTACAAACATTTCATATTAATTGGCGTATCACAGGGGTCCATAACCTCAAATCAATGTTTATTACCGATGTAGGTTATCGTGTAGCGGATGTACTCATTTGTTTTATGGTGGTTCTTTATGCATTAGTAGAGCTACACTGGTCGAATGAGGGACCAATTTCGTTGCTCCATGGGTACAGAGCATAAATTATACGCGCACACACACACATTAAATTTTGTAGATCTTATTCAAATTCCTTTTTTGCTAGAATATAGTACCTAACTATACGTACGAATATTACTTCAATATTAATTCAAGGATTACAATAGTTTATTAGTTATTGAGATGTGAAATCTGTTGTTGCATTAGTTATGATGTGTGATAAGCTCTTTACTGACATACGTCTAAGTAGACGATACAATAAGTAATACAAAATTAAATTACAATTGGCGGTGTTATCGCTAGACAAGATTTCTAGCAGACAACCTTCAAATGCCATATTAAAATTAGCTGGTAACAAGCACATATCTATATAATAGTAGTCAGTACCTACTCTACTATCCACGTACTTACTACATTTGACGTAGATAGTTATTGAAAAACATTATTTTGTGTAACAAAATACCTAAAATACAGATCATTGTTCTTTTTTATACTAACAAATGATATTGGTTATAGGCATGGAGCTTGTCGAAAAGTTACAGTTTTTTAAGTATCTATCTACCTACTTACTTTCTTAAAAACTATTTTAATTGACCTCGTGTTATTTATGATGATAATATGGTTAATATCAGAGACATAATATTTGTTTGTATATATTTATAGTAGGTATACATAATACTTTGGGTGCGTCTCATAAGGTATAAACTCATTTGGTCTAATTTCATTTTACTATCGTTCATATATCGTTCATATAATCAACGTGAGATATATCTACCAACTTTGATATAATTTCTTAACATATAACATTTATTTATTCTAAAACTTAATTAGTATAACTTTGTTTGATATAACGTTCATGTAATCGAAAATCATTTGGTCTAACGTTTAATATGTACTCGTGTATTGTTTATTTAATAGAAAATCATTAGGTCTAACATTTAATATATATAAAAACGTCATTATGGTTAACACCCCGACTCAGAGTACCCCGACTCGGATAGGTCAGGTTAGAAGTTCGTGGTTATTTTTTTTTAAACCACTCAGAAATAGGAGCCCCGCGTCCTATCTTAGCGCAGGTGGTAATCAGTTACTAGTTATGTTGTGGGAGTTAGACCAAATAAGTTTTAAATCTTTGGAGTGGTATGTCAAACGATTTTATATTTAATGTATGTTATGTCAAACCATATTAGATTTAATGTATGTTATGCTTATAAAAATTAGTTATTTTAAAATTATTTCAATCGTTCATTATATTAACTAATCGCTATCTATACTTATAATAAATCTGTAGAAGTGAAAATTCTGTACATTGAAGATATCAAAAAAATAAATGGCAGGGGGTGTTACTAGACCGACACCGAACCCAAAAATGTGATTAAAAATTTTTTTGTCTGTCTGTCTGTCTGTTCAGGCATCACGCAAAAACTACCGGTTCGATTACGATGAAACTTGGTATAATTATTCTTTAATATCCTGGGCACCACACTGGGTACATTTTATCCCGGAAAAGTATATACAATAAAAAACAAACCTAATTTTGCGGTTCAATCCCTAGACCCGAGTACTGTACCAACCGCAAATAATAAGTTTGTCGTAGGTTTTCTTTTTTTTTATATTAGGTTCGCCAACTTGACGCCGCCCGCCTGGTGGTAAGTCGTGACGACGTCTAGCTATTGTGGGCCACTCTCACAGCACACAATACGATAGAGAGTGGCCCTCAACTTGACGACCTACTGATGTGCCTCTTCACGCTCCGCTTAAGGAACCCAGGATTATATGTGGGAGGAAACACGTGCACAGGCAGGGCATTCCAGGCCACTATCGCTCGGCAGAGAAACGAACGGTTAAAACGTTCGGTTCTTTTTTTTTTTTTTTATATTGGGTTCGCCAAATTGACGCCGCCCGCCTGGTGGTAAGTCGTGACGACGTCTAGCGATTGTGGGCCACTCTCACAGCATACAATACTATAGAGAGTGGCCCTCAACTTGACGACCTACTGATGTGCCTCTTCACGCTCCGCTTAAAGAACCCAGGATTATATGTGGGAGGAAACACGTGCACAGGCAAGGCGTTCCAGGCCACTATCGTTCGGCAGAGAAACGAACGTTTAAAACGCTCGGTTGTCGCGAACATTCTATCCACTGTGTGGGAGTGGCATCTCTGCCCGGCACGCGTTGTTCGGGATCGGAAGGAAGAGGGTGGGATCAGATTGAAGAGCTCTTCAGAACAGGTTACCTCACCCGCAGTGGAGTTCACTATTAATGGTTTTTAGAACTTTTGTCTGTTTGTCTGAATGTTGTAACGCTAATCTCAGAAATTATTTGATTTTTTGATTTGAATTTGTTGTTTGGTTTTCAATCGCTTTATTAATAAAAAAGTTATGTACATCTAAAGTAACACGCAGGCGGAGCTGCGGGCAACAGCTAGTATTAAATAAAATTATAGGTTCCGTTGTTATATGTTGTTAATATTAGAGATTTTGTTGTTATATCATCTATTACTTACCCTAATACTTTGCTAATGTCCAACTATAATAACATGGAGTGATTTTATATACAACGCGTACGGGGCCGTCTTAAACTGGGCTGGGGCCCTTGACCACACACGAATTTGGGGCCTTTTTGGAAAGTAGAAAAAGCGAAATATAATAACAATTTTTTACTAAGTATGACCATTTATTATAGGTAATCTAGTTATTTCTTTTTGAGCTACAACTTTTTTCTTTTTTGTGAACCACTTAAATATATTCTTTTCGATATAATGAAATAATGTTTAAACGAACAAATCATAACTTCTGTTTATTTTACTCAATTTTAAATAGGTATCAAACGAAACAAAATAATGCCACTCACTCCTATCAGACTGAAAGTTTAATACATAATTCGGGGATTCCCCCAAACCATTGACAATGTCGGCATTTATGTTAGGCCTTGTTTAGACGGTGCAGGTTGACTATGGTGTACTTAGTAAATTAGTTAGGATGCGTTTGGAAATATTATTAATTAGTACAATAGGAATAGGCGCAGTCGCCGATATAATGGCGTAGTACATGGGGCACACTAAAAGTTTTGCACTTCTAGCTAATCTGAACTATTTGAATTTCGAATGTTATATTTTTTTAAACGTTGTAACCTTCTTAGTAATAAAAAAAAACAAATCATCTGTCAATTGTTTTTTATCACACATCAAAGTTCTACGTATGCAACAAAAATGGAATTAAGTCGAAAAGATTTTAAAGCGATGATTTTTTATGATTTTAAAAGTTCTCTCTCTCCGCAAGACTGTGCCGTTCGTCTTTAAAATACTTTTGGGAGAGAAGCACCTTGTTTGAGCACCGTGAGGCGATGGTTTACTGAATTTGAGAGAGGTCGAGTTTCTTTACATGACGAATTTCGTGTGAAGGGCGGCCTTCAACTGCCGTCAACGAAAATAATGTGGCTACTGTTAAGCGGTTAATTGAAGGAAACCCGCGGATTACCTATGAGACAATTCGAGGACTATTGGGGATTGGTATGAGTCAAATCCAGAAAATTTTACACGACGAATTGAAAGTTCGGAAACTTTGTTGTCGTTGGATCCCTCATGCACTGACAGCGGAGCAGAAGCGGGCTCGCATGGAATGGTGCTCACAGATGCTACTGAAGTACGACCACGGACATTCTAATGCTGTTTATGACATTGTCACAGGAGACGAAACGTGGATTTATTGTTTTGAACCCGAAAAAAAACAGCAATCTTGTGAATGGGTGTTTGAAAATGAGAACAAGCCAACAAAAGTCATGCAGGCGAGAAACATTGGTAAAAAAATGATCGCGTTTTTTTTCTCAGCTACGGGTCCCATCTGTACAATTCCACTTGAAGATAAAAAGAGTGTTAATGCCGAGTGGTATTCTACCATTTGTTTACCCAGGGTGTTAGAAAAAGTTCGCGAAAGATGACCCAAAAGCCGCGTTCTCCTACATCATGACAACGTTTCTTCACACACGGCCAACAAAAGAAAGTAATTTTTAGCTTTCAAAAATGTACAACTCGTCACCCATCCTACGCATAGCCCCGACCTAGCACCCTGTGATTTCTGTATTTTCCCCAAAATCAAAGATTTGATGAGAGGTTTCACTTTTACCAACTCCGAAGAGGCAGTGATAGTGTTCAATCAGCGCGTAGAAAACATGCCTTCAGATCTGTGGTCCTCCTGTTTTAAAAAATGGTTCGATCGCATGAAAAAATGTTTAAAATGTAAAGGGGAGTATTTTGAAAAGCAATAAACATAATATTTTGGTTTGAACATGTTGTTTTTTTAAGTTACGCAAAACTTATAGTGTGACATGCCTTGTAAATACCTTCTGATAAGATTACTGATTTGTGAAACAGTGTATCGTGCCCGACAAAAAAATGTTTTGAGAATAAATGTGTGAGAGAAAATGTCGGTCCTTCGGGGCCCCCTGAGAATGGGGGCCCTGGGCACGGGCCCCGTGTGCCCTTATGGTGAAGCCGGTATACTACCCGATTATGGTAACACATTGTTGCAGGGATACAACATATTTTGTGTAAGAAAATGGTTTAATTTCATCCAAATCTGTTAAATGGTTTACGCTTGATTAAATAGAAAACATCCTTCTCGAATCACAATCTAAAACCTAAAGCTGGGTATCCACTAAACTACGTTCGCAAACAGCGTGATCTGGCTCTACGTTCTTGTCTGCTTCATAATGAATACGTAGGTAAATAATACAGCAGCGCAAAGGTATCGACTGTGAAGCAGTTGTAGGAGCACAGTGCGCAAAACTTAGATTCACGAATATATTGGATACGCAAGCTGCGAATCCACTGTAGTTCCGAGGAGGAACTACATTTTACAACTTGACCAAGAGCAGTAGTAGTTCCATCATGGAACTTTGAACGGAACTGGCAATGAAGCCTTATCTCATGTTAATAATGTCCCTTAGGGAAAGTACCTACGTAGAAAGGTAAATCAACTCCAGATAATATTATAGGTAGCTGAAAGCTATTGAAAATTTTTCAACGGCAACTTGTTCGTGGAACTTACGGCACCCAACAAAGTGCGTACACCCAGTTGACCCAGTTTTGGTATATTTCGTTGTTTAACTAACAATTAGAGTTAGCTAGAGTTATTTGTTCACAATACATTTGATGATTTTATTTGATTTGGATTTGAGTTCAATCAGCAGACTCTGGCAACCATAATGGTTTTTCGGTTAACGGCAATAGGACTACTTCCTAATAATATTACTTATTTGTTTTCCGGCTCGAAGGACCATAAACGCTGATGCTGATGACCTGACGTTGGGCGGGGGGTAAGAGCGTTGGTAACTTCTTCTTCTTTTTTAAAATCGTGGCACCATCGTTCATCGATGATTTTGCCAATGTCAAGATAGTGCTTGACTTTTCCCGCACATAAGAACTAGTTACTCTGAACTAGGTCGCGGTGCGGGACAAGGAAACGTTGTTTGGTATTGCGATTGGGCATTTGGGCCTGGATTTTTGCCCAGCGTCAGAGGTAACCTAAAAAGGCTACCAGCCGCGCGCTCGCTAAAAAACCAAGTCCTATTGGTAACTTACTTGGGCATAATTTCCATATTGTATTAACTGAAGTTACTGTCTGACACATTTGACAGATGTCATTCCTTGTACCATAGACAAGATAAAACACACCATCGCTCTATATTTAGGCAGAAAAGGTTGCCCATACGGAGCGCGTCCAACGCGGGACCAATAAACTTGCTGGTGAAAAGTGCGCGTACAATCTAACCTCATCTAACTCATTCGAGGAAGCATGCGTGATAAAATGTATGTATTTTCATAGCAAGATCAGGCATTGGTATCGGAGGGGAAGCCCCTCTTTCATTAACATGCTCCTTTACAAACGCGTGTCCCATTTGTGTTATACACAAACAACTCATTATGTAACCCTTTTCATTATAAATGCGAATCGAGCATGCTTCAATCAAAATAACTTATTAATAGGGGAGTTATCTCTCTATTCATTGGTATATCTTGATATCATGTATCAATACTGTTCAATGATACTGTCACCCATCAACAGTCAAATCTGTTTGGTTTCTACTCTAATTTGTGTGTTACACACAAATTCGTTTAGAAATTAATAGGGATAGGAGGTAATCTCCGGTATAGTTCAAATAAGATGGAATTAATTAAAACTGACTAGCCGATTTCCTGTAAGATGGTTTAGTTATCTCGTGCTCAATTTCGCGGGAAATTATTACCGAGATAAAAAGTAGCCTAGTAGGGATAATAAATAAATGTGTTAGGACAATTCACACAACGCCATCTAGTCTCGAACTAAGCAGAGCTTGTAATATGAGTACTAGACTAGGGATGCAATGCATGCTGCTAATTAGTAGTTACCAGCTGATTACTACGGCTCCACCTGTGTATTAGTTTTCTTGCTCCCAATTCCCACGGGAACACTTTACCGGGATAAAATGTAGCGTAGGGCATGATAATAAGCAACATCTAGTCAGGCCGGTCTTAGAATGGGTGACCATTTCTTAAGACACTGAGACCCCTCCGTGTCTCGGAGAGCACGTTAAGCCGTCGTTCGGTCCCGGTTGTCATACGAACATCTATGGCAGTCGTTAGGGGTAGTTGGAGCCCTTAAAAATCCGACCGGTCTAACTACAGAACTCGATATCGCCCATGGGTTGTGAAGGTCAGATGGCAGTCGCTTCACGGAAAATATCGAAGTTCAGCCAAATCACCGACCCCAACTAAGTTGGGAAAAGGCTCGGTGAATGATGATACGAGTATATTATAATAAGTGATCGAATTTTCAAAATTTGTTCAGTATTTTCTTAGCCTTTCTTTACAAACAAATAAATCTTTCCTTTTTATATTATTACTGATATTAGTGTAAATGGAGAAATAAAGTTACTCTTTCGTGTAGTATTACCGCGCTGGTCTGTTGACGCACCTTCATAATTTTATACTGTCTTGTTGTCTACAAAGATTACGTGACGGATGGCTGCTTACAGAATGTAGCAGTTAAGCAGTTGCTTTACTAATTATATTATCTAGTACGTGGATTCTGATGTTATAATTAGCACATTGTATGTAGCCTGTATGTTATTTATTATTTGAATTTTAAATTTCCTACGCTACATAAATACACAGACAGAGTAATGTAGCGTAGTTTTGATCGTATTGTTTTATTAACAAATATTGTGTTGTGTTAGTCTATGGTCTGTTCTTTACTGATTTTGTGAATAAATATTGTATATTATAACCATGATATTTGTAATTATTACAATTGGATAATGTAGTTCGTAGATAAAACGACGACGACATCGCAAGCCGATGTAAAATTATACATTTCTTGCGTTTGGAGTTTATGATTGGGAGATTTTCAAACTATGACAGGCGTTGTAGTACAAATCAGAAACCATTTCCATTCTAACCTCTTCTACTGTTCTGTGACTTAATCTAATCCATAGGTTTATATTGGTATACATTGGTATACAAGGTATACATTGTAAGTTTATTATTGAAATACTATTTTAGGTATACACTAAGGGTCCCAATTAAATTTCAATTGTTGATCAACAGACTAGGCTCGGTTGCACACAAATATTCCGTAGTTACTAAGCTGATTACCGCTGCTCCACCCGCGTGATTTTTATTTCTCGTTCCAGATTCCCGTGGGAACACATTACCAGTATAAAAATCAGTCATAATATCTACATATTAGTGATAGAGTTTTCAAAATCGGTTCGGTAGTTTCGGAGACTATCCAGTGCAAACAAACAAACTATAAAATCTTTCCTCTTTACAATATTGATTAACCGCAATACGTGATAATAATTTAACAATTGGCGAGATGTGGCCTATACATATATGTGTCTCTTTTTTTGTTTTTTTTTTTAAGTCACATTTCACTATATACGTCCTGCATCGTTCCTGGTGCAAAGTTGCCCATGATGCTGGCCGCATTGCCCCGCTGAATGGCCTTGGACAATCTTTGCTCAAGGAAAGACACAGAAATATGTCTCTGTTCAATATACTCATTTGTAGGTAGGTATAGTGTTTAAACTGGTAACTCATACGAACTGCTACAGTGAGACTTCAACGTACCTTTTAACTCATTTCAATTCATACTGCATAGCAAATTCGTCTTAAATCTACCTGTAGGTATCTATATAACAACAATAAAATAATCAAAAAGAAAGCTACCGCTACCGCTATTACGCACTAGTGTCTGTAACAGTAAGATCCAATTCTCTCCGTCTGTCGGCTAGACATGAACCAGACGAGACGTTCTATAAAATATCTGATTGTTAGACAACGAGAAAGTTGAAGTATTTGGTAAACGTCAACTGTACAAGAGTTCGTTTGAGCAGTTTGTGTATTGAATTGGGACTTACAACTGTAATGAATGTGACAAACAGTTTGCAACACTATTCTGAGCTTAACGTGAGATTTAGATGCTCTCTGAAATCTTAAAGGGTTCTAGTTACTCTATGTGATAGAACATGTTTTAAGTAGATTACTAAGGCTTAGTACATCTAAATATTTAATACGACAATTTGTCTGTCTGTTTGTCTATCCGTCCGTCGCGTTTTTCAATTTACATACATTTGCATGAAATATTAAAATATTATTATTTTTATTTTATAAATATATTTTATATATATATTTTGTTTTTTAATATATTTTTTATTTTTTTATTTGAGGCGATACAAAGTTCGCCGTGATATCTAGTATTGTTTAATAGAATCATCAGACTTCCCGGAAAGTTGGGTATAAGAACATGCACTTAAGTATAAGATATGTCGAACTCTTAAAGATACTTTAATGAAGTGCCTCTTGCATGTAATCATTGAGGAAAACCTATGTCTATTTGCTAACAATAGTTTTCCATATTGGCGTTACCAGTAAACCTTGACACTAACCTAGACCCCGATGCCTATAATCTTTTCACCATTGTAAACTATTTGTACAAAGAAAACTATTTTACAAGTCAAAGTCTCTGTAGAAGTATTTTTAAACCAGAAAATAGCAACTGTGCTTATCACGAAGAACGCATAATGATCAATTCAGAGGTTACGTATTCTCCGCCAGCATTGTATAGTTTTCTCAGTTTTGACCCCACGGGAGCCATTCGAATAAAAAGTATCCTGACATCTACCCGGGGCTTTGATCTATGTCCATTAAAAAAATCCTTAAAAATCCGTAGAGCCAGTCTCACGAAATGCCCCAGCAAACTTATTAGGATTGAAAGGAAGGGAAGATTTGATTATTTTAAATACCCTTATAATAAAATGATAAAAAAATATAATTGATAATATAATCTGTTATTTTGTCAACTAAGTAAATTATGTGGATTATACACGCTTATATATACTTTTGCCATGACTCTGTTAATCGAGCGACTTTAATCTTTTACCATAAACTGAGATTATCTATGCATGTTTGTGCAGCTACGAGAGTACCTAATTTGCATACTATTTATACTTATTCTGTAGTGTTTGTGTAGGATTGTGTATGTGTAGGTAGGCATGTGTATATGTGTGTAGTTTTACACACTGATAACTTTTCTACAGATGTGTGCATAGGTAGGTACTGACTGACCTAGACATAGATATGCGCACAGATACTAATCAAACGAAGATGTACACAAATGTACGTTGTAAATATTATTATTTTAAATATTGTAAATATTGCAAAACTACAAAAAACCGGCCAAGTGGGTGTCTAGGGTTCCGTAGCCATATGAACTATAACTCCTGTACTAACAGAGTTAAATCTGATCCGAATTAAACCGTTGGGATCTAATTAGCAGGTTATTTGTTTAGGCTCACACTATATCACAACAGTATGGCTGAGCACATAGACCTACTTTGATTAAAAGTATGACCTTATACTTCAACTAAGTATAAATTATCTACCAAAGAGCAAAACTTAGCGACATAGTGTCCAAAAAGATCCCAAATTTAAAAGTACTAATAGGTAGGTACTAGGTATAAGCGGAGCTTTGCATTTGTGTGAGTGACCACGAAAAGTAGAATAAAAACTCTTTTTGTAGCCGTGTGTACAACACATGTGTGTGTAAAGAGGTCACATAATATACGTTCACGTACACTGCACTCACACAAATGCAAAACTCCGCTTACGCTTCGCGACCTTATGTATTGCTTCTGAATTTTGAATTAGTCACCGGTTTCTCCCTGTAGGTGTTTTCATGATCTTCTTACGAGATATTATTTATCGTCTTACATAGGTACATACTTAGCTAATAAATATCAGAATAGGCTTTGGCTTTCATCTTACAACGTAAGACAAATTGAATATCTTGAATTCAATTTGTCTTACTGCCAGATGTTCAATAACCACACAAAAAGTAAAAAAAAAAGGAATTTTGTAATAATATTATTAAGGGTTCCTAACTTTCAAAGTACTTATTTAGCTAATAAAATAATAGGTCAGTGACCAATCACAACGCTCAGTACGTAAATACTTTACGAACCACTTTAAATACTGTTGCTTTTCCTGTTTATTAAACATTAATTGAATTAATAAATCAATAATGATTATTACGTCGCCCTAAGGCACTAACTTGCCACTATTAGGTATAGGTACATCTAACTACTGTAACCTACACATGATCACGCTTGTCCAAAGAGGTAGACCAAAGCATATAATATACATTTCATTAGTGACTTAGTCCACAAACCAAAAATGTTTGTAGAGCTACAACTATTGATCGGCAGGTGGCACTACTTGCAGGTGACTCTGACTTGGGTTCCCAAGATTGTGGTCAGATCCCCACTGTACAGATTATACTTATAAGATTTCGTTCTAAAATTCAAAATGTTAAATGAACCCAATTAACTGAAAGGTTTAAATAAAAATTAATCCTGTGTACAAAAACAATAGCATAAAATAAATAAACTCACAGAGGCTTTATTATAATTTTTTTAATCATGTGCTACCTACAATTTAGCGCCAAAAAACAACAACGATTTCATTTCATTTCTTTTTGAAGTTCTTTAAGAAATTTCTTCATCACGCAGTTGGTCATCTTGTCAAATAAGACTACCTTAATTAAATAATAAATTAGATAAACGGATAGGCTTATAGATCTCGCTTACAAAAATAAAAAAGAATGCAGAGTGAAATTGCGAGAGGTAGGAAAAAGAGAGCGAAAGAGTTGCTAGGAAAGTGCAGTCAGTGCAAATTGGTGTGGCTAACTTATCATAAGGTGCATGCCCTGCATGTTTCTATTTCCAGGTCACCCAAACTGTTACCCGGTCAGGGACCTCGTAGTGTCGGACATACGATGTAAGTATTGTTATCTGTGACGGAAATATGAATCAGATTTGAATATTTTAAATTTTACTACACACTTATAACATTACTGTTGTCGTAGTTACGTTCAAAACTTGCATTTAAAAGTCACAGGCTCACCTTGATTTAAAATAAAAATCGAGCAGATAAAGATGATTTTGACCTAACTTACTGTTAGATCTAGGTTTATTAAAGCCTCGCTCTTTCGTTCGGGTTTTAAAAAATTGGGGAGTCCCAAATACCAGTGCACTTATCTATCAAATACTATTTACCTAATAATGTAGCTAGTACCTATGTGTTACTTGCAGTACCTCCCCCCATACACAATTACCAACACGAAGCGAGCGAAGCCACTCAACTGGATTGAACTAACAAAATACCTTCGGATGTAAATAGAGAAGATTCAAAGAACAGCTCAGTGAGCATGACGTTACATGTCAAAGCAAATTCTCATTCATTGAGCATTCTATGAAAGGGATTGCCAACTAATAGGTACGTGGGATGTTACGTGTTTTATGCTCGATAAAGTGAATTAAACGGGGTATTTTGCTTAGGAAATTAGCTGGTTTTGTGCATGATGAATCCTTGTTAGATATAATTTGTTAGTTGCTACTATGTTGTGGATAATTGTCGAGGGAGTCGTTTCACTGTGATGAGTGCTAATTAGCATGTGCTGTTGCTACTTGTACTGAATTGCATGTGAATTATCGTTACTCTGTTGTGCGTAGTATCTAAGTGCCTATTGTTACCATGTTGTGGGGTATCTTTATGTGGCAAATTATATGGTTATATGTATTAGTCTACGTGCCTAGGACTCAGGTTATATTTACTATTGTATGACTAAGAGCCTCTTGCAGAACTTAGTGATAAGTAGACACCATTGGTTGATAAAAATTACAATAAATAGTATTTAAATATTTATACCAAACATATTAATAAATACATTAATGATATTTGATGATCAATCACCCGGGAGTCGTTTATTTGATTAAATTAGCACATCATATAGACCATTACCTGAATTGACACATAAGAATACCGACATTTTATGGGTAATGTATTACCGTAGGAATTGGAAAGTAAAATCTATTCCCTGGAATCTCGTTAATTAAGCTCGTGAGGGTGCCGGTAAATGTCTCAATGTTGCCAAAAACACGTTAGTTAAAAATAAGGAACATGACGCAGAAATTAAATATTATCAGAGTTATCAGTGGCTTGTATTGCTCTCCCGCGGTGCGTAGAGAGGTCGCCACTGCAATCGAAAGACCTAGACAGTTAGCTGAACCGAGATATCCACTCTATGGGCCAAAAACACCAAACAAAATATTGAAAAACTGGCGCAGCTTTCTCCACACCGCTCCTGCCAGCTGCGCGGATGCCTTTAAGGTCAGAATAAGCCTATGGCGAGGTTTTTCCATGCTCACTTTTATCCCGCCGGCAGAGAACCTCTCGGAAACCAACTCCCTTGGCCAACCTTGAAGGCGCTCAATAAGCTGTGTTAATATGTCTGGGATAGGATACATCGAATCTAATGATCTCCAGTGTGAATATGGCTTGGCACCACAAACCATGTCTCACATGATGTCGTACCCGGGTTCCCCAGAGACCTGTATGTCAGGAGATCTATACGAGATTTGACCAAACGCGATTCGCGTCGCTGAGCACTTGGTCCAGACGTTATAATAACAAAAAGAAGTGTTGTCCATCGACACGAGAAGAAGAAGATCAGTATGGCTTCAAACACCCCGGTTCATCAAATTATCTCCAATCCAAATTTCATCAAAATGCCCGAACGAATAAACGTACTCTTCCATTTTATAACATATGGTAAGTTATATTATATAAATGAATTATTGTGAAGTTTGTTCAAAAACAAGTTGAACCACAATGACCGCCGTATGGCAGTCTGTCTGTATACTCGTATATTATCTTAAAACAATTCGTCTCATTACGAATTCGTCTACTAGCACTTGAATGTCTCGTAGCGTACACGTGTTAAGTTCATTCAGTCATCCAAAGAAATTGGTATTTGTTTTGCTAATAGACATAACAACGCTCTGTCTGCGAATAATAGTCTTTGAACAAGTAACGATATGTACGAGTACCTAGTTTACGAGTGCTTTTCATTCGTCTGAAGGTCTGAAC
The DNA here is from genome assembly GCA_963556515.1 of Nudaria mundana. Taxonomy (NCBI): domain Eukaryota; kingdom Metazoa; phylum Arthropoda; class Insecta; order Lepidoptera; family Erebidae; genus Nudaria; species Nudaria mundana. The sequence continues at coordinate 11,549,422 of OY748304.1, forward strand.
TGTCTAAAATAGTTTACGGCACTCTAGGAAATTATTACCTTACTTTTCAAACCACACCTATAATAAGCCATATAAAATGTTATATGATTTCAATAAATTACTTTCTTAAATAATACATACAAATGCATTACAACTTTGTTGTCATATGTCACAATTCATGCCGCACGCCATCAATATTATAAGCTGAGCAATACCTATTTGTCTCATTTTCTTATTTATGGGTCGTGTAGATTAAAATTATTTGGATGTTTTTGCGAATAAATTAATTATGCAGTTGAAACAGTCGTGGAGTAACATAAAATAAATAAAAAAGAGTTAAACGCAAAACAAGAGCGTGCATTCCGCCTCCATTTCAAAATATCACATTTTAAATCTCGAAATGTTAGTTGTTTTTTAAGTTTTCGCGTTCAATTAATCGTATTTTAAGTTCAAAAATGCATTCGTTTTGTAATTAATTTGGTATTGCCGTTATTGGGAGCTTTACAGTCTTAATAATATGGATAGCGTCAATTAGCAGCTGTGACCACAAGTGCGTCGACAGATTGATCGCACACCTGTGTTCGACAGTGCATGTCATCAAGGAGGCATCGTAGTCGAGTGCACGGCATGTGGTTCAACGGCGGTAGTGGGCCGACCAGGGTGAACGGTGACCGTTTCGGTGTGCGGGAGCCTTTTTCGGTCAGTGCACATTGTTGTTTACCGGCGCGGTATCGCGAGGCCGCGTGACGTAGCGTCTAGACGGACGCCTGCCCCGCGCCCCTGCACACCGTATGCCCCACGTCTGCCACCCGACAACTATGCACTGTTTTGATCACTAGCTTATCATTTCAAACGGTAATTTTACACTTTACCGATGCACTCGACCATAACTATCAACGACGACCATATATATATAACTAATTATAGGTAGGTAGTTATGACTCCGTCGTGGCATTATTCCACGTCTATTTTTAGTGACTATATTATTAATAATAATACGAATAGAGGGTCAAAAGAGGAATAATTATGTTTGCCATTTAACGTGACTAGTTGAATAACCTACCGTAATTACCGGTAACAATAGACGGTCACCTTACAAAGAGTACTTATAATAATGATACCAATTTAGTATCGACGTTCAAATTGTTTCTTGAATGACAGACGTCGGTACACGTTCGCTGTCGACCCTAATGAGTTTGAAAGAATAAGGTCAAATGGCTTGGTAATTATTTTGTATAGAGTCTTTGAATAGCAGGTAAAAGCACGACAATTACAACTAGATGTAGCAGATTCACGTTATTAATTAGCAGATTCACCTACCTAACAAGTATGAGTTATGTCTTTCCTTGCTTTAACTAATTTATACATAGGCTCTGCTAATATCTATATATGAGCCCTAAACAACATTACTATCTTCGTAATGCACCTGCTGAATTGCGGAGGAACACCGAAAAGCAATAGGTCCTAAAATGGGTCTAAGTCTGACACATTATGGTCGTTTAAAGTGGTTGTAAGTCATTAACAAGAACGACGTACCTAAAACAATTTAATGTGTTTATGGTTAATATTTGAATACCAATCACCATAAAACATTAAGTAATGCTGTTGGGTTACGCACGTGCAATTTAACAGCAACAATTTACACGTGTAATAAATAACTTATGCACAGTAAACCTGGTTGCCTTAAGTGTGTATGACATTAAATGTGACACTGACAAGGATAAACTATTTATGGTCAGACAACCGTGAATTGTAACTAGTGATTAACTATGTAGTGTGTAAAAAAATGTGCAGCTGAGTTGTCTCCAGTATTAACGCGTCTGTACCGCCTGTCATACTCTACAGGGCTCGTGCCGGAGGTCTGGAAGGAGGTGAACGTACAACCGATCCCCAAGAAAGGGGATCGATCCGATCCAGGCAACTATCGACCCATAGCTGTCACCTCAGTCATTTGCAAGGTGCTTGGGCTCCTTATAAATAAGCAGCTCATGCTATACCTAGAGGATCACTCGCTAATCAATGATCGACAATACGGCTTCAGGCCAAAACGATCAACGGGTGATCTTCTGGCATTCGTAGCGCATGTCTGGGGTGGGGCTATGGAATTCGATAGGGTCTGGCATGCTTCGCTCCTTTCCAAGCTTCCGGCATATGGTCTACCTCCTCAACTGTGCAGCTGGATTGCCAGCTTTTTAAACGAGCGCCGAGTGCGGGTCCTCTGCGATGGCCAGGCTTCTCGCTTCTTGCAAGTGAATGCCGGGGTACCGCAGGGGTCCGTACTGTCCGTACCAACTCTCTTTCTTCTGCATATCAATGATATGCTTTCCCTCGGGAACATTCATTGCTATGCAGATGACAGCACATTGCACGGGAGTTACTCGGTTCGTCCGACGGCGGGGTGATCTGAGGTTGATGAGGAGAGACGACGACTCGTGGCAGATCTCGACTGTAACCTCGACAGTATCTCTCAATGGGGTACCAAGAACCTGGTCGAGTTCAATGCCCGCAAAACACAGGCGTGTGCATTTACTGCGAAGAAATCCCCTTTCCTTCCCCTACCCTCTCTTCAGAGTGCATTATTACCAATGAAGGACAACCTTGATATCCTTGGCATAGACATTCGTCGAGAGCTCCTTAATAAAAACTACATCGAAAGATGTATAGGGCTAGCTTTGCGGAAACTAGGAATACTGAATAAGGTAAAGCGATTCTTTACACCGCACCAGAGGTGTTTGCTGTACAAGACGCAGATTAGACCCTGCGTCGAATACTGCTCTCACCTCTGGGACGGCTCCGCGAAGTATTTGCTGGACGCTCTCGATGCTATGCATCGACGGGCTATCCGTATTATAGATTGTCCGGAGGTAACGGGAAGCATAGAGCCGCTAGCTCAGCGCCGAACAATAGCTTCCTTGGCCGCATACTACCGTATTTACCACGGCGAGTGTTCTGAAGAGCTCTTCAATCTGATCCCACCCCCTTCCTTCCGATTCAACAACGCGTGCCGAGCAGAGATGCCACTCCCACACAGTGGATAGCATGTACGCGAGAACCGAACGTTTTAAACGTTCGTTTCTCTGCCGAAAGATAGTGGCCTGGCCTGGAACGCCCTGCCTGTGCACGTGTTTCCTCCCACATATAACCCTGGGTTCTTTAAGAGGAGCGTGAAGAGGCACATCAGCAGGTCGTCAAGTTGAGGGCCACTCTCTATATCCTGTTTTTGCGGGCATTGAACTCGACCAGGTTCTCGGTATTGAGAGATACATTCGAGGTTCCTGTCGAGATCAGCCACGAGTTGTTGTCTATCCTCCTCAATCTCCGACCACCTCGCCGCCGGACGAGCCCAGTAGGGGCTCCCGTGCAATGTGCTTTCATCTGCATAACAATTAATGTTCCCGAGGGATAGCATATCATTGATATGCAGAAGGAAGAGAGTTGGTGACAGCACGGACCCCTGCGGCACTCCGGCATTCACTTGCAAAAAGCGAGAATCTGCCTGGCCATCGCAGAGGACCCGCATTCGGCGTTTATTCAAAGCTGGCCATCCAACTGCACAGTTGAGGAGGTAGACCATATGCCGGAAGCTTGGAAAGGAGCGAAACATGCCAGACTCTATCGAAGGCTTTGGCGATGTCCAGGCTAATCGCTAAGGACTCGATGTGCCTTTCCATAGCCTCACCCCAGACATGATACACATGAGACGTTAGTTACGAATGCCAGAAGATCACCCGTTGATCGTTTTGGCCTGAAGCCGTATTGCCGATCATTAATTAGCGAGTGATCTTCGAGGTATCGCATGAGCTGCTTGTTGATGATCAGCTCAAACACCTTGCAGATGACTGAGGTGACAGCTATGGGTCGATAGTTGCCTGGATCAGACCGATCCCCTTTCTTGCGGATCGGTTGTACGTTCGCCTTCTTCCAGACCTCCGGCACGATTCCTGTGGAGTAAGACAGGCGGTACAGACGAGTTAGTACAGGAGACAACTCAGCTGCGCATTTCCGTAGTACCACCGCCAGAATGCCCTGCCGGAGTGCCCAACCATTATTGTAGTTTAGGTGCTTTTTTACTAGAAATAATTTTATACGAAAAGGCCAAAGTGGGTAACTTTCACCTATCATAATTTTTTTTCCAAGGAAGTCACAGAAGTAATATTTTGTGGTCTTAACGTATGCATAATTTCCTATTTGGAAATATATAATTCAGACGTGGCCGCCGATAGGACACGGCCCATACAAATTTGCCCATTGTTCTTTAAATTAACACATTATATTATTAATATTGTATTATATTTCCTTTGTAAACTGTAAAAAGTTTATATATTAATTATATTTTTAAATAAACTTATAAAAAAATCCTAATTTATTTAAAAATATAAAAAATAGTGACCCACCGGCATCGGGTACAAGGACCAAGCTACCAGTGGTTAGGGTTCCAGAGAGAGGAATTTCCTCACGATGCGTGCCGTATCGAGTAACACTGCCTTCTGCATCAGGACCTTAATTCAACTGTCTAACGAGAGCCTCTGTAGGTGTTAATAGTATATTATATTAATATTATATTATATTTATACAGGGTGTTACGTAAGCGTTATATCAACCCGAAGACACTCACATCAGCTGGTCGACCAGAACCCTTTTCGATATGTGTAGAACGCCAAACAACAAAAAAAAAATCATCCAAAAATAAACATTATTAGGTGAAAAATCTGTGAAAAATCTTCTTTCTCTCTCTCTTGGTTGGAACATTTTGTCTCTGTTTCGCATCAAGGTCGCCGAGCGACGCCGCCTCCCGCCCCTCCCGCCACGTTGGGACACGTTTGTTTTGATTTGAAGTAATGTATATAACTTTTTTATGATGAACTTTTTTTTTCTTGTTTCGCGGTCGAAACATATCAAAAGGCGTTCTGGGCGATCAGCTGATGGGGGTGTCTTCAGGTCTGCAGGATGATGGTGACACTCCCCCGTACCCGATTTAAAAAAGACGCGATTCGACTCCGTATTACAGCATGATAACCGTCCGTATGCGCATGCGCAAACATTGCTGATGCAGTATCGTGGGAGCCCTAACAACACCCTGAAGGAATTATTATACTGTACTCGGAGAGCGTTGAAGGCCAGCTGTGTATAGTTGACCCATAGACTACACGTGTATAATATTTGGCAGAAGGCTTTGAAAAGGGTTATCTTTACATCACTGCTACATCGTGCAAATCTACGAGACTACATATTACAGCGGACCGCCATCGCTCTCCTTTCCCTTTCAATGTCTGCATCGTCTTTTAAGTCCTCAGTTACCACATGGCCCAAGTACTTAAAATGCGCCACCCTTTTAAGAGCAGTGCCACCAAGCAGCACGGGTGCTACCTCCTCTAGCCGGCAGCCTTGTAACGTGGTAGAATTTCACATGTAGCCAAAAGGGCCGTATGTCAAATCAACAAAAGGGTTTTCGTTGCTGGCAAGAAGACACGCGCAGTGGCGTGGCCATTCGTGTCCCGGGGCTGACAAGGGCGGACGCGAATCTTTTATTTTTTCATGTAAAATGTAGTGAAGGGTTGAGAGGCGGCAGAAAGGGACTATAGGCGGCTGGGGTGTGCTGCGTAAGGTGTGTATTTGAGGTTCCCCGTTTGTGTGAGTTTTGGCATGTCGCGATGACACGTGCCAAAGTGAAAGTTCCTTGTCTTGTTATAGGGGTTTTGCATATGGTGATGTTGGGAAGAGGTGGGAAAACGCACAGGCGAAATGATCGCCGGATAGCGGTAAGTATTTCGACACCTGCACGCTGGGGCGTCGACATCCTTTGGGTTAGGTACTCATTTCCCACATGTGTTTCAGAGCGAAACAACAACAGAAACAACAACAGGCAACAACAAACGTGCAGTGTGAGCAACAACTTCGTCGTCATGAAATCCACAAACATCAATCATCGGCATTAGCACCAACGCGTGAATATTATCCAGGAGCTAAGGCTCCTAGCGGCGTCGTCGGTCGGAGCTGGTCATCGCCGCGCCGCCAGGATTCTGCGGCGCATCCTGTAGAACGTTGGACGCGCGGGCCAGATTGCAGTTAAGTGGTTAAAGTACGCCTATGAATAAGGAATCAGGCCCTTCTCCTTTATCGCCGCCGTCCGTGTGTAGGAACGGGGTTCCTGTTTGCGTTTCCCTCTCTGCCCGATCGCCTACGTGGCGTTTTAGTAGATTGCTTGTACTCAACGACCCAAGTGGTCGCGGACATAAGTGCAGCACTTAGGTATAGGTTGTATCTCGCCTACTACATATTTCAAGCTATATTAATAGCCTACTTCATACTTCAAACTATAGCTAATACTATAAAGTTGTTGTATTGGTACGGATTTGATAAGGCAACTCTTAGGTAGATGTAATATCTCGAGGAGACCACTATAGTTAGTTCTCCACCTAGTAATTTAATATAAACCTTTTAAACGAGCTTGTACAGGCTCTTGCATGTAAGATTTTAACTCTTGTTTATATGAATAGTATCTCATTGTACACCATCTTACTTCGATCCCGTCTCATGCGGATAGCTAGTGTACGATCCTGGTTTTATTATTAGGATAGTAAATGATGTATACTGGATAAGGTGTATTACTTATTTATTTCCTCTAGTCTGTATATGGTAAGTACCTTTTATATATATATATATAGACCTTGTAACACGCGTCCCACAGAGAAACCAACCGGGCTGGGATCCCTGTGGGGCGCAAGCGTGGTTCGCCGCATGGAACAGTCTTTGAGGACCACCAGGGCGCTATGTGCAACGACTGGGTTCATGTGACTACTCTTACCCTCTAGTTCCCTAGAGGGAGTCCTCAGGTGAGGCCAGTCGGAGCACACCAACGTTACAACCTTTAGATTTAAACACTAGCATTTCGCTTTTATTCGGATTGTACAGAAGACCGTGTGAGTTAGCATACTCCTCACATACCTTAACCAGTTTCCTGAGCGCTGAAATAGATGGGCTGAGCAAGACCATGTCATCGGCATAGCTAATGCTGTTGACGCATTGTCCGTCGATGGAGCAACCTACACTTGTCTTGCTCAGCCTAGCTATCAACTGGTTTACGTACTAATTGAAGAGGGAAGGAGAAGTCAACCCTCCCTGTCTCACTCCGCACTCCAACCCATACTCATCAGAAAACTCACCACGCCATTTGACACGGTTAGTTTGATGCCCATACTACCTTAAGATGTTGATAGTGTCTCCGGGTGCTCCCGCGTCTTTTAACTTTTTCCATATGATATCATACCTAACCCTGTCAAATACCTTGGAGAGGTCCAGAAAGGCAGCATACACATGGGTACCCCTATCCATGTAGTACCTGACGACGTGCCTGAGAGACAGAATGACACATTCAGTCGACAGTACAGGCCTGAAACCAAACTGAGCACTATTTAGGTGGAGATGCTTCTTAAGCTGTCTCTCCAGCACACCGTTATGCACCTTAGCCGTAACTGTAGCTAATGAAATCGGTCGATAGTTACACTTGTCCGAAATATCACCTGTTTTATTCTTAATTATAGGCACCCCGACCGATCTCATTAGATCACCTAGCGAGTGCCTAACACAAAGTGTAAACATAACCCCCAGTAGCGTCGGAAGGTGCGGTCCCGCATACTGAAAATGTTTAATGCTGAGGCCGTCGTGTCCGGGTGATTTGCCTCTCTTCATGTCTTTTATTATTAGAGCAATAAACTTTGCTAAGATACGTTCTGGCACCCCTAACACTACGCCCTCAACATTACTACTCCTTTCAGTTACCACTCTTGGCTCCACCTGAAAGTAGTCCTTAAACATATTTGCAATAACTTTGGGCTCGCTGATACCGTCCACACACCGGCACCCTAGGTTTAGGACTTAGCTTCCTAGTCTGCTGCCAAAATCCCCTAAAATCTTTATTCCTATGCTTCACCGTGAGAATATTCATTTTAATTTGGTCCTGGTTATTCTGGCAGTATCTCAGATTGTCTTTGAAAAGTTTTCTTGACTCGCACATTTCATTGTAAACCTTGTCTAGGCCTACCATACCATACCCAATTTAAAAACTTGGGTATGGTATGGTAGGCCTAGACAGGGCCGGGTTTAGAGGGGTCCCACCAATGTCTTAGGGTCCCAAGTCAACCTCACCTGCAAAGTGGTACACCTGCCGATCAACAGACGAGGCTCTGTCATAGAAAAGTTACCGATAAGCGGCAATAGGCCCGCCACCTATTAGATACGTGGAACTAACAAAATACCTAGCGAAAATGGGCGCTTATAAGGCATCATTTATGTACGTATAAACAAACATCGCGTTAGTGAATGATAGGCTCAGATACTTACTATTAAAAAATATTTATGAAGTAGGTAGGTTACATTCAATATTGTTCAACAAACTCTATACATAAACAATACCTACCTACAAAATATACGAACTAGACGACCTAGATGCCGTAGTAGTTATAGTTAAGTATACCTTGGCCCAGCTTGATCCAATGACATTAATTTAACAATGACGTGAAAAAGTTGGTATTTTTAAAGTTGGTAGGTAGGTACCTCTGTAGGTAAGCAGCGAAAACAAGATATCTACAGTAATGTTTTTTACCAACGCGGCAACGCAAAGATATTAATTGTGCACACGAACAAATGACCTAGACAGAGTTATCACGTCTGTCTGGCTTATAATTGCCAGTTTCGTAATTAAGCCATCTATGAAACTATAGGTACTATGACTATTGTAAACCTACGAGTTTCCTACTAGCTAATGTGCTAATACATGGGGCAAACTAAAAGTTTTGCACTTCTAGCTTATCGGAACTATTTGAATTTCGAATGTTATATTTTTTTAAACGTTGCAACCTTCTTAGTAATAAAAAAAAACAATTGGCGAGAAATCAATTGTCAATTGTTTTTTATCACACATCAAAGTTCTACGTATGCAACGAAAATGGAATTAAAGCGAAAAGATTTCAAAGTGATGACTTTTTATGATTTTAAAAATTCTCTCTCTCCGCAAGACTGTGCCGCTCGTCTTCAAAATGCTTTTGGGAGAGAAGCACCTTGTTTGAGCACCGTGAGGCGATGGTTTGCTAAATTGGAGAGAGGTCGAGTTTCTTTACATGACGAATTTCGTGAAGAGCGGCCTTCAACTGCCGTCAACGAAAATAATGTGGCTACTGTTAAGCGGTTAATTGAGGAAAACCCGCGGATTACCTATGAGACAATTCGAGGACTATTGGGGATTGGTATGAGTCAAATCCAGAAAATTTTACACGAAGAATTAAAAGTTCGGAAACTTTGTTGTCGTTGGATCCCTCATGAACTGACAGTGGAGCAGAAGCGGGCTCGCGTGGAATGGTGCTCACTGATGCTACTGAAGTACGACCACGGACATTCTAATGCTGTTTATGACATTGTCATAGGAGACGAAACGAGGGTTTATTGTTTTGAACCCGAAAAATAAACAGCAAACTTGTGAATGGGTGTTTGAAAATGAGAACAAGCCAACAAAAGTGAGGCAAGCGAGAAACGTTGGTAAAAAAATGATCGCGTTTTTTTCTCAGCTACGGGTCCCATCTGTTCAATTCCACTTGAAGATCAAAAGAGTATTAATGCCGAGTGGTATTCTACCATTTGTTTACCCAGGGTGTTGGAAAAAGTTCGCGAAAGACGACCCAAAAGCCGCGTTCTCCTACACCATGACAACGCTTCTTCACACAAGGCCAACAAAACAAAGTCATTTTTAGCTTCCACAAAAGTACAACTCGTCACCCATCCTGCGCATAGCCCCGACCTAGCACCCTGTGATTTCTGTATTTTCCCCAAAATCAAAGATTTGATAAGAGGTTTCACTTTTACCAACTCCGAAGAGGCAGTGATAGCGTTCAATCAGCACGTAGAAAACATGCCCTCAGATCTGTGGGCCTCCTGTTTTAAAAAATGGTTGGATAGCATGAAAAAATGTCTAAAATGTAAAGGAGAGTATTTTGAAAGGCAATAAACATAATATTTTGGTTTCAACATGTTGTTATTTTAAGTTACGCAAAAATTATAGTATGACCTACGTATAAATAGATTTCTCTTTTTTTTTTATATTTGGTTCGCCAAATTGACGCCGCCCGCCTGGTGGTAAGTCGTGACGACGTCTAGCGATTGTGGGCCACTCTCACAGCACACAATACTAGAGAGAGTGGCCCTCAACTTGACGACCTGCTGATGTGCCTCTTCACGCTCCGTTAAAGAACCCAGGATTATGTTCCCACATATACACATAAACACGTGCACAGGCAGGGCGTTCCAGGCCACTATCGTTCGGCAGAGAAACGAACGTTTAAAACGTTCGGTTCTCGCGAACATGCTATCCACTGTGTGGGAGTGGCATCTCTGCCCGGCACGAGTCGTTCGGGATCGGAAGGAAGAGGGTGGGATCAGATTGAAGAGCTCTTCAGAACGCTCGCCGTGGTAAATACGGCAGAATGCGGCCAAGGAAGCTATTGTTCGGCGCTGAACTAGCGGCTCAAGACTTCCCGTTACCTCCGGATAATCTATAATACGGATAGCCCGTCACTGCATAGCGTCGAGAGCGTCCAGCAGATACTTCGCGGAACCGTCCCAGAGGTGAGAGCAGTATTCGACGCAGGGTCTAATCTGCGTCTTGTACAGCAGACACCTCTGGTCCGGTGTAAAGAATCTCCTTACCTTATTCAGTATTCCTAGTTTCCACGAAGCTAGCCCTATACATCTTTCGATGTAGTTTTTATTATTGAGCTCTCGACGAACGTCTATGCCAAGGATGTCAAGGTTGTCCTTCATTGGTAATAATGCATTCTGAAGAGAGGGTAGGGGAAGGAAAGGGGATTTCTTCGCAGTAAATGTACACGCCTGTGTTTTGCGGGCATTGAACTCGACCAGGTTCTCGGTACCCCATTGAGAGATACTGTCGAGGTTACGGTCGAGATCAGCCACGAGTCGTCGTCTCTCCTCCTCAATCTCAGATCGCCCCGCCGTCGGACGAACCGAGTAACTACCGTGCAGTGTGCTGTCATCTGCATAGCAATGAATGTTCCCGAGGGATAGCATATCATTGATATGCAGAAGAAAGAGAGTTGGTGATAGTACGGACCCCTGCGGTACCCCGGCATTCACTTGCAAGAAGCGAGAAGCCTGGCTATCGCAGAGGACCCGCACTCGGCGCTCGTTTAAAAAGCTGGCAATCCAGCTGCACAGTTGAGGAGGTAGACCATATGCCGGAAGCTTGGAAAGGAGCGAAGCATGCCAGTCCCTATCGAAGGCTTTGGCGATGTCCAGGGTAATAGCCAGGGTCTCGTGTGCTTTTCCATAGCCCCACCCCAGACATGCGTTACGAATGCTAGAAGATCACCCGTTGATCGTTTTGGCCTGAAGCCGTATTTTCGATCATTGATTAGCGAGTGATCCCCTTTCTTGGGGATCGGTTGTACGTTCGCCTCCTTCCAGACCTCCGGCACGAGCCGTGAAGAGTATGACAGGCGGTACAGACGCGTTAATACTGGAGACAACTCAGCTGCACATTTTCGTAGCACCACAGCCGGAATGCCGTCAGGGCCACTGGCTTTGTGGCCCATACATCACATTGCCTGATAACAATATCAGGCATAGTGTGGCCACAGTTGGCGATGGCGGGGGGCTGCAGGCCACGGTCGTCGACCCGGGAATTAGCCGCAAAGAGGTCTGCGAGCATATCCGCTTTCTCTTGGGCTTTGTGAGCCAGTGTTCCATCTGGGTAACGCAGCGGTGGCAGCGAGGGCTGACAAAAGTTAGATTGCACGGCTTTGGCCAGTTACCAGAATCCACGGCTGCTCGTGGGATGGGAAGTGAGCTCCTGACCAAGCCGCGCGACGCGCTGGGCATCCGCTCTCTTAAAGGCCTTCTTACTCGATTTTGTGGCCTGGTTGTACGCTGCTTTGAGGTGGCCCTCGTTTGGGTCGGGCTCTGCGGATATTGGCGACATCAGTGAAAGGGATGTAATGATCCATCCCTAAACTGATCTCGCCAGCTATCGCAGAAGCACTATCCGAAGGAGCCTTTCCTACAAAGCAGCGCTGGCTCCAGGGGACGGACGCATAATAATCGCGTAGACCGTCCCAATCCGCTGACGAGTAGTGCCATAGTCGTCGTGACGTTTGTACAGGACGTTCAGGAGGTGACACCTTCATGCCAGCGTGAACAACACAGTGGTCGGAACTACCCAGTGGGGCTCCTACCTAAACACTGTACTGGGCTGGGCGACTCGTCAGCAGTAGATCCATCCGAGTGGGTGCGTGATCTGACCTGTCTGGTATCCGGGTGATCCCGCATACCATCTGGGTTAGACCGTGGGAGAGAGCGAACGCATGGGCGGCCCTACCCGCATGATCAGTCTTGAGGGACCCCAGCCATTCAATGTGATGGCCATTGAAGTCCCCCAGATATACTAGGTCAGCGTTCGGGCACCGCACCTGCGCTTCATCAGCCGTCTCGCTGAGATACTAGAAGAGCTTTGTTGTCTCAGAATCCCCTGTATGGGAGCGGTAGACGCACACGTAGATCTGGCTCATAGAGCCATGGTCTACGTGCAGCCAAAGGACGGAGTTGGAGGGGTTCTCTAGGCAGCGCAACCGGCGGCAGCAAACATCCGCCCTAACGAACACGCACACCCCGGCTTTATCTCGTAATTGTTCCTCGATGACATAGTTGTGGTAACACAGGTAAGACGTGTCGTCAGGGCGGCGTATTTGTGTCTCCGTGAGGAACATCACAGCGGGCCGTGCCGTCTCAAGGTGATGGTGGACGGCATCGAGGTTCACATGGAGTCCACGGATATTAGTGAACTCCACCTCGAAAAGTGAAGTTGTGGGGTTTCCTGGGGCCGCTGTGAAACGTTAAATTTTTTTTTGTTGCACTGCCGTTGTAGTTTTGAAGAAGAAGCGTGAAGACAGGGCGACATTTGGTGCAGCAGTAAGTGACAAAGCGCAGGGGCTAGCTTTGTCTAGAACAAAGAATGTGGTTAAAAGAAACCTGTAGTACCTGATATAAATAGCTGTATGTATTTATTATAATATACACAATTAAACCCACAAAATCATGCTCTACCTCCGATTGCCTCCGAAGGGGATAAAGACGTCTAAAAAAAAAATTTTCGGCCGGATTTTCGGACTGTTTTACCCCAAATAATAGGGGGTGAGTTTATTGCCAATTACGAACACATGCCTAGTAGAGATTAAGAAATTGATGATGTGTTAGGTTTATAGCTATCGTCTATCGCCTATCGCCTATCGATTGATTGATTATTGATTATGTAATAGTAGATATATTTTTATTGTATGATGTAGTGGTTATATCACATTGTGATTTGTTACAGGTTTAATATAGGTGCCATATCCTTCGCTCTTTGGCTTCATCTTGGTTTGTCGGATGAGACACGCTACGTTATAATTACCACTACACTATTGTTGTTGTTATTTATAAAAAATAGTGTTATTTATTACACTATATTTCGGTGTTTGAAAAAACAATCACCGAACCTGAAAAGTTACCGGCAGGACTCCCCTCGGCTTTTCCGTCCTGACATTTCAGTTTTTCTGATTTATAATTTGTGTCTAAATATTTTAGAATAGTAGAAGCAAACTCATTGCTTTGAAATAGAGATATGTTTAGAAATTAATAAAATAAAATAGCCAGCCTTCTGGTCCTGAGAAGCATCGAGTAAGCGATTAGCAATGTCTCTAGTAAAAGCGCTCGGACCCCATGACCCCAGTGTCTCAACTCTAGATGGCTCAAATATGTAATCACCTTATAGGTTAGCATATTTACGCCGTTTGAGAATACAGAAATATATTTTTCGGTGAATCTACTATGTATTACCTACTTTAGTTTTTGAGGATGAGTAAACTAAGTGTTAAAAGTATTCATAGTTTACGCTGCGGATGACTTTGGCCTTTGGATATTTATTATACACAACTATATTTATAAGGTCAGGTTGAGGTAAAACCTTTCTAGGCTAAGGCACAAAATAATTAGAGAGGTCTGTGGCTAAGGTGAGGGACGCTATTATGGCAGCAGTAACCTTTGCTTTGCCTTACTACTATTTCTAAAAGTAAAAAAAAACTATATTGAAAAGTAGATCTGATAGATTTGTAATAGTAATAAAACCAGGATAATAATTTTATTACAGACTAGCTGTTGCCCGCAGCTCCGCCTGCGTGTTATAGCTTTCTTGATCACCAGTTACTGATTTATTGTGTATAGCTGTTGAGCAATATTGTATCTTAAGATACTAGGTGCTGCTACCCTGGCGTCACCCTGCGCTGCTGCATATTGAGCGGAGTGTTTTCGGTAACAGTACAAAAAGCGCTCTCATAGGTTTAACATGTAAATTTTGGTTCCTCAAATAAATATTTTTTGGCTCATTTTTTTTTATTTCTGACTCCGTCACATTTTTTGCACTTAAATGGTTAAATTACTCACTATGGTTTAATTTGCTTCAAAAATTTCTAGAATCCGCCAAGTAGTTACTGCGATACAGCGCGTTACATTTAATCGTATTGGAGTCGCTGTATGGGAACTCCGTTCGCCTTCGGCTCACTCCGCTCAAAAATATTATAATATCTTAGCCGTGTGCAGCGCCCCTTAGTGAACTCCACTGCGGGTGACGTAACCTACGACAAACTTATTATTTGCGGTTGGTACAGTAATCGGGTCTAGGGATTGAACCGCAAAATTAAGTTTGTTTATTATTGTATATACGTTTCCGGGATAAAAAGTACCCAGTGTGGTGCCCAGGATATTAAAGAATAATTATACCAAGTTTCGTCGTAATCGAACCGGTAGTTTTTGCGTGATGCCTGAACAAACAGACAGATAAAAAAAAATTGTAATCAACTTTTTGGGTTCGGTGTGGATCTAGTAACACCCCCTGCCATTTATTTTTTGATATTTTCAATGTACAGAATTTTCACTTCTACAGATTTATTATAAGTATAGATAATTATTGTCACGGTTTCAAATAAGACTTTTATTAGCATCAATAAACAGTTTAGCATCATCCAATTTTATTGTTCAAATATTTCAATATCAACTGGCTAGGTAAAACATGGAATATGAATAAAATATTTTCTGCACGTTACTAATATATACCTACTTATTGATAGATGAAATCGTTTTATTCATGTTGTATCTACGATGAAAAACGTGTAAACTGCATTAGAAATTCAAAATTGACACCTGTCTATGCGACCAGACGGCTGCGATGAGACTCGCCGACCCATTTACAATAATACTAGCACGTAACAATTGAATTCATTTAAAAACTGGATATTAATAATACATTTGTGTTTTACGTCTTCATTTGTTAGGATTCTGTAACCAAAAGGTAAAACGGGAATCCTATTACTAAGACTTCGCTGTCCGTCCGTCTGTCTTGGGCGGTGTATTTCATGGACCGTGATAGTTAGAAAGTTGAAATTTTAACAGATGATGTATTTCTGTTGCCTCTATAAGAACAAATACCTACTTAAAACAGAATATAAGTACTAGTGGTTCTGTGAACCGTAGACTTCGGGAGCGGCTTTGTTTATTCTTTTTCTTCTTCAATTTTCTCTTTCATTTGTCATCCAATCCAAAAAATATCATTCAAATGTTATTCATTGTAAGCAAGGAGTGTGAGTTTGTGTAAAGTTTCATGCAAATCTGTTAATAAATACGGGCTCAAACATGATCTGAACCCGTAGATGTAGTTTGGCCCGTTTTTTCAACATTGTATAACACTGTTATATCTTATTGTAGTTAAAGACCAGTAAAACGACTTCACCATCGCTGGGTACTACGAGTACACCTATTATGTGCGTACGCCTCGTCCGACAAGCGTCGTTGTAAACAAACTCTTCAGCATTTTCCGAGACGTCATTGTTATCTACCACATTAAACTGTATTCCCATGTTAAACCTGGTCGTACCTATACCATAATATAGTATTCTTATATCTGGGCCTATAAATACATACAGACACAATTTTTCTCATTGAGATAAGCAGAGAGCATGGATTTCGTACAGCATACTTAAACTTAAACTAGGAGCTGAGGTCGCTGCCGTGGTGCTGTGCTGCAGCATGCAATTGAGCGAAGCCACTATTGTCATATTTTTGGTCAATAACTTTTTTTGAAGGTCCTACATCAAAATTCGGTCTCCAACAAAACCTGTTCCTGAGAATGCTTGATTTTTGAGTGAAAAAATCAGAAAAAATCATGAATATCGGTTTTTGACATATTTTTGATCAATAACTTTTTTTGAGGGTCCTAAATCAAAATTCGGTCTCGAACAAAACCTGCTCAATAATTGTTTATAGACAGTAATTCTTTTACTAAACTTTATATTAAGGTACACATTATATTAATATATTACATTTTAATAATTATATTCAGAATTACAATGTAA
Source organism: Nudaria mundana (assembly GCA_963556515.1). NCBI lineage: Eukaryota > Metazoa > Arthropoda > Insecta > Lepidoptera > Erebidae > Nudaria > Nudaria mundana. Next base: position 11,565,846 of record OY748304.1, read on the forward strand.
ATTTAAATAAAACTACGAGTTTTTAATTATATTAACACAACTTTTATAGGTAACATAACACTTGAATAACTTAATTTAAATATACCTGTTTACTTAGTTGAGCTGTTACCTCTTTATTATACAATATCTCTTTTTGAAGTATGATATTATGGTATGTACACATACAGGTTTACTTTTAATACAAGAGCCAAATGTTTATGACTAACTTAGGATATAATAAAAAAAATATTTTTTAATTAAAAGTTTGTTCATAGGTCACATAACGACACAAGTTCTATTTTTTTATTTTATTATTTAAATTCGCCGTAAAAAAACATGTGCGCTTGGGTATTCTAAACAAATCCAAAAACAAATCGCCTCGAAATGAAAATACTACTAAACAATAGGGAAATTACTAACTGAAATGTAAACAACACGCGTCGCCCGTTGTCCACTAAATAAGATTTTTTAAGGACATTTATATATAAAATAACACCTATTAACGTCAGCACATAAGAATTTACATTTAAAGCCAGATTTGCAAAGCTATGGGTGGAGCCAAAGAGAAAAGAACCTGGCAATTAAAACTCCCGGCCACTCTTTTCCAATCATCAGTAACTACATTTAATTTAATTTGGAATCCACTTTTACGGAAGTTGTCGTTTTCGGAAGATGTCATTAAGAGTCAATAAATTCCTGTCCATACCTTATTTGTTCCACCAGGATATGAATGAACTTTTTGAGGTGCTGGAGGCTACTTTCTCAGTATGTAACAATCCAAACGCGCTTTTTGCGGATCCGGGTGAAACCTGAGCCGGAATTCATCGATAAACAACAGTACTGCACACTATTATGTTCCCAGTTGAAATGTTCCAGTGCCCACCGGAGTCTTCGTCCGCGATTACCTCGTCGCACAGCAGCTGTACGCAGTGGCCGACGAGCGTGAAGGGCTTCGTGCGGTTTCCTCCTCACTGTTTGTTCACTTAAAATCAACTGGTGTTCCGATAGCAGTCTTTGAACCATTCGAGGTTTGAACCATGAGGTCGTTACATTTCATTGTCATTGGGCTACAAATTGTAAAAATCGGTCTTGTCTTTGGTTAGTCTTGCGGGTCTGGCCAAGGTGTGTTTCAGCAGTCTGGACATCACATTTTGTTTGATCACAAGCTCTTCAGCAATGACCTGCTGGATTGCATCAGCTTGCAGCATACCTGCTGCCCGTAGCATTTCATATTTCGTCAAATACCGTCTTACCATGATCCAAACAACTTTATTTGCGGTAAATAAAATGTAAAAAATGTTTCGGGTTCAAAATGGACTAAAATTAAAATAAACTTTAGGTTCTAATTTAACCGAACGGGAACTGTTCAAAAATTATCGCGCGAATCAGTATTTATTAGAACATGGACAAAAGTTAGTTACATTAACAACTCCTATCAATATCTTGTAATTCTAGTTCTTTGTAAGTTACATAACCCAATTAAATACTTACTTACAAATATCCCTAGACGCTGTTGATGTGTGTACATACTTAGGTACATGCACTAGCTGGCACGTAGGCAAATTGTATACATAATGTTATCAGTGTCATATAATTATGTGTCGTAGTGTATCTATAATAAACAATCTTATTCTAACTAGTAATTTTCCCATCATAATATGTCTTTTAATAAATAATACGCAAACATGGGTTTCCTGACTTGTTACGTGTTTTCCTTAAATAATGTTTTACACATCACACACTCACACTCATATCACGCCTATATCCCGAAGGGGTAGCCATGCATGCATTACACACCCTCAAGTTGCCAGTATTTTTAGTCCCACGTAATAGGGTGCAAGCCTATTGCCGTCACCGGGCACATTTATAATGGGTTATGTCCAAATTGACCGAATGAATTTAATAAAAAGTAGCAGCTTTATTGTAATTTTGAAAAAAAAATTGAAACCCGTTGCCTTGTGATGAAATGTTGATGAAAGGCAACAAAATCTTTCGTGCTACCCGCTATGGCACAGCTAATTAAAGTCCTGGGCGTCTCAGACTATGTATATGTAATATAATGTTTTACCTATGTAAATTAAGCAATAGGTGATTAACCGCAAAGTTTTGGTCACACAGTTGGATTTTTAACAGTTATCTATGTAAGTATGCTTCCCAATTTTAGCAAACAAACAGCTTCAAATGGTCGGAATTCAGCAACAGCTTTCAATTATAAAAAGATTCATCTAAATCGGTTCTCCCGGTCGAGTGTTATGTTATGTATGACCACTGATATAAGAATACTATACTGTTATGATGAGGTTACAAACATTAAAAATCCGGTCAGTGCGAGTCGGGCTCGCGCACAAAGGGTTCCGTAAGAAAACGGCAAAAATAAATCACGATTGTTGTATGGTTAAATATATATTATATTTTGTTTTTTAGTATTTGTTGTTATAGAAGCAACAGAAATACATCATCTGTGAAAATTTCAACTTTCTAACGTCTCAGTAAGAGGGTTCCCGTTTTATTCTTTTGGGTGCGGAACCCTAAAACACAGTCGTATTGAGAACCTACTCTTTTTTTGTGGCTTAAATAAAAAAAACTTGTGAAAAACATGTAGGTACTACGTTATTATTTTAAACTAGCTGTTGCCTGCAGCTCCCCCTGCGTGTTACTTTAGATCGACATAACTTTTTTATTTAGGAACCAATTGAAATAAAACAAACGGTTAAGCCGTTTCTGAGATTAGCGTGTTCAAACATTCAGACAAACAGACAAAAATTCTATTAACTATTGTTTTGGGTTCTATTGCGTTCAAAAAGCCCCCTACAACAGTTTCTCTATTATATCTTCGATGTACAGACATCGACCACTTACAATTTTATTATATGTATTGATTGATTGATTATAAATATATTTTTGTATTTTAAAGCAATGAGTTTGCTTAAACTATTCTTAAAATATTAAGAAAGAAATTATAAATTTAATTAATAGCGCGATCTAGAAATTATGTATAAATATGATATGAAGCAAAAATTGCTGATGTTGTCGGTATTGGTCATCGTAGCTAACAGAGGTCAGAGCATTCCCCCTGTTAGGGTAAGGTCGTAGGTTCGAGTCCTGCCGATGCAACACTTTTTGTGATCTATTTATATATATAAATATGTCGGAATATGCTAAATTCAAGTAAAATTTTAGTTTTTAGAAGATAAATCTAATAATTTATGGACATAGTTAATACTCGGTTGGATTCGGAAAAAAAACGATGATTCCCGAGACTGCCCAAGAGACTTTAAGAAAATAAAAGCAAGGCAATTGTCTAATAAAGTTAATTAAAAAAAATATACATATTACTGTTAATAATCCGACCGATCCCCAAGAAAGGGGATCGGTCCGATCCAGGCAACTATCGACCCATAGCTGTCACCTCAGTCATTTGCAAGGTGCTTGAGCTCCTTATAAATAAGCAGCTCATGCAATTCCTAGAGGATCACTCGCTAATCAATGATCGACAATACGGCTTCAGGCCAAAGCGATCAACGGGTGATCTTCTGGCATTCGTAACGCATGTCTGGGGTGGGGCTATGGAAAGGCACGGCGAGTCCTTGGCTATTAGCCTGGACATCGCCAAAGCCTTCGATAGGGTCTGGCATGCTTCGCTCCTTTCCAAGCTTCCGGCATATGGTCTACCTCCTCAACTGTGCAGCTGGATTGCCAGCTTTTTAAACGAGCGCCGAGTGCGGGTCCTCTGCGATGGCCAGGCTTCTCGCTTCTTGCAAGTGAATGCCGGGGTACCGCAGGGGTCCGTACTATCACCAACTCTCTTTCTTCTGCATATCAATGATATGCTATCCCTCGGGAACATTCATTGCTATGCAGATGACAGCACACTGCACGGGAGTTACTCGGTTCGTACGACGGCGGGGCGATCTGAGATTGAGGAGGAGAGACGACGACTCGTGGCTGATCTCGACCGTAACCTCGACAGTATCTCTCAATGGGGTACCGAGAACCTGGTCGAGTTCAATGCCCGCAAAACACAGGCGTGTGCATTTACTGCGAAGAAATCCCCTTTCCTTCCCCTACCCTCTCTTCAGAATGCATTATTACCAATGAAGGACAACCTTGATATCCTTGGCATAGACGTTCGTCGAGAGCTCAATAATAAAAACTACATCGAAAGATGTATAGGGCTAGCTTCGCGGAAACTAGGAATACTGAATAAGGTAAAGAGATTCTTTACACCGGACCAGAGGTGTCTGCTGTACAAGACGCAGATTAGACCCTGCGTCGAATACTGCTCTCACCTCTGGGACGGCTCCGCGAAGTATCTGCTGGACGCTCTCGACGCTATGCAGCGACGGGCTATCCGTATTATTGGTTGTCCGGAGGTAACGGGAAGCCTTGAGCCGCTAGCTCAGCGCCGAACAATAGCTTCCTTGGCCGCATTCTACCGTATTTACCATGGCGAGTGTTCTGAAGAGCTCTTCAATCTGATCCCACCCTCTTCCTTCCGATCCCGAACGACTCGTGCCGGGCAGAGATGCCACCCCCACACAGTGGATAGCATGTTCGCGAGAACCGAACGTTTTAAACGTTCGTTTCTCTGCCGAACGATAGTGGCCTGGAACGCTCTGCCTGTGCACGTGTTTCCTCCCACATATAATCCTGGGTTCTTTAAGCGGAGCGTGAAGAGGCACTTCAGTAGGTCGTCAAGTTGAGGGCCACTCTCAATAGTAATGTGTGCTGTGAGAGTGGCCCACAATCGCTAGACGTCGTCACGACTTACCACCAGGCGGGCGGCGTCAATTTGGCGAACCAAATATAAAAAAAAAAAAAAAAAAAAATATATAAGACCACCATTACCCCGAGTCCCATGACGATATTCTCGGAATTTAGAGCATCTTATGTTATAGCTTAGCGCGAAACAACTAAATCGGTTCATTGGTTTGTTTCACTGTGATTATGAACAAATAAAACTCCAATCTCGTTCTGTGTTTTTTGAGTAGTGGCAGTAACCTATGATATTTGTGTGAGAACGCGATTCACGCTCTCCTCGTTATGTAGGCATTACAGTGACGCGACCGAGGCCTCGCTCGTGCCTGTCTGTATTAACAATTCGTCTGCGGCCTGTCTAGACATGCTCCATTTACAATTATGACGTACCACCACAAACATCTAAACAACTTGTGTTAATACCTTGTTGAACGATTAATATTTCTACAATTCTATATAGAAACTATTTATTAAAGAACGCTAGAATACACTACTTATAGATTCTAATTTTTTAAAATAGATTTATTGTAATATGTAAAACCCAAAACTTGTAGTAGGTGTACTACAAGTTTTGGGTTTTTACAAATGTCGTGAAACTCTGTAATTGGCTTAAAGTTACTCTTTTCATTTTGTAAAATCCTAGTGCATCTTTTGTAAACAAGCTGTTGAGTTTCCAAAAAAAAAAACTTCTTCCTTGAATTCATTGATTAGGTAAAGCAAAATATATTAACAAGAATATACCTGAGATTTAGATGGATTCTCGTATTTTATTAGATCCTACAGAGGCAAAATATTATTAAATCATAGAGTCGACGTACAATAATTATAATTTAAAAATGTACCTATAGTGTTTAGTTCCGTAACCGCTAATAGATGGCTGTGAACTGATGCCGTAAGTCGCACATTGATATTTGATCGCAGGTTTCTAGGTTTTTGATTATTGACTGACGGACTCTGCTTTGACAAATATACCAATAGTGCCCGGAAACGACAATAGGCTCGCCCTTTATTACAAGGGACCGATACAGTAAATGAAAAATGAAGGTATAAGTACTTAATAAATAGTCAGAAAAATCTGCTCATTTAAAAAAAAAACAAGTTTAGGTTACTTAACAAATAAGCTGCTAAAACAATACAACTAATTGTGATTGTGACTGACAAAAGTACAAAAAACACGTGAACAAAAATATAAGAACAAAAACATCATTATCATGCGCATCAAATTAAACAGCTCTAAATAGCGGATCCGTATTTGTGGTATTATTATTGCTCCCTATGAAGATAGTGAAAGCCAGACATAAGAAGGTCTTGGTCTTAAGCGTTGTTTATACTACGCTATAAGATATAGCAATATAGTAAAGATAATTAAGACGACATACTACATGGGGCACACTAAAAGTTTTGCACTTCTAGCTAATCGGAACTATATGAATTTTGAATGTTATATTTTTTAAAACGTTGCAACCTTCTTAGTAATAAAAAAAAACAATTGGCGGGAACTCATTTGTCAATTGTTTTTTATCACACATCAAAGTTCACTTTTGCAACGAAAATGGAAATAAGTCGAAATTATTTTAGAGCGATGATTTTTTATGATTTTAAAAGTTCTCTCTGAAGTGTATTGGTTCTCATTTAAAACTATGATTGTTTACTTTTGAATAAAAATATTTTGTTTCGAATAAAAACATTTTGTTTCCCTGATCACATGCCAAAGTATGTTTCCCAATTTTTTTATATTATACAGACCAATTCCGGTGCTACGCCGGCCGCTGCCGCGGCACGCTCGCTTCGCTCGCTCGGCTCGCGCTTTGTTGTGGACACAGTTGTAACCTAACCTAACCCACTTCTACCTATTCCAGATACCCAGACCAGACTGCGTGAAGTTGGTTCTGCAGCGATTTCTTTCTGTCACTAAATTCTGTAGAACAAACCATGTTGACTTTTAGTTCATTCGAAGTATTAAAAATTGGAATTTCGTGTTTCGGACCGAGAACCCTTCGAGCATTTGACTCTTCGAACGTATGAAAATCGGAAAACTAATAAATCGCATTAATGACTTTCGGTAAAATAAGTTTCGTGATTTTTAATAATAGACATCACAATTCTTAGGTATTATGAAATTCGGAGTTTTGAAAATCGGAACATCGAAATTCGGTATAAAGTTTTTCGGAGTATTTGGGTGTTCCCGTTTATGACATTGTCACAGGAGACGAAACGTGGATTTATTGTTTTGAACCCGAAAAAAAAACAGCAATCTGGTGAATGGGTGTTTGAAAAGGAGAACAAGCCAACAAAAGTGGGGCAGGCGAGAAACGTTGGTAAAATAATGATCGCGTTTCTATTCTCAGCTACGGGTCCCATCTGTAAAATTCCACTTGAAGATCAAAAGAGTGTTAATTCCGAGTGGTATTCTACCATTTAATTACCCAGGGTGTTAGAAAAAGTTCCCGAAAGACGACCCAAAAGCCGCATTGTCCTACATCATGACAACGCTTCTTCACACACGGCCAACAAAACAAAGTAATTTTTAGCTTCCGAAAAAGTACAACTCGTCACCCATCCTGCGCATAGCCCCGACCTAGCATAGCACCCTGTGATTTCTGTATTTTCCCTAAAATCAAAGATTTGATAAGAGGTTTCACTTTTACCAACTCCGAAGAGGCAGTGATATCGTTCAATCAGCACGTAGAAAACATGCCTTCAGATCTGTGGTCCTCCTGTTTTAAAAAATGGTTCGATTGCATGAAAAAATGGTTCAAATGTAAAGGAGAGTATTTTGAAAAGCAATAAACATCATATTTTGGTTTTGACATGTTGTTGCAACCAACATAGCACATCACTCAAATATTAGCGTATAGCAAGCTGTGTGCTATATAGTACAGCGTAGTGTGAACGTGTTCATAGTAAACTAGCAAACCGTAGCGCAAACTGCGCAAGTAATAATTTTTTTTTTTTTTACTTTTTGACAAATTTCTAATCTTATCGCACCACTTGAGACCACGACCTTTCCAACGGTGTGCCCACGGGTGTGCCACACTTGACTGTGCGACTCTTAGTTTAGGAGGAGAAGCGGCTTCACTGGCGTATTATATATATAGATGTATGGTGTGCGATATTGTTGCGCGATATATTATAGCGTAGTCTGGACGACGGCGACTCTTAACTCTGTATCATCGAAGTTGTGTCTATGTATTTATATTATTAACTAGGTAACGCACGTGACATCGTCCAAGCGGAGCACGTCTTGATAGACCTAATACCAATAATATAACAATATCAAACGCCGTCCAGCTACTTTATCAGTATTCCAAGTCAGTCTTCATTGTATCTGGAGTTAAATCAGTGAAGGAACATAAATTTATCGAAGATATATCTGCCCCATAAACAGTGTAGAGAATAAAAATAAAAATAAAATAAAATAACGTTTATTATCTTTGAAATTTTCAGAAAATTATTTAGATTCGTCAGAAGTTGGTGTGACTCTACCGAGGGTTCCAAAATGCAACGAGACTGAGAAGAGCCCTCAAGAAACTCAGCTCGGCTTTTTTCAAAATATTTCATCTTAAATCTAATACAGAGTTATTTAGAAAGGAGCAATTTGTTACGTTGTTACAACCAGGCCGCCTTGTCATCTAAGAAATCATTAATACTATAATAAGCTTTATGGCACAATTTACTTTTTATTAGTTTTTTAAATTTATTGACAGATAAATTTGCTATTTCGGTTGGCAATGTATTGTACATTCGAATAAAGTTCCCCGCAAAAGAATTACTCACTTTATGAAGCCTAAATTTAGGAACAGCCAGTTTATCCTTATTTCTTAAGTTTAGATTATGATTATCACTATTTTTCACAAATTTACTTTTGTTCTTGTGGGTATACAATAAAATTTCATAAATATACTGTGAATACACTGTAAGGATGTTAATATGCTTAAACTTATCTCTTAATGACTCCCGAGACCCCATTCCATAGATAGTCCGGATAGCCCTCTTCTGCAACACAAAGATGCATTCAATATCGGCAGCGTTACCCCACAGTAGTATGCCATATGTCATGATACTGTGGAAGTAGCTGAAGTAGACAAGACGCGCCGTTTTAATGTCTGTAAGTTGTCGGATCTTTTTGACAGCATAGGCTGCTGAACTAAGCCTGGCCGAAATTTTCCCGATATGAGGCCCCCATTGCAATTTGGAGTCTAACGTTATGCCCAGAAAGACAGTGTCATCGACCAATTCTATTATATCATCCCTAACCTTAACACTGGTTTTAACAAGTCTTACATTAGGTAAGGTGAATCTTACACATTTAGTTTTATTTTCATTTAATAATAAATTATTAGCACAAATCCAGTGGACTATCCTAGAGAGGGCAATGTTTACATCGTCAAGTTCGCGCTGTCCACGTTTAACTTTAAATATTAAAGAAGTGTCATCAGCAAACAAAACTACCTCGTGGTCGTCTCTTATGAGGTGAGGGAGATCATTAATATATACTAGAAAAAGAAAACGGCCCAAAATTGAACCCTGCGGTACCCCCATTGCTACAGGAGAACCAGGTGACTGTTTACCATTGATCACTACTTTCTGGACCCTATCACTTAAGTAAGAATTGACGAAATTCAAGGCCGTCCCCCGGATTCCGTAATGATCAAGTTTCTTAATTAAAGTCTGGTGCTGAACGCAATCGAAGGCCTTAGATAAGTCACAGAATACACCATAAGCATCATATGACTCATCCCAGGCCCTGTATATACACTCTAATAATTTAATACCGGCATCAGAGATATTTTATTAGGGTCTTGCAAGCATTTACCTACATGACTTTAAAAAAAAAATAGGTGGAAATTAAGTGGCACAAAACATACATACAAAATAGGTATTAAAAAAATACATGATGAACAAACACACTTGTACACTATTCTACTGCTTTATACAAGAATAGAGAGAGGAATAGAGTATAAAACACAAGTGTGTAAAAAGTATGATAGTCCGAGACGTTCGACTTTAATTGGCTGTGCCATAGCGGTTGGCACGTAAGATTTTGTTGTCTTTCATCAACATGTCATCGCATCGGTTTCAATTTTTTTTCAAAATTACAATTTAGCTGCTACCTTTTATTAAATTCATTCGGTCATTTTGGACATAACCCATTATAAATGTGCCCGGTGACGGTAATAGGCTTGCCCCCTTTTACGTGGGACAATAAATACTGGAAAATTGTGGGTGTGTAACGCACCTCTGCCTACCCCTTCGGGGATATAGGCGTGATATGTGTGTGTGTGTGTGTGTGTGTGTGTGTGTGTGTGTGTGTGTGTAAAAAGTATAAACTGTAATACCTAACTAATCGAGTGAACAGGACCATTACTTATCTAAGCATACTAAATCACCACAAAGCTGTTTCTCCTATAACAGAGATCATGAGCATGCAGACACAGCAGACAGGATATTAAGGTCCATAAAATCCACTACGCTGCCTTGCTGTCAGATGGGCGAAGTTGTGGCAAATATACCCTTAGTGCCATAGGAAATAGGAAAACTAAACGTGGGACCAACAAAGTGTTAAATTTACCCTAGGGTATAGGGTAACGAAGTGATTCTGTGTCAGATTAATGTACCTACTTTAAAGTAAAGTTTTCTTTGTTGGTAAGTTCAAAGCATCATTTCGTGTCAAAAAAAGCAATATTTTCTTTCCGTTCTTGATTAAACCACACCTTCGCTTCAGCATAGAATCTTAGATGAGCCAAGTTTCTTCATTTAATATTCCATTATCATCGAAACGTTCAAATAGAACCATTAATATTTAATTCTCAACATACTATCTTGTTTCTACATTGCTCTGTTATAGCCACTGGCGCAATCATAAATGCAACTATGCCGATTAAAATCGTATTGAAAATTGTTATTGATAAAGTCTGCCACAAAGCTCTAGACGTAAAACATAACATAACATAGCATCACGCCTTTTTCCCCGAAGGGGTAGGCAGAGGTGTGCAAACACACCCACATCTCGCCAGCTATGTTAGGTCCCATGTAATAGGGGGCGAGCCTATTGCCATCTACCGGGCACAAGTTCCAGACTCTGGGATAATTATCTGGATAAAATTCTAAAGAGAATTATACATTATCCACCAGACCCGGGAATCGAACCCGAGACCTCGAGTGTGGCAGTCCGTACATAGTACCATTGTGCCACCGAGGTAGTCGCTCTAGACGTACGCTCAAACAATTGTATTGGCTCGGAGAAGAAACCTAAACACGAAAAGAATTAGGTTCAAAATTAAATGTAGTATTGAATTTAGTTTCATACGAGTATATGTAATCGTAAATATATTCGGCATATTTGGTTATTGACTCAGTGCAGACAAATAACAAGAGCATAATGTGCCGCTAGTTTGAAGCGGATGCTGTGTCTAGACAGACATTCAAAATATATCTATCTAAACCCTAGACCGATCGCAATCAGCGTCTGTAAAAAACTTAACAGTCTGCTGCCGAAAGCAGACGTCAATTAACGACTGTGAATTGTCTGAGTACGGTTGGATCTCGACCGGAGCTACTCGTAGTTAGACATCGTCTCTGTCTTTACCCGATACTGTTATTTATTTAATTAGTTACTATTTCGGGACTTAAACGCGTAAAAGACGTTTCGACAGTTACATCGGGCCGTTCGGGCCATCACAGGCATAAAATAAATTCAGAACGCGAAAGTCTAAAAACTGTTATTTATATCCAAAGATTTATAGATCTTGATGTTATTCAGTTAAAAACTATTTGTATTATTTGAATGATCCAGTTATTCGCAACACGCTTCCAGTGCATAGGGACCCGTTCCAAAACCAAAGGGATAAAACTCAAGTTACAACACAAATAATGGATAGGTACCAACTCCAAGCAGAATTTAAGTAGTCTCCTTAAGTAGTTGTGAAATCAATTACTACGCTTCTCCTTCTTTAGAGCGTGAAAGTAATGGACACAACCGGAACCATCGGTATATATAAAGGAGTGAACCAATCTGTTTGTCTGAATGTCTGTCTAAACTACGAATTAACCTAGATATATCTGTCTAAACAATATTTCTAATGCCGTGTCATTTGGGTTGTACCAATGACATCAGAATCTAATGGTCTGTGTTCTATATCATCTGTCTAGGTTCCTAACTGTATATCGTGGGACTTTAAATTATTCGAGTGTTTTATGTCGTGTTAATAATTCACACTTCATGACTGTTCTTTGATCTTCGGGCTCTTGGGAGAGCCAATGTCGAAAGGTTCTGTTGAATTGTAGAATAGGGTTTTCAAGTTTTCAGTGAACTGACTGGTTATTTAAAATAAAAAAAGTAGGTTCAAGACTAGATACAGTTTATTTGTACTTAGTCAAATCGAGATATTCCCTATTATTAACGCCTGTTCACTTAATTCTGTCAATTAAACAAAAAGCCCAATATGCCAACACGCAACTCATAAAAAAATCTATTTGTCTCTGCTATAAGACTACATTTCAAGTTGTTACATCTCAAATATGGCGCTGTAGGTACTTTATGTTTACTTAGTGTCTGGCAGGTGGTAGATATGTAGGGTTGGTCGTTTGCCGCAGCGGCCGCTGCACCTTGTGGTGGAACTGGTCGGTGGGGGCGGAGCGGGGCGAGGGGAGCCGAGGCTCATCGACCTCACGGCGAGACTACTTACGGCTCGGCGCCCGCGTCGCAGAAAAAGTGCCTAAACCAAATTTCAGTAGCTGTCTGGCGCGATCTCTACCTTTGACTTTGCAGGTCATTGGTGCAATAATTTGGCTGTAAGTAAATCATACACGTTCGCAGCATGTATGCGCACGAGTCGTTTCGATTTTTAATAGAATCACGTTTATCACATTAAAACAGAACGACAGCACCAGTCGTTTAACATTAAACGATGTCACTCTCTAAAAGTCTATCCTATACAAAACTTAAAAGAACACCATCAGAATGATATGATTGTAGGTAAGTATGTAGTTCCTACGAATAGAAATAAAAACTATAGGTAATGTGACCAGAAACATTATTATGTTATGTAAGATTTCATATTTTTCAAGGTAAGTTCCTAATCAATTAATTGTACCCGTTACCGATAAATTTCACGTGATCAGCATGTCTGGCACGCGGGGATCATGCAACTGACGCAACATTTTTGTCGCAATCGCGATTTATTCACATTGTTTGCATCAGCAGTTGAATAAATATTGAGTTGTTTAAAAAAACTTTACGTAATTTTATTATACCTAAAGGCAGGTTTTCACAGGGTCAGTGCACAAGTCAGTATCGGCGCCAGTGTAGACGCTGATACTGACTTCATTTGTTTATATGGAGTCAGTAGTCGTGGTAAGCTGTTCACAGTGAGCACACGTTTGTGAAGTCAGTGAGAAAGAAAAATAAATTCGCGAAAACAGAAGAAACAACGATTAAATTACTTGCTAAAAAAATTATCAGTTTTGCTCTTGAATGAGTTAGCAGAAATGTTAGAAAAATATTTATCTAAAAATAAACGAATTTGGGTGAGAAAATGTATCGACGACAGAAACGAAACTGGTTGCTCTGCTTTGCTGTTGAAGCAATTGAGATTTGAAGATCCGGCAGAATACAGACTGGTGATTTTATATTCCATAGGCATTTGTTTTCTCCATATAATTGCACTAATTTGAAGGTTTCGTCTTCGCTTAGCTTACGAGCTACTTCTATTTTCTAGCTAGACGCGACGTCACCCTACAACACAGCGGCAGTGACTGACCAAGCGCTGACTTGTCCGTTTACATGTGGTTTTTACGACAGGCGCGGGCGGGCGCGGGTTGCGGGGGGCGCCGACTGACCTCAAAATATTCGTGTGCGAATATTGTACTGACTTCAAATCAATTAACATTGATTTTTTCTCGGGTCAGCGCTGACTTGTCTCGAATTCGGAGTCAGTAACTGACCCCGTGTAAATCAGCCTTAATGCTGGCAACTGATTATTATGTCTAAATGCTTGTATACCTACTTACCTAGTCTCACCGATGTTATGGGGAAACAAATTAAATAATTATGTCATGTGTCACAAAACTATCTTTTTAAATTTTTTTTTTTTTTTATTTATTTATTTAGGTATTTATTTCAGGCAACAAATAGAAAAGTTACAGATGGTATAAACTTATTCTACGGCCCATAGATAAATACCTTAAAACTAAGAATACATATAGATATTACATAATGTATATTAGTAATAGAATCTTAAGACTATTGTTAGTACACACTTCACTATCGCACTTCGGTCTTTTTGCGTACCAGTGGTAGCGATCCGCGGAAGCGACGGAACACCACGCCCTGTGGCCAGAAGGTTACCTCCATGACGAGGCTCAGTCTAGTGTTGGGCACTCGCACCACGAACGACAGGAAACTGACGTTACGGCTCGCCTCCAATAGCTGCACTCTCGGCGTGAAGTTGGCCTTCTTGCGCACGTACTGTCCGATGTCAAAATATCTGATGAATCTTTAGTAGCTCTGCATTTCATCTTGATTTTAAACAGCAACCTTATTTATCTTCTTCTTCTTACATGGCTGGACCGATTTGGCTAATTTTGGTCTTAAAATATTTGTACAAAAGTTAGGTAAGGTTTAAAAGGTTAATTTGAGGCGGTACGAAGTTCGCCGAGACAACTATAAGTCCGGCAAGCTCGTGCGCGACCGTCCTGCGGGGTGACAGACGGTGGCGGGGACGAGGTACTAAAGATGTCAGCGGGTAGCGGGTGGTGCAGCGGGGAAGGGAAACGCGTGCATCTGCGCGTCAAATACGGCAGTCTCGGCCGCGCAGTCGAAGCGGCAACACGTGCTTGGTATTCCGTACTACTTTGAGTTCGACGCACACGAGATTAAGATCTCAGGATGAGTAAGGCTATCTCAAGACAAGTTAAGGAAGTTGTACATAAAGTGTACCAATTTTTTGTAAGGCGAAAAACGAGGATGAATATTATAATTCAGATCGAGTATTTGACGATGAAATGGACAGGTACGTTATTGTTTATTAACATAATCGATTATTATTGCTTTAACTTTGCAGAGTGCTCAAGCTATAATCTCAGAATCATGTCATACAATGACATGATTCCGAGATTATAGCTGAACGTGAAGTTGTTTATTATTTCTATAGTACATTTTTGTCTTTTTAGATTCATAATTCAACTGGGTGAAAACGACGATGATGATGACGACGAAAGTTATGAAGAAGATCGAACAGAGAGTGAACATGAAAGTGATATGGAAATTGTATTATAATAAAACAATATATCATAATTTTAGTTTTCCTAATAATTTGTCCTCAAGCATAATAAAAAAATATAAACAATAAAAGTATGTAGTTCTATATTTTTATTTACTCCTATATTACGTCACAAGTAAGTACAACTTATCGCAAGATTTATCCTGGCACACTTCTCTTCGTGTGTAGCCGTGTGCTAGAATGGCGCGCTACCTCGTCCCCGCCACCCTACTGTCACCCCGCGGGACGGTCGCGCACGAAATTGCCGGACTTATAGTCTATCTATTTTCTATTGCCGTTGGTTTGTCCCACTAAAACTCAAGAATGATGAATGAATGAAGATTTTGTTAATTTTGACGGTCAGCACGTTTAGTAATATCACAGAGCAGACGCGTGACTCACGAGACAGACAATGAAATGTGACCTTCGTACGGGTAAAGCCGTGACAGACGGATTAGATCTCTCCTAACCTAACCTAACCTTTGAATATATGTCCCGACTCAGGGACAGCGTCGATGATGCCGTTGGCCAGGGGCAGGTGGTGTTGGCAGTGTCGCTCGACATAGCCAACGCCTTCAACACCCTCCCCTGGCCTACTATCGCCGAAGCGCTGAGGTACCACAACGTCCCGTGGTACCTCAGTCGCGTCCTTGCGGACTACTTTGTCAACCGGGCCATCATTTACCCGACTCGGTCGGCCGTAGTCCGCAGGGAAATGTCGTGTGGTGTTCCACAGGGGTCGGTGTTGGTTCCGCTCCTGTGGAACTTAGGTTATGATTGGGTCCTGTGCGGTGCCACTCTTCAGGGCGTCGGTGTACTCTGTTACGCCGACGATACCCTTGTCACCGCGCGAGGACCCACCTTTAGAGACGCTGACGTGCTCGCCACTGCGGGCACGGCGCAGATTGTGGGTCGCATCAGGGCGCTTGGCCTCAAGGTGGCCCTCGAAAAGTCCGAGGCCCTTTTCTTCCATAGGCCTCGGATGACACCCCATCGGGATGCCCAAATTGTGGTGAGTGGCACCTCCATCACTGTCGGGAGGACCCTGCAATACCTAGGTCTCCTACTCAACAGTCGGTGGGGTTTGTCGAGCACTTCCGGCGGCTGTCACTTTGGTGACCACCAGTTTTGACTGGTGGCGTCCGCCAATGCGCTCGGCAGGCTGCTCCCCAATAAAGGGGGACCGGGAAGTGCTTGCCGCCGTCTCTACGAGGGTGTGGTACGCTCCAAGGCGCTCTATGGAGCGCCTATTTGGGCGGATGCCCTCAGCGCCGCGAACGTGGTTCAGCTGCGACGACCGCAGTGGATCGCGGCGCAGAGGGCTGCACGGGTGTACCGCACAGTGTCTTTTGAGGCGGCGTGCCTGTTGGCACGAAGTCCCCCGTGGGATCTCGAAGCAGGGGTCCTTAAGAGGGTCTACGAGGAGGGCGCCGGAGCAGGTCGATCGCTGGAGACAGGAGGCTCGCGACGATCTGTTCCGGCAATGGGCCTTGAGATGTGAGGCTCCCACCGCGAGCCGGGTGCTCGTGGGGTCCAACGGTCCCGTGCTCCGCCAGTGGGTGGAGTACGTGCAAGGGGCTCCGACCTACTTCCTCACCCAACTTCTCACGGGTCATGGCTGTTTTGCCAAATTCCTGTGGGAAGTGGTGGGGATTCTGTCGGAGCCCGTTTGTCTTCATTGCGCAGGCGGCGCCGTGGACACGGCAGAGCACACGCTCTTCGTGTGCGCCGCCTGGGATGCGGAGAGGTTGGCCCTCACGGGCACTATTGGACGAGTGGATTCGCTGCCGGCCTTGATCCAGTCTATGGCCGGCAGCGACCAATGTTGGGCCGCCGTCGCTTCCTTCGCTCGGGAGGTGATGGCGGCGAAGAGAGAGGCCCTGCGTGAGCGGGAGCGTGCAGGCCGTACGCTCCCACCCCGGCGGGCACCAGTCAGGGGGCGACGGCGCGTTGCCTACGCCCAAGCCCCCGACTGATAGGGTCGTGGGCGGTGGGTCGGGGTGCCCACCGTCCACGCGAATGGCCCTGAGGAGTCCGACGCCCCTTATGTGTTTCGGGGGCGTCGCTTCTGTGTTCGATCAGGGGGGGGTCAGCCCCCCCGAGATGAGCTCGAAAGAGCGCCCCTTAACCGGGCCGCCGTTGCTTAACAGTTCCTGCCTATCCGGCGGCCCGGTTAAGGCGATGGAGAAACACCGTGGATAGGTTTTAGTGGGTACTCCGGCCCGTTTTCCATCATAGGGCCGGGAGTCCCACACGAAGCCGTCTCGCTCCCCCCCGCAGCGAGACGGTGAAGTGCGTAAATGCATCACCGACCACGTTAAAAAAAAAACCTTTGAATATATACAAAGCCTAAGACGGTGAGTGCGAAACAGGGCCCGGGGGTCTACTCTGAAAACAAATTTACGATTGAATCGGCCGATACATCGGGCCTTTCTTACTCTGAAATACATTCGGTCGGGTCGGCCGGCGTTGTTAAAGGTCTATCCGTTGGAACTTCATTTGACAGCTTTTGTATCGGAATGCTTACTTATGTCAAAATTATTGATATCAAAATGGGTATCGTAAGCGTAAGCGTATAATCTTGAGATGTTTTGGAAATTAATTACTTTTTTCAATGAAGAAAGTATGGCAATAATGTAGATCCCGGTCCCCGGTAGTGTTCTATCGAGATTTTTAGTACCAATTGACACTCGTAATTCGAGTGAAGAATAAAAGTTTATACTTATCAAACGCTCGCGGCTTCGCCCGCTTGACAAATTATATACACAAAAATCTTCCTCGAGAACCACTCTATCCATTGGTGATTGTAATCTAAGTACCTATAAGTACATACGGAACGGGCGACTTTGGTTTATTCTATGTTATGATGTAGTGATGATTTATCTATTTGTCATGGTCCCGCCCGGCAATATCTTAGGGTCCCATGCCTAGACTGATCATGGAGAAGTGGTTGCAGAGGCGACACGGTGACCTCACGTGCACGGATGCTTTGGTGAGTATCTGCACTGCACCGCATCCATCGTGTGATCACACCCTAGTGTCAACAGCGCTGGGACCACATCGTGGGTCTGCGTGGATACTTCTTCACTGGAGACCATGTTACGAGCTATGGTCTCCAGCGGGCGCAATTGGAATGGGGCCGTATCCTTCTGCGAGCTGGTTGTAATGGCGAAGGACGCAGCCTAAAGCGAGAAAGAGCGTACTCTCGCCGCTGAGTTTCGAAGTCTGCACACAGGGCACCGCAGACTCATTTACGACCATCTACCTTAATGACCATCTACCTTAATGATCGGGGCCCGAGTTTGGCAAGCTAGCTAGCTGTCCCGTAGCACGCAGCTTCACTCACCGACGCGGGATAAAACTCCACCCCAAAGATGCAGGATAAAATCTGACCCAACTTCTCGCTCGACAGAAGCCGCATAGGTGGCCAAAGTCCGTCAGCGCAAGGGGGCAATTCTCTAAGTGGGTACCCGGGGCGTCCGGTAATGGACAATGGGGCGGCCACAGCATTGGCATTGTATGCACTCACTTGTACGGTCAAGGTACTGGCAAATAAAGGGCCCGTACGCAGCAATAGACGCCCCTGGTGAGAAGTGGATGTACAAATGCCTCTGTATACCCTTTCATAGATATAAATATTTATCTTGTACATTCGCACACAACGTCATCTAGCCTAAGCTTGTATTACCTTTAACAAATCAACCACATATACAAAATCAAATATCTGGGATCTAGACAACTGATAAACATAGGTACATAAGTAGGTATATTCATTTCTAAATAGATATCTACAAATATAATATACATAGAAAATATATTTAAATAAAAGTAGTACATAATTAAAAGGAATTTTATAGGTACGAAGTCATCTAATATTTAAAAAATAAAGTCATATAACAATATTCCTCCTTGCTAAGTTCCTATTGGCTTTTACATCGACTGCACTCCTACTAGGTAAGTCGTTAAGCATTAACTATAAACACAACCCACTGCTTTATTTTGTTCTCAGTGTAATATTAGATGTAAACCATGCATTTACGATCTACTTATTGCAATCATCGAAGAATAAATTCATCATGGTAAATCTTGGTGTCACTGAAGAAAGTAGTGTCGAATCTTGGTGTCGATGTTATCGCTTTTGATACTCCATAGTATTCCATAGCATGGTCTTCAGTCATACTCCTATCTCTTAGGAATAGTTTGCATAATATGGACAAAAACAACGAGTCGAATAGTGTTTTGTAACCTTCACTTGAAACTTCAACACTAAAATACGATATTAATCACCAATTTCTATGAATTTCTGCGTAAAACATACTTAACATATTTAATTTTATCCCTTAGATTTTATAATAATTCAGATTAAATACAAATCTAAGATAATGAGAATTTCTAAAAAATACCTTGTCAAGAGGACATTTGTCTTGACTTTTGATTTATTTGCTTTTTTATTATTTGTCAATTCAGCCTGCACAGCCTGATCTTTATGCACAGCCTGCACAGCCTGAACTTTATGTAAATCTTCAAAACATTGTTTTACATTATTTAATTATTAAAACTAGTAATTTGAGTCTGTATTCAATTTGCTTTATGAAAATACATATATTTACTTTAAATCTGTAGTTTTCTTACAAAAAAAAAATAATTTCAAAACTTCGATGATAATATTTTTAAAAAGTTTAGTAAGAACTATACTACCTCTTCATATCATTTGATCCGATACATTAGATTATAATCCGATACTCTTGTGATATTTGTCTATGAATTTGATTTAACTCAACGATCCGAAGTAATTTCAGAGTAAGGTTATTACTGTTAATCCGTTCGGGTCGGTCGGACATTCGACGCAACCGACTGAATCGTATTTGGCATTTCAGAGTAGCACTGCTGAACTCTGAAGCACTCCTTGTCTATATTTTGTCACGTCAGGTAATGAATCAATGCTCTGAGAGCTTCTCTTTAAGAACTCGTAGCTTATAAAATATTTCTGAGAATTATATTGGAAAATATAAATCTAATCTAATATATAAAATTCTCGTGTCACAGTTTTCGTTGCCATACTCCTCCGAAACGGCTTGACCGATTCTCATGAAATTTTGTGTGCATATTGGGTAGGTCTGAGAATCGGACAACATCTATTTTTCATCCCCCTAAATGTTAAGGGTAGTCCACCCCTAAAGCAAAACAACGTTTGCCGGGTCAGCTAATATAATATAAAATTCTCGTGTCGCGGTGTTTGTGGTTAAACTGCTCCGAAACGCCTTGACCGATTCTTATAAAATTTTGTGTGCATATTGGGTAGGTCTAAGAATTGGACAACATCTATTTTTCATCCCCCTAAATGTTAAGGGTAGTCCACACTTAATTTTTTTTTTTTGAATTTTTAGATAAATTTTTATTTTTTATTTTTTTATGATAGTTTTTTTAATACAAGGATATAACACATTAAATTAACAGTAGAATAAGCAATAATGCCATACAACGTGGCAATGCTGCCAGCCTTCTGGGAATATTGGCAGGCGGCAACGAGGCGGAGGAGTTATTTAACGCCTGTATATAGTGTAGATTTTAATGTGTATAGTATAGTTTTTAGTAAGTGTATATAGTATTTTCATCTACTGTAAATTAAATATTATTGATTTACTATTGTATATATTCGCCTATAATGGCTATAGGCTGGACCCCTATAACGTGGGACGAAAAGCCTACTGGCAAAATGTGAGTGCGTAAAACATCTTATCCTACCTCCTCGAGATATAGGTGTCATAACGTGTTATACTGGTCTAACTACAGAATTGTGACATCGCCAATGGTTTGGGGAGGTCAAATGGCAGTCGCTTCAAAGAAAACATAGAAATTTACCTGTATCATCCCTCACATGGCTGCTTTCTGCAGAGCTACGTCCAGTTAGACTGGAAGACTGACTCCAACTCAGTTGGGAAAAGGCTTAGTAGATGATGTCTGTACACCTATACCACAACAAAGGTGGAATGTGTAATGAAGCATTTATCTATACAAAGTGATATATACTTACTACATGTGATTGCTGTCATTCTAATTACGTACTTATATATTTCATGTTCACGTTTTACATAACTGAGTTATCTTTTGATTGATAAATCTAGGGAGATTACAAATATTTGAGTGACTGGTTGCATTAAATTTTTATATAAAACCTAACCTATGTATTTTATGTACACGTTGTCTGGCACATGAACTAAAGTAGCAAGTCTAGGCCTCGTCATCACTTTACACGTGTCTGTCTTGAAAGGAACGAACCTAATTTTGAAATAGTTGGCCTATGGTACCTAAACAACTTCCAATAGCCAGGACAGAATCACGGTCTACCTACTATGAAAACTGGCTTGAGGTGGCAAGGCGTTGGAGTGTAGAGCTATCATATTCTAATCTTATACTATAAAGTTAAAGTTCAACTTACTTATTATACACTTGTATTTATAATAACTAAGAGTTCATCCATATTTTAAATTATTTGTTCTTATTGGCTGAACTAGATGTTCCAGCTGTTCCAGTTTCTTATTATGATGTTTACCTATCATCCAATTTTGATGAAACAGAGCCTACCTAATTGTTGTTCTGAGCTAAACCTAATCTAAAGACAAAAGATTTGTCTCTGTTTAGTTCACGTATTAAATTGTTTTACTAAGACTAGATGGCGTTGTGTGTACTGTCCGAACATGATATATTAACATGGATTCTATTAAATTATTAAGATAATCTCTCACAAAAAATAATACATACTGAACAAAAGATAAAGATAATATGTCTGACAAATCCAGAACACTTAGAATATGTCCTTCGGCTGCTGCTCGATTAGGTGATAGCAATACAACTGATTGCGTTTATCTTTGATATGCTTTGGTGCGATAATGATAGTTGGCAGACAGATAACACGTGACCCTCGTGATATTTATTTATAACTCGATGTTTGCAGCAAGAGTAACTCACTACATTATTTAAAGTACAGGTAAAGATTGTGTTGTACTAACTCCTGCCCCCTTACCATAGCGCTCGGAAGAGTTTGAGACAAATGATATCCCAGGATATTTAAAAAAATGTGGGTCACGTGACTGACGTTTTCTGCGATATCCTTGGTTATCAACAGAAGTCGTATCGACTTATAGGACTAGATAGCCATTCTCATAGGACTGGTAGTCTGACTTTTTAGGTGCTAAATCACGAATGTGTTGGTAATTACAACTTTTCGAGACCAACATCTAGTAGCATAATGTTTCACTCGATATTTGAAATCTTCAGAAGTTCAGTGGCACTCCCCTCTCCCTTTAATTTTCCTCTTTACCCAGCCCTATTTTTTAACCCCCGACGGAAACCCGAACGGGGTGTTATAAGTTTATTTATTTATTTATTTTTAAACTTATGCACAAAACTGTACAAAGGCGGACTTAATGCCACAGGCATTATATACCAGTCAACCATTGGGTGATGCAGAGAGAACTAGTAGTAGGTGCTCAGAGGTTGCTATGACACACAATAATTATTATGGCAAATAATAAACTTAAATCCTAATAACTACTTATATAAGTAATATTAATATACATACGTATATGACGTCAATAAACCTACATAATACTAAAACATACCTACATAGAATTTACATAAAATAGATCCACAAATATAATTACATATAAAGCTACGACTTCTATAAAGAGTGCGTGACAAAAGTAAAAGAAAGATAAACTGATTCTGCTTAGGAATCCTTATACAGCTCATATACCTTCCTCTTGAAAACGGAGCGGCTGGTTGACATCCTGACCTCCAAGGGGAGCACATTCCAAAGGAGAATAGATTGCACAAAGAAAGAAGAGTGGACAAGGCTGGAAGTGTGAGAAGGACAATGTAAGAGAAGACTATTAGAAGAGCGTAAGTTTTTATTGTGGTTGGTGCCCAGAAATTGAAAGTAATGAGTTAGGTATGAGGGGACATTAGGGGAATTTAAGAAGGAGTAGAGACTAGTCACAGCACGCAAACTACGACGCTTGCGTATGGATAGCCACCCCAACTCGGAGCGTGATTCCGAAACATGGTCATACTTACGTAGATTGTAGACGAATCGAATGCAATTGTTGAGAAGACGGTCAAGTTTATTGAGCAGATCTGCATTCAGGTCGAAATAGCACACATCACCATAGTCTATAACAGGAAAGATCAGCGTTTGCATAAGTGATGTCTTGGTATTGGCTGGTAGGAAGCTTTTTAACCGATAAAGAGCCCGTAAGCTGCCCGTTACCCTCTGACACACTCCGGAAACCTGAGTTTGCCAGCTGAGCGTAGTGTCGATATGCAATCCCAAATCTTTCACACTGGTAGAGAAAGGAATAGGCTTTGCTTTGAAGACGATCTGTGGCAAAGTCACACCCAAGTTTGACGTGTGTGTGGGTCCGTGTGTGTGTGTGTGTGTGTGTGTGTGTTTGTAAGTCTGTCTGTGGCATCGTAGCTCCCAAACGGATGAACCGATTTTGATTCTGTTTCTTTTGTTTGAAAGATGGGTTAGGGGAGAGTGTTCATAGCTATGTTTTATAAAAATCGGTTAAGCCATTTCAAAGATATGAGGGGTGAAAGTGGTGATGAAATATTGAATGTATTCAAATACACCCGTGTTGAGTATCAAATGAAAGGTCATAACTTATACATCACGATACCGCAAGTTTTATGAAAATCGGTTTAGCCATTCGAAAGATATGAGGAGTGGAATGTATTTCTAATTTTGTAACCACACTTCGCGCAATTCGCATTAGCTCTGAATAATTGTTGATAGACTACTTTTTACAGATTTTTTTATTGTTCTATTTTTGTGAATCGGGTTTTTTTTTAATTTTTTATTTAAATAGTAATAACTATCACTGATATTTTACAACTCTGTATAGGTCACGGTAGCCAAATAACATCCTTTGTTCGCAATATGGGCAACTTCTCATAAGTAATTACCTACCTACATCTTTTCAAAAGAACAAATTCGAGCATGTGCCATATTATTATGCTGCTGATTTATTTATAGTAGGATAAAGAACTGAAACCAAGATCCCACGAAGGAAAACAACAAATACCAGCCTTGTCCCCACTGGACATACCCTCTGCTAGTAACCAGGGACGCCCGGCAACGGACGTTAGAGTGGATGCGGCCTTGGGCCGCGGAATTAAAAAAAAAAAAAAAAAAAAAAAATACCAGCCTTGAAAATTACAATGGACTGTCTAAGCCAGATTAATTATAAACTGAGGTAGTTTGAACCAAGTGTCTTATTCCTTTTTCGATACGAACACGCGTAATGATCCGAACTTTGACATTTACAACAAACATACATTTATAAAACCTATTACTACTACTACTATAACTACTTACCTACAGCTCTAAAACTTTAAAAGATACCAATTACCTACTACAAAGGTCATCATCATCTACCTGCCCTTATCCCAATTATTTGGGGTCGGCGCAACAAGTCTTTCTCCTCCACACATCCCTGTCAGACGTCATCTCTTCAGTCACTCCTCTCCTTCACATGTCCTCTTTCACACATTCCATCCATCTTTTCTTTGACCTACCTCTACTTCTTAAACCCTCTACAGTCATACTTTGCACCTTTCTTACGACATTGCTTTCCTCTCTTCTCATAACATGTCCATACCATGACAGCCGCTTGCTTCGCAACGTTTCGTTACAGAGGCTAAGAAACAAAATATCCTTATGAGATATACGAGTATATAAGGATATTAAGAAATAAAATTAGAAAGAAAGAAGTATGTAATAACTAGCGATCCGTGTTTTTTTTCTGTCTAGACGATATTTCATTATCATAGACGCATTACGCAATCGTTCTATTGTATTTAGGTTCAACGAATTGGTTTTATTCGTAGTTGTAGTTAAATGACGCATGTGTCCTAGTGTGATCACCGGCGTTTTTGTGTCGAGGGGGAAAGACCACCCGCGTATGTAATAAACACGTATCTAGACCACGAGTATATATCTAGACGTCTGTTTCAGGAGGTCGAGATCTGATTCTAACAGCCCTAAGCGCATTAGAGATGTGTATCGCAGAAAATTTCGATCATGTGACCAATTTAACACAATTTTGAGGTGTCGATTGACTAAAGTAAAGTCGACCATTACTGTGCTAGGGCTATTGCCTATGACCGCGTATTTATGCAGGGCATTTGCCGGAAGACGACTCCCCAATACAACTGGCTATTACGCGTGACGCAATTTAGAATTAATCGGTGTCTGTCGAATATTTTCATTGAGTCATCCGCCTTCGCATCAGCTATTTTACGCTTAGGTTCACGTTTGACGTGTTGCTTTTTATTTTAGACTTCCGAGAAATGTATGTCAGACGGCTTGGCTAACTGATTTAAATGCTACGTCAATACATATTAGTTTCTACAAAAATTGGAACGTCTACGCGTCTGGCCAAATTCCACGAACGAGAATTTCCTTATTCGGCTTCCAGCAGTTTTACCTTAAAAGTACATAACTAACTGCTTTCGTGTTATGTCTACTGCTAAACAGATAGTACATTTAGCCCAGAAGTTAAAATGGTAAGTATTTAACGGTTTTCGAAGCATATAATTATAAATATCTTCTGACAGATATCAATTGCATACAATAAAACATACACGTACAATTAGTTGGAACTGGGAAGTTATTAGAAAAAATTAAGCATAGTATTCAAGTAGTAGATAAATAAATAAATATGTTAGGACAATTCACACCACGCACTCTAGTCACAAACTAAGCAGAGTATGTGATATGAGCCTACTAGTTAAACTGATATAAATAGTTATATACATTTTATTTTTGTAAATACACACATATTATACATAGGAAACACCCAGACTTCGGTACAAACGTATGTGTCATCACACAAAGTTCGAACCCGAGACTCCGGCGTCGAAATCGGCTGCCGCATGCCGTACCGACCACGCCACTCGAGTCAGATACAAGTAATCACTAGTAATCAGTACATTGAAGTAAGTGGAAAAAAAATCTGTCGTGTTCTGAGTTTGACATCACAATCTTTTCTTGGTTCAGACCTCACTTAACCGCCTGGACCAATTGTAATGAAATTTCATACAAAGACGGGTTACAATTAAGGCCTCATATTTTGTACTTTTTATCCCGACTTTTTACTGTCGTGGGAAAAAGACAGCTTAACTATACTATAGAGGTATGGCCGCGTGCTATCACTAGTATAAAACATTGCTATTTATAGACGATCAATGTAACATTGCTACAAGGTTTCGAGGTTCTTTTATTTACCACACAGCTACTTGTATAGCGGCCGTGACATATCTACTAGGACGAGTGCGCTCGCCACTTACTTGACTTACCGGTCCAAGAAAAACTCATTCAGCTACATTATTATATTCATTATTGTTCCCGAATGTATGAGAACGTGTACAAGTTCTTTTATTTTTATCTTGATTACTGACGAATAATACGAGTAATTCGTACAATTTCAATTGCGCGCAAACTCGTATTGTGTTATAAATATATGAAATAAATAAAAATAGTTTCATATCTAAGTTTCGCCTTGGAGTCATAGAAAATTATAATATACTAGCGGACGCACGCGGCTTCGCCCGCTTCACTAAAAAATGAGCTAAAAACCTTCCTCGAGAACCACTCCATCCATTGGTGAAAACCGCATCAAAATCCGTTGCGTAGTTTCAAAGATCTATGCATACATATAGAACGCGCGACTTTGTTTTATACTATGTTATGATACAGAAACTTGGAGTCGAATCAGAGAGCTCACACGATCACAGAATAGGGAATAGGTCTGGGCGTGGATACCCTCTCGCTGGAGACCATGCTTCAAGTCATGGTCTCCAGCGGGAGTAGGTAATTAGATAAATTAATTTTAGTTTAAGTTTTATTTGTTTCTAGCCAAAACATTAGTTTTGTTGAGCGCACATAATTTACGTTGCAAAACCCAAGCCAGTTTAGTATAAAAAAAATATTTCATGTATGCTTGAAAAACCAGACACTTTATGTAGGTATATCCTACTTCCTACTAATATTATAAACGCGAAAGCTTGTGAGTATGTATGGATGGATGTTTGTTATTCTTTCACGTAAAAACTATTGAATGGATTTTAATGAAACTTTACAATAATATAGCTTATACATCAGAATAACTTAGCAAGGTTGGTCATTCTTTCAAGGGGGAAGGTATACGCTTTTATAATAAATTGCCTGAATCGGTCCTTTGTATGTCCGACAATAAATTTAAAACCTTTATAAAGACCACTTTATGTCAAAAAGCATATTATAAGACAATTGATTACCTTAACGATAAAAGTGTCTGGCTTGAGCATGGTGCAGGCGCCTCCTAAAATGCCGTAATTGTAGCATATTTTGTACTTTGGTGACTGTATACTTATTTTATTTTTTTGGTGCATTATGCCCTTTTTGATTTTGACATGGGACCAATGTACATTCGTCCACATTTAGTCTTAAGAAAATGTATAAATGAGTTAATTATTGAAAAGAGTGACCGAGAGTTTTATTGTCAGGTTCTTTCTCTCGGTTCTACTTATTGCTTTGCGAATCTGGCAATACATGTAAATATAGAAGCAATGACATTTTTTTTATTTTAAGTACCTACTGACGTTTGTAAGAGCCATTTAGTGACCTGTACAAATAAATAAATCATTTCATTTCATAACACATAGGCTACAATTTTTAAAGATATTGTGTGAATTGTTCAAAATATGACGATAAGTATCAA
Organism: Nudaria mundana; assembly: GCA_963556515.1. Classification (NCBI taxonomy): domain Eukaryota; kingdom Metazoa; phylum Arthropoda; class Insecta; order Lepidoptera; family Erebidae; genus Nudaria; species Nudaria mundana. The sequence goes on from OY748304.1 coordinate 11,593,609, forward strand.
GCGACGATGACAAACCGAGTGCGCGATACTACGGGAACGGGAAAAAATCCAAATTACCACGCGGACGAAGTCGCGGGCGACCACTAGTTTTATTATATATTTGAGTAGTAAACAAGCTAGACCAATCAGATGGTAAGTAGGTATAAGGTTACCGTGACCTATAGACACTTACATTATAACACTTGATTATTATTATTTCATTTCTTTAACCTAAACATTACATCCTACTAATATTATAAACGCGAAAGTTTGTGAGTATGTAAGTATGTATGTATGGATGGATGGATGTTTGTTACTCTTTCACGTAAAAACTACTGAATGGATTTTAATGAAACTCTACAATAATATAGCTAATACATCAGAATAACACATAGGCTACAATTTATAAAGATATTGTGTGAATTGTTCAAAATATGACGCGGCGCGACGAGAACGGTATAAAATCCAAATTACCGAGCGGACAAAGTCGCGGGCGACCACTTAAATAAAACAAATCTAAGGCGCCACGTTTATGTTGTGTTCCTTGGTCGAAGTTAGCGCGTGGTATTGAAGCCTGCCCTGGAACCGTTAAAACACCTCACCACACACTCTCCTGCGAGAAGTTTTCTTTGGGGAAAGGAATCATGAGCTAAACGGCAAAAGCACCACGGATGACTTATTAGTAGTAGTAGGTACATAATTAGCATTAATTTAACATTGAAGTTAGGACATAATTTAGATAATGTCACGACCGTTAAGAGTTTACAAGAAGCGTACGGTATCTACATCATTATAGCTTCCAATTATCTTATTAATATCTAAATTTACTTAGACGCTCCCAACCATTAAAACCACTTAACAAAACTATTACTTTATCATGAAGCAATGACCAATGAAACTGTTAGCAAGTAGTCGTAACTGGTAACCGCAGGGGGTGAGCAGGCGGGGTGCGGGCTCCGGGGAGGGTGTCTAGACAGGCCGCAGACGCATGGAGGCTGCGCCGCGACTCGCGACTGGTACTCACGCACACACGCGCAGAGTGCATCGCCGGATTTCACTTGAAGTAACACACAAACGCGGTGCAGTCTGGCGCTGACCTCTACCACTCCTACAGACGTTGTATTACCTACTATTTCTAATGATGATTGTGTCGCATTTAAATTAAAATAATATAAATTGTAATTCCTAACAGCCTTTTAAACTAATTTTATTTCAATCCTATTCATTACTTTGTAATAGTCACAGTTAAGTGAGATACTATAAGTAGGTATACTGCTTACGTAGATCGTCATAAAATTCTAAAACAAAATAAACAAACACAACATTTGAGGTTTTATTCAACTATCAGAAATAAAGTTAAAAAACAACTTTCCATATAAGTACTTAAGTAGCTATACGTAACGTTTTATATAACTTAACTTAACATAAGTTTAAATGGGTCGTTTTTTGTTGCAGACTTTTTCACAGATTTTAGACAAAACTACTCACGTAATCGGATCGAAAGTTTAAGACCTTTTAACATCACTAAACCACTACATATTAAAAACACAATGTACTCTGCAGCGTCTGTCTTTCTCTCAGTTCGCGATAAACTAAAAATTAAAGCAGTAATTTTCATACTGCTTCCACTAATGGATAGACTGGTTCTCGAGGAAGGTTTGAGTAGGTTAATTTATCTGTCACGGGACAAAATGTGGACGTCCGCTAGTAATAAATAAATATTGCAAATATAATTTGCGGACGGAAGTGCGTACTTAGGTATTATACATAAAGTACATTCAAGTACATTGTATCGAGTTCCAAAGTGCCGATGAATGTTGATCTCAAAACAAGAAGTTGAATGGTTTTTTGTCGGTCGCGGTTTGCAAGTTATGGCGTCAGTTGCCATGAACACAACTCGCAAGGCAACATCACCGGACACATTATTATAATTTATATACGTATATTGTCCATATACTTAATCTTAAGGTGATATTTTTTTTATCAATACTATTGATAGAACAATGGAAAAGACGACGCCTAATACAAACCTTTTTTAATTTTAATTTAATTATTTCGTAAGTACTTATATATTTTTTGTTTTCCTATGAGCTTTTGTGCGAAATTGTGTAACATCTTTTCAATTGTGTTGTGTCATCTTTTTTGTACAAAGTGAACGTATTTTCTTTCTTTCTTTCTTAAAACGCTCTACCAGTATTAAGTCTACGGATAATTAAACTTTAAACGAATTCTTTTAAAACAGATATTTTAGCCTCTATTTTCTACTAAGTAAATAACATGATGTAACAATAATTTTTCTTTTTTTTTTCAAATATTGTCATTGGAGCGTTAGCCTCTGTGATCTAACTAAAACTGTCTGTTTCAGTGATATTTTCTGAAATTGAAGTCTAAAAGTGGCAATCTGATTAGGCAGAACAATGGATTAGGATTCCATTGTAAAAACGAACATGCAACGAAAACAAAAAGTCACAAAAATAATTTTAATTTATCCTGGTGAGTCAGACAAATAAAAATGGTCTATGAAATTCAAAATGTTTTTATTCAAAAGTATTAGACAAACATTATACGCAGTGTTCATAACTCCATGTCTAAAGCTAAAATGCATTTCGTATCGTAAACCAACGTGGTTTTTTAGGGTTCCGTAACCAAAGGGTAAAACGGGAACCCTATTTACTTAGACTCCGCTGTCCGTCCGTCCGTCTGTCACCAGGCTGTATCTCATAAACCGTGATAGTAAGAGATTTAAAATTTTCATAGATGATGTACCGTAAAACGGGGTTACTTTAACATTATGGGTCACTTTGACAGTGTTTGGGGCTACTTTAACAGCGCGCCAAATAATGGTTTAAACCTGTGCGGAAGGAACGCTCGTGACCGTGATTGGCGGCGGGGGAGTAGGGAGAGTACAATGTGTTGCAATCGCGAAACAATGGCGGAAGGTTCTGGGTAATTGGAGAAAAGAATCAAGAACACGGGGCGCAATTCCAAAGCCACAGTTTCCCATGCTGCTGAAAAGGTTGACGGATGCATGGCTCCTAACATAAAGAAAAATCTACAAAGCTCCTTCAGAACTACAGGCATTTGTCCTTTTGATCCGGAAGCCGTCCTGAACTATCTTCCATCAGATCACTCGGAAGAAACTGGACGTGTTCTCGACAGCAGTCTACTGGAATTTTTAAAAGAAACAAGGGGCTACAACTCTGAAAAAATTCGCCACAGAAGAGGTAAGAAAGTGATTCATGAACCAGGTACACAGTTATCTATAACACGCTAAGATATGCCAAGCCCAGCCTCAAATGATGTCCCAGATACGGAAAACGATGACTCAGTTGATGATACTGTCTCGGCTGTCATGGAAGTCCCGATCTTCGAACCTACCTTCAACTTCTTTGCCGCCTACGACCGGGCAGACTTCATCCGATGACGATGTTCCTCTGAGTGATTTTCTCATAAAAGGAGATTAAGGGGCAAGCAGAAGAATAAGGAGAAAGGCCAGAAGGACAACAACCTCTGTCACATTTGTAAATGTGATTTCCAGTTCTGCCATCATCCTGCAGACTGGATTTGTTACATCACTTGCAAAAAATCGATTTGTGGCATTTGTAACAAAGGCTCAACCAATCCGTCCTATGAATGTTTGGTGTGTGAAGACACAGATTAATAATTAGTACTAGATTTTCTATTATTGTTAAAAAAATGTTACAATTTTTGAAAGTTCATTGTTATAATGTTAATGTTTGTTGATTCCAAAGATAATAATTATAAGAGTGATTAAGTGCCTATAATTTTGTAACCTAAGTGATAATAAAAATGACTGATTGATCTCATCAACTCTTTGTTTCAATTACAATTTCGTCTATAATGCATAAAATAAACAACAAATTCTAAAATGTAGAATAATATTTAAGGGGGCTCCCGTACAACTGACTTTGTGCACGAGTCGGACTCGCAATTGGCTGGTGTTTAGGGTTCCATAGTAAAAGTTTCAGAACCCTTATATTTTCGTCATGTCCCTCCGTCGGTTAGTGCTAGAAGCATGAAACTTTGCATGGATATTTATATTTACTACGCCGACAAAGAGCTTAAACTAAAATTTTGTAAAACTATTTTTTTCGGGGCACCTCCCCTACACATAAACTGGGGATCATATTTTTTCTCCCGTTTACTCCATCGTGCGGGGTATCATTAGATAGGTCTTTTAAAAACATTGAGAGGTTGCTAAAGTGATTTTTTGATTTAAGTACCCGTTTGCGAGATATTTAGCTTACGCCGGGCGCCACTGGAAATATCTTGGAGAGACGCCCGGATATGGACGTAGGAGCGGGCTTTAAAAGCTCGTGGTGTCATCAGTTGGTAAAACGTTCCGCTTGGACAGTCGGCGGTTTAAGTCCGGCCCAAGACTATCTTACTGGGATTCATATTGTAAAGTTATTTGAAAAAAGTCAGCAAACTTCATGGCTTATAAAAAAGTATATATATGAGTATATATTTATATTATGTCCATACACTTAATAAAAGCTTGTTATATTTTTATATTTAATTCATGAAAGTACTAGACAAATGAATAAATAACAATAGAAATGAACAAAGCGCGGCAGACGGTCTCGTGTTAACTTTCAACGACGCCGACGCTATAAATAGAATAGCGAGATAGACTAAACAACAATATTTGTGAGACGTAAAGTTGGTCACCAACAATGTTTAAGTTCTTTCTGTATCTAAGTCATAATTAATCATAATATCAACTAGAAATATAAATATTGGAAAATGGCTTTCTGCCGTTCACACTGCCTGTCTCCAAAGGGTAGTTTCGGCACATTCTTTACAATTCCGGTCACAAAACGTTGCCCCAAACAGGACCATATATTATGCAAAAGGAATTATCTAAATCAGAAGTGCTATTTTCGGCATAAAGAGCTTATGGGTGGACGGACAGACAGCAAGAAATTATAGTAATCAAGCTGGTACAATTTTTTTTTGGGTAAATTGCGAAATGTTTGAAATTTTTGATTCCAGGTTTGATGAAAATTGATGAAAATTTAGAGGTGAAATGTGCGTGTGTCATTGGTAATAAATACATGGACTGTACCTAGCTTATATTCAAGTGCCTGTCTGTAATTCTATATTGACAGCTGTTCGATAAATGCATATGAAAGTAGTACCTACCTACTTGTACGTTACGTACTAAAATAATGTTTTTTTTTGTCTGTCTGGTAAATCTCGGAAACGGCTGGACCGATTTTAACGGGACTTTCACTGGCAGATGGTTGGTATTATAAAGAGTTAGGCTACTTTTATCTCGAGAATGTTTCCGAGAGAATTAGAAACCAGATAACTATTCTACGGACAAAGCCGCGGGCGTCCGCTGGTTATAAAAAAAGTAGAGGGCACGGCTGAGGCACGGCTATATAGCGATAAGAGCATAATGGTACCGTGATATTAAGCCAAAGCGTATACGGGCGCAACATGTACCTACGGCGGCTGCGCGGGTTGAGAGCCCGAGAGGTCAACGACCTACATGTAAACAGATAACTAAAATGATTACACGACAAAGCCCACTCTTTAATGCAGCTCCGACTATAGTGCACACATACATACCTAAGTACATAAAAGTTCTACCTGGAATACAGAGATTGTACTCTCCAATATCGGTCTTGGTTGTTGGAATATTTAGGTTTGGGTTACAGAATCCCGGTACAGGTCCCGTAACAGCAATAGACTTAGGTACCCCTTATTACGTGGGGACTAATAAACTACCAGAAAAATATGGGTAGGTTATAAGCAAATTGAAAAGTGTCTATGAAAGTGTAAAGATGTTTTTATTCAAAATTGTTAGACAAATATTTCTACCGCGGTGTTTATAACATATATATATATATATATAGATATGCATTTCCGGTCTTACGTCATCGTGGTTTCTTCATATTATCGAGATCCTAGGCTAGTGTTGTCTTGGTCAGTTGGCAGAATGTTCCTCCTGGAAGGGCTTCCTCTGTAGGCAGGCCTGTGTGGGTAGCCCCATCGGGGACACAGGCGTGATGATATGATAGGGGTATTAGTCATGGCTTTATCAGGGTTATAGGCAGAAATGTATCACGTCCACATTGAACATAATTAGAAATTAAATATACTGTCATCAACTGGGTTCTTAACGTATTTTACATCTACCAGACCTTTATAAAATATTTATAGCTCAGTTCCCCCGACAATCTCAAGTTTAAGTTCGCTAGTCAACTTAAACTTGAGATTGTCTGCCCTGCGACTGCGTTCGCATCCCCGTTTACTGCTCGACTCCTACTAGTCATACCTAGGGTTGATGAGGATTCCTCTACCGCTTCCTCATAATGCGGAAATTCCTCATATTTTAAAGATCCTCAAACACTTCCGCTTCCCCAAAAATGAAAGTGAAAAATTCGTCTTCCGGTTCCTCTTCCTCTTACCGTAAGAGAAATATTCGGAAATACCTATCCAATGTACTCGGGCGCACGCAACCATAGCAACGAGCGGCGGCCACGAGTCAGAAATACTTACCTGTCTGCACGATCGACGCCCAATTATTAATGTCGTTACGGTGTCGCATTAAACGCAAACAGTCGGCCATCCACGAGCTTGAGAGTTTCGGGGGCTACAGCCACCACTCCTACAGGAAACTTTGTGGGTTCAATGTTAGCCCAAATGTTAGCTTTAGAGCCTAGAGAACAGTGGCGATAGCGAACAAAGCGTTACTTTAGATAGATCTTTGGTACTGAAGTCGATTAAAAATAATTATAATAAGGAGAAAAGGATACATATTGAAGAAGATGGAAAAATAATCCAAAATATTTTGAGCTGTATTGAGTAGTACAACAATACTTATCGGCCCCTCCATCAAGTGTCTCTAGCGAGCGCCTGTTTAGTAACGCTGGATTAGTGTACGACGATATCGCTTGTCAGGCCAAACAGCTTCGAAATTGATTTTCATAAAATTAAATCTCCCCATTGCCAATTTTGATAATTAAATAAACTATCATTAAAACCTAACTTAATTTAGTACTTTTTTTTAAATTCCGCGAGATGAGATCGCGGCCGCTCCCATGTCCATTGCTGCGGGCGTCTCCGGTGACTCCAGAAGGTATTTCTGGTGGCGCCCGGCGGACTTTGGCCAGCTGTGTGGCCTCTTCGGGGGTTTGGTCGGAATGAAAATCCCGCGTCGTTGGGGTTGGGTTTTATCCCGCGTGGGTGAGTGAATCTGGTTGCTTGCTGTGAGGCAAAGGCCCCGCAGCACGCAACCCTTCTAGCCTGCTTCTGTAAGGACGGCGCGTGGCTATCCCGCCGTCTTCAGGCCCCGATCATGGAGGTCGATGGTCCTGGGCGTAGATGAGTCTGCGGCGCAATTTAGTACTGTATTTGAAAGCAATGAGTTTCCTTCTACTATACTTAGGGAAAGGCCACAAGTTCGACTCCTGTCGATAACATTCGTTTTTGTGATTCCTATTTAACTCAAATTCCCGGCGAACTTCATACCGTTCATTGAATTTGTACGACTATTTCAACACAAAAATTAACCAAATCAGTCAAGCAGTTCCCGAGTTTTAGCAAGACAAACGAATGGCAAATAGATAGATCTTCCTCTTGCTTCCTCATCCTCAAAAAAAATCCTCATCCTCATCCGCATCCTCCAACTGTTTGATTTGTTCTTCCTCTTCCGCTTCCTCTTCCTCATAACCACTTCCTCATCAACTCTAGTCATACCGTGATGTTATATAGCATATAGCTTTCCCCGATAAATGGACTATTCACACGAACAGAACTTTTCAATTCGAACCAGTTGTTCCTGAGATTTGCGCGTTCAACCAAACGTTCAGCTTTATACTCGTAAAATTAGTAAAGATAACTGCGTACTATAAATAAAATGGTGTCAATTGTTTAGGGGTGTCGACAGACAGACAACTCCCTCTGAAGTCAAAGTACTCACAAAACTCCTGTTAATCTATGTTAATGACACACACATATCACGTCTATATCCCCGAAGGGGTAGGCAGCGGTGCATTACACACCCACAAATTTGCCAATATTTTAATCCCGCACGTAATAGGGGCCTATTGCCTATTGCCGTCACCAGGCACCCATATAATGGGTTATTTTCAAAATTTCCGAATGAATTTAATAAAAAGTAGCAGCTAAATGACTAAATTAAAACTAAATCATACATAACCAACGAAATGAAAAGAAATTAAATCAGACAATTTAATTGTGTTACAATACATTGTCAGATTACCTCTAATTAAAAATCAAACTTGTATTTAAATAGATACGCGAAAAAAAAAAAATAATAAGGTGTTTCTTTCTTTTCATGATACTCGTAATTATTATAAATAATGGACTCTCAATGTTATAAATTTTATAATAGTTTTACATTTTGCACGTTGTCTCACAACGTAAATCTTGAAAACGAATAACTTTGCTGGCAGGATTTGAAACAGCAGCGGAGTGTCTCCACTAACTGAGCTATCAAAACCACAACCGAAAACTACGAATTTGCGACCTTAGTTTTACGCCAAAATGAGAGCATCTACCTCGAAGCGCAGATTTTGCTGTTTATATTGTAAAAATATTTAAAAAGGTTTGGGAAAACCAATTTTTTCATCCTTCTACTTAAGCATGAAACGAGTATTACTGGTACGCCTTTTTTATTTATTTATGTATTATTTTACACATATTTGTTGCTTACCCCACAATGCAAAATAGTTCGTCTAGTATGAAATTTTCTTTATTAGATTTTTTTTAACTTCATTATTTTTGTCTGTCTATATAAAATATTAAGCTGTTCTACTATCGCATGTCGCGTTACTTATGCCCTTTTTTAATTATGAACCAATAAACTATTTTAGTTTTTTAAATTCATAGATATCCTGTTTAAAATTTGAAGAAGTTGTAAGCAATATATTTCGTCTAAGTGTTAATTGATGCAAAAGAGTTCGTCTATCATTAAGTTAAGTAAGATTATACCTTCTTTATACAATTATGGTCCATAATTTAAATTTGTAAAAGTAATTCTGTGTCATTTGTCATGTGAGACAGTATAAATTCTGAAAATTTCAGTTATTTTCATTAGTTTTCACATAACAATGGTGTAGAGAAGTCATGGATCTACCAGGCTGTGCCATTGGGTTCCTTACGTCAAACAATATAGTTAGCCTGATTCATGACTCTCTAAGGTGGGAGTATAACTAGTGGGTAGTAAGGAAAACTCACTTTAGTAGGCTAGAAGGTTTTATATAATCTACAATCTGCTTCGCTTCTATTGTATAATGATGATCCGGTTATCTGAGCCTCCAATACACCCTTAGTCCATAGCACCCAACAGTCCCTCTTGTTCTCCTTTCTGTAAGTATAAATTAGAGCTCAAGCAACCATTGTCACTTGTCTAAGTATCCTACATTCTAAACTATGGTAAACTTGGTTTCATCTTTTCTTTAGGTAAAAGGAAGGGTTAGGCTTTTCTCTTTAGCATACAATTGAATGAACCAGGGAATGATTTATCTAAGGGCAAGTAAGTTACTATACTCACTTTATACTATACACAATGGTCAGACGGTCCTGGTGGATCATCGGAGGCCGTCTACACTTTACTGTACAACTCTTTCACTCTACTCAATGGTCGGACGGCCCTGCTGTGGATTTAGTACATCACATCAGAGGAAGCCGTCCGTACTCTACTTTGAGGACGTCTCCTCACTCTGATCTGGCGGTCCTGATGGGGGTCACATACACCCCGTCACAGGAAGCCGCTCACTTTACTTTAGGGACGTCCCCAACACTCTTTAAGGACGTCCCTCATCTCTTTACTTGGCGCCTAGATGAACATAGGACGTCTCAATCCATCCCCAATTAAGTAAGTTACATGAAACCAATACAAAGGATATCAACGTCCCGGCATCTGTCTGGTGTGTCACTCACACTCTCTTTCTTTAGTCTCTTTACAATTCTATTAGTCTCAACAGGTTACTCAATTCAGTATCACTTTAACGGGTCAAACTTACTTTCACGGTTGGATGGAGGTTACTTTCCATCCATCCGTACAATATCATGAGAATGAGCTAGAAAGGTTATTGCAATGTGCTGACAAGTAAATTATCAGAGCAATAGCTTTAAATTACAAGTCAACCTACCCCGCAACTTTATCATCAAGCTTCTACCAACTATAACATGCAGCTAAGACACTAAACAGACCTCATTTGATATACTTAGTTTATAGGCCGACAGGAATCAGGTCACCTTTGCATCTCTATAATTACCCTTGAAGATTCCGCAATGGCTGCGCTTGAGCACATGAAGCACATTTATACAAATCTCACAACCCTTTTGATTTTGATATCTCTTCATTTGAATGTTTCATGTGATGTCACTTTCGTTGGTGCGTTTAGTTAGCATAGTATTCGTGACAGTCGCCATCTGTCACGACACTCCCCGCCGCAAACGTTACAGAACTGAAGTGAGATCGCGGGTCCACTCCCGAATCTTCTCCAGTGCTCGGGAAGCTGACTGACGTTTTGGTCTCAAGTCGGCATCTCCTTTTGGATTGTCTATGGTATCGACTGATAGTTTCCTTTCATCGTTTGTGGTTCGACTCTCAGGTGGTTTTTCGTTTCCTCTGGATACACATGGCTCATCAAGTTCTCTGCAGATAGGTTCTATATGTTGTATTATTGGTGGCTTCTGACCCTTGTCGACACCATCACACTCTGCATCTTCTGGGAGATGGTCGTCCGTGTGCATAGTTATGGGTTCCACTGTAATTGTATCTGGTTCATGGTTCGATGTAGGATTAGCATCAACCTCTAGTGGATACAGATGTCCGATAGAACGAGTGAAGATATGCTTTCCTACTAAAACATTAGCTACCCTACAGTTGTTATCTTTGCTGTACATAAGTTCAATGATTTTACCTACTTTCCATTCCTGTCTATTCTTATTTTCTCCTCTGATCTGTACTATGTCATTTATTTCTGGTTTCTTCTGGGATGTAATGCGTGGGTTACGGCAGTTTTGTGCGTATCTCTCTCTTAGATTCATCAAGTACTGATTCACGAACATCTCTTTGTATTCTTCGACTATCTTCTGTCCCTTTCTCCATGCTTCAATAAGGTTTCTCTTTGTTTCAGTTGCTTTCTGGTCGGTGCCTGTTTCTGAGATTACGGGTGGGAGACATTCTCTCAGATTTAGAAAGTCATTTGGTGTAAGAATGTGTTCTGGTTCTGGTCCAACATTAGTAAGAGGTCTTGAGTTGAGTACTGCTTCTATTTCTTTAATGACAGTTGTAAGTTGACAATCATTCAGCAAGTGTTTGTCTATTGTTCTCTTAAGGCAATGTTTTACTAGCCCTACAAGTCTTTCGTAGAATCCCCCATACCAAGCTGCTAATTGGGGAATAAACCTCCATTTAATGTTGTTTTCGGAACAATATGAACTCTGCAATACCTCAGATATCAGTTTGAACTGGGGCGCATTATCAGATACAATCAGTTGAGGTAGTCCCCTCATTGCACTGAATCTTTTCAATGCAAGTAGACATTCTTCAGCGGTTAAATCATTAACAACTTCTAAATGAATGGCTCTTACCGCCATGCAGGTGAAGAGACAGATCCAACGTTTCCTTTGTTGATTTTCCGCTTTTACAAATAATGGACCTAGATAATCTATTCCTGTGTATGTATATGGATCGCTGTAATTAACTCTTTCTTTAGGCAGTGACGGAGCTTGTGGTAACTTGTATGGTCCTCCGCCTTGCTTGACGCAGTTTGTACATTTCTTTAAAACCATCTTTACTTGTACTCTCCCTTGAGGTATCCAATATTGTTGTCGCAGAATACTTAGTGTATGATTCTCTCCTACGTGGTAGTTTTTCTCGTGGATTTCTCTTATCCTATCATTTGTGAATTCACAGTTCTTTGGCAGCAAGATTGGGTACTTCTTCTCATAGCTCCAGTTTGTGTTGGTAAGTCTACCTTTACATCTGATTATGTTATCAATGTCTAGAAATAAGTCTAAGCTATTTGCCAGTTGTGTTCTTACTCCTCTAGATTCTTCAGGGTAATGTTCTAGTTGTAATTTCTTAATTTCACCTTTATATACATTGTTTTCTTTTTCCAGAACCATATTTATCTCTTTCGGTATTTTCAGTTTCTTCTTCGCGAGAAGATCCTCCCGGGCGATTGAATGAAATGCAATTGTCTCTAGTGTTGTATCTGAAATCTTAGGTTTGGCTGTTGGCCAGAGATTAGGACATCCTCTTAGGAACTGTGGTCCTGTTATCCAGATGTTGTTATCATCAACTGTGTTAGTCGGCCTTGTGCCTTTATCTGCAGGATTCATTTCTGTGGGTATGTATCTTGTCACAAGGTCTTTAGTCTTATTTATTTCTTTGATTCTGTTACTGATGAATGGTTGAAGTAACTTTTTGGAGTTTATCCAGCTGAGTACGATTTCACTATCTATCCACAAGTATTTATTCTGTATGGTCAACTGCAGATGCTTTTCTGCGTAACGTAAAAGTCTACTTCCTATTACGGCTCCTAGTAATTCTAGTCTTGGTATGTGTAGTTCAGTTTGTATTTTGATCGAGGCTACTCTTGATTTGCCTATTACAAAACTGACAAAACTTTGAGAGCCTGGTGTCTGGTATACTCTTAAATAGACCACTGCGGCATAAGCTTGTAGTGATGAATCCGAAAAACAATGAAGTTCATATAGTCTATTGTCTATATTTGTTACTCCCTTATACGGCCTTGGTATTTCTATGTCTTCTAAGATTTGTAAATCTGCTGTCACTGCCTTCCATTTGTTAATCATCTCTTCTGGTAGTATTTCGTCCCATTTTCTCTTTTGATTCCATAATTCTTGGATAATCAATTTGGCTGGTAATAACATCGGAGCTCCAAATCCACAGGGGTCGAAAATGGAGGCTGTTACTTTAAGTATCCCTCGCATGGTGTTTTCTTGTGTCAGATCTTTCTGTCTTAGATTTAATGTGTCCTTATTAGTGTTCCATCCTAGTCCTAGGACTTTGGTGGTTCGTCTATCATCACTGTCTGGTATTTTCTTCATGAATTCTGCCGAATTAGAACACCATTCTCTCAAATTCATGGATATGTCCTTAAAGGATGTTTTAGATCCTTTGTATAGCGTAACAGCTTGTTTAAGCGTTTCCGTCCCTGTCACGAGGTTATCTACGTAGATGTCGTTGGCTATCTGTTTTAGAATGTCCTTACTAGCATGTGTTAGGTGGTGCTTAATGGTGGCATTCAGCAGGAAAGGGCTGCTGATTATTCCGAAAGGTACGCGTTGGAATCTAAGGCATTGGATGTTCTCCATGATGATACCCTTGTTTCGGTCTTTAAGCCATAAAAATCTTGTTACATCCTTGTCTTTATCCTGCAGAGCTATTTGTAGAAAAGCTTTTTCTACGTCGGCTGTTAATCCAATCCGATGCTTTCTAAACCTCAGTATCAGGCCAGTAAGATCTTCTAACAGTATTGGCCCACGGTGTAAGCATTCGTTTAAGCTTTTAGAATCTTTGGTCTTTGTTGAGGCATCATATACTATACGTAGATTCTTTCCGGGTTGTTTCACACAGTGATGAGGTAAATAATGTACTGGATGATCTGTGGTTTCTTGAAACGAATGTGGTACTACCTCAATGATGCCTTTTTTCAGTTGCTCCTTTAAGGTCTGGTCATATTCTTGTAATGTCGCATTATCCAGTCTCTTGATCAGGTGTGTCAGCCGACCATAAGCTAGTCCTAAATTGGGGGACAATTTAGGTGGGTACTCATTCCAAGGCCAGCATATTGTGTATCTGTTGTTGATTATTCTTGTCGTTTCGTTGAAAGATTTGATAGCCTCCTCGTCTCTGGTGGTGGTTGGAGAGTCTGTGATGCCTATAGTTTCTAAGTCAAACAATGTCTTGAACTGTGTTTCATTGATGGGCAAGTCTGGTTCTTTGAATTTAGTCTCTGCTTTGGTTTGAACATATGTTACAATCGAGAGTCTGTTAGCGCTAAGTGTGTCTGTTTTACCAGACAACATCCATCCGAACTCTGACTTCACTAGGAAGAGGTTCTCCCTTAGTTGTTGCTTTTCTGTAGAAATAAAGGTGAAGTAGTAATCGTTTCCAATTAAGAAATCTACTTGATCTCCTAGTGATCCATCATCGGCCAGGTCTTTCTTGTTTACCCCTTCGAATTTCTGATGAGGTACGCTGTGTGTTATCATGGGTACTACATTTGCATATATAATCCTCGAGTCACCGCTGTTCAGTTGAACAAATAGTCTAACAAGCGGACTCTTATATTCTTTAGTGGAGCTAGATCCGAAGGTGAATACGGAGAGTAAGTTTTCCTCTTCCACTGGTAGATGTAGTTTATTCATCAGCTCTTGTGTTATGTAGGTTCTTTCACTTCCAGAGTCCAGTAAAGTCCTCACTTTAGTGTTTTCCCCATTCTGGGCCTCCTTTGTCACGTTAACAATAGCTGTCTGGAGAATTGTGCTGGACCCCTGATGTCCAGAAAACATGACCTTTGTAGCGTCTTTCTCTTCCTTTTTCTTAAAGGACCTTTGAAACCTCTTAGGGCATAATGCGCGATTATGTGTATCCTGTTTACAATGGTAACATGTGACTTTCCTCCTACATTCGATGGCACGGTGTCCCTTACGAAGACAGTTGTAGCATAGTCTCTGCATCCTTATCTGCTCCTGTCTCGCATCTATGGATTGGAATTTCTCACAAGAGTCGCTGTAATGTATCTCGTCACAGAAGGCACATGCTACTCTGGATCTCTTCTGAGGGTCTTTGTATTCATCTTCCTTGTGGTAGGTTTTGTCATAAGTCCTTTTCATATTGCTTCTATTGTTTCCCTGATTATTTCGGAATTTATCTTGGTTATTGTTTTCTGTTCTCGTACGGTTGTCATAAAAGCTGTTGTTTCTATTCTGTTGCGGTTGGCGGCTCATGACATGAAGCGCTTCTGTAGTAGTACGTGCTGTTTTAGTATCCATGAGCTCTTCTTCCTTTCTCTCCTTTATACGACTAGCGTCCTCTTTAGAGGAGATTATTCTCTCTAGTTGCTTTCTCATCTCATCTATAGTGTAGTTTGTACTTTTAGACCTTACTTCATATACTATTTCTTCTGGGAATTTTTCTATTAAGATGAATCTCAAAGTGTTGTGGTTAACATTCTCACCAAGTGATTGCAAAATTCTAAGGTGTTTTTCTATTTCATTCAGTGTCTTTCTACATTCTTGCGTTGTTTCTGCTGGTCTTAATTTGTAGAGTGCAGAGTAATGTGAGTCAATTATCAAGGAATCATTGCCGAATCTTTCTTTCAGATGACCTATGGCAATTTGATAATTTAAACTTCGCATTTCCAAGCCCTCTATGGCTTCCTTAGCTACTCCTCTCAAAGCTGATTTAAGATACATAAGTTTATCAACATCCGACAAATGCTTGCTATCTATACTAGATACAAATGAATCCCAAAAGCTGGGCCACTCGAGTGGGTTACCTTCAAAATGTGGTAACTCAAATCGAGGTAATTTCGCAGATAAGGTTACTTCTTGATTTCTAGATGGTCGTTCCTGCTGCATCTTCAGTGTTAATTCATTCACAGTTTCTTCACCTTTTAGTTGTATTTCGCTTAGGTAAGATAGTTCCTCTTGTGGAGGTTCGTTGCTGAGTTGACAATAGTCGAGAAGTTCTGCACTAAACCGTTTGATGCAGGTTTCCAGGTTGAGCCTAATGAGTTCAGCTTCCTTAATATCTGTATTGATTTGTGGGTCATTAATGTATCTGAGAGCGTGTTCGACATTTTTGGTAATTGATTTGGCTACCAGACGTAAACGATTGATGTAAATTGCTTCCATGCTGAAAGACAATGTGGAAAGTTTAAGGTTATTGGGTATAAAAATATTAAATTTTTATTCCTTGTTGCTCATTAAAGGTTTAAATTTATTGGTAGGCATATGCGACTTACTCACTACTAACTAAAAAGTTCCATGAAACAAGTACCTAATTTCTCTACTCTCTATTATAATTTTACTATAGTTTGTTACCCAAAAGGAAATTTTCAAATTTAACATTCATTGTATTCTTTTGTTTCAGGTAAGTTCGCTGATGACCAACAGTTCCTTCTAGTAAGTATAAGCAGGTAAGTATTTGGCTTAATTTAACTGACTGAGGTTGAATCACCAAGGATAGATTCTAGAGTTCACTATCATACTATGATCAAATCAAGTAAATATGTATTTTTTCAATTTTCAGTCTACAGGTCCGGGCTAATTTCATCTTATTGTTATATTTATAATAAGCATGTATTTATGTATATAAGTCTGTATTTCGTTGACTGGTACCTATAGTACAGGGTATCCTAGTTTGGGGCCAGCTCAATCTGTGTGAATTGTCCCACCATATTATTAATATAACAATGTATAAATTTCATGTTTCATCAACAATTCTCTTATAGCCAGTCTTTGTATCGAAGGAATATACCTGGATTGTATATTTTATGCAGAATAGTGCGAGATATGACAGGAGTTCAGCATGGCGTGTAAACATGTTCAACTTTCAAAAAGGAGCAATGGATTTTACTTTGTTATTGAATATACGTTGAGAAATTAAGTACCTATTATAGGTTTTATTCTATTTGCAAATTGATAACAAGTGTCTTCTGATATCCTACTTCCTGTTTGATTTGTTCGTGACTTTCTTCGAACTACTCACTGGTTTTCCGCAAAAGCCAACAATGAAAATATATGGGAGTGGCTAATTGTTATTGTCTAGCTGGTTTTTGACTCACCTGGTTGTTGTGCACAATCTGTGTTAAAACTAATAATCTCGATGATTCAATGAAAACAACAATTTGTATTTAACAAATTGTTAAATGCATGCAAAGAGGATACCTGGATACTATCCCAATACTACATGATGCATGTGTCTAGTTTGACAATACTGAATATCAAAGACAAGAGTATGATGCATAGACAATTGTCATTGTAGTGTGTATGTATCAGTATAGACGAGAAAAGTAGGTACCTAATCGTTTTCCCCATTTTATCACGATTGTCCTTGCCTCTATTTTAGCTACTTCATGCACATACATAGTAAATCTTCATAGTAAATTAACTCATTTATCTGTTTTCATCTGACTATGATAATACTGATGAAGCATATAATAGCAAACCGTTCACATGGGAAAGACCAATATAAGTTATTTTCTCTTGGAACTGTAACGATTAAAAGGAACACATTTCCCTACTCTAAGCCTATGCTCGTTCTCTACTTTACCACTAGATGTCTCTAGTCGTTTAAAAATCGAGGAGCTACGTTAAATTTCCCTCACTCATACCAATTTATATAAATCAGAAATTAAAAAGAGATTGAATTGTAGCTCGGGGTTTGTAGTAATGTAAATAAGGCAGATAACACAGGGTAATATAAATAAATGAATATGTTTGGAGCCTTTGTTTCCTAGTACATCATACATCTTAATACAGCTTTCTAAACAGTAAATTTATTGTAATTTACATCTATCTTACTACATAGCTAACGTACTTAGATTCAGGCCTCTTTAATATAATTAAACAGTTCAGGGACAGTTGGGTACCATTCAGGACTTTGTATTGGATGGCTTTTATAGTCTTCTCTCTTGCTAGTAGCTCTTTAGGTTTCTTCCTCTTGTGTTCATTCAGAGATTGATGTAACGCTCCAGATCCCAGCATCTCCACCATGTAGAGAAGTCATGGATCTACCAGGCTGTGCCATTGGGTTCCTTACGTCAAACAATATAGTTAGCCTGATTCATGACTCTCTAAGGTGGGAGTATAACTAGTGGGTAGTAAGGAAAACTCACTTTAGTAGGCTAGAAGGTTTTATATAATCTACAATCTGCTTCGCTTCTATTGTATAATGATGATCCGGTTATCTGAGCCTCCAATACACCCTTAGTCCATAGCACCCAACAGTCCCTCTTGTTCTCCTTTCTGTAAGTATAAATTAGAGCTCAAGCAACCATTGTCACTTGTCTAAGTATCCTACATTCTAAACTATGGTAAACTTGGTTTCATCTTTTCTTTAGGTAAAAGGAAGGGTTAGGCTTTTCTCTTTAGCATACAATTGAATGAACCAGGGAATGATTTATCTAAGGGCAAGTAAGTTACTATACTCACTTTATACTATACACAATGGTCAGACGGTCCTGGTGGATCATCGGAGGCCGTCTACACTTTACTGTACAACTCTTTCACTCTACTCAATGGTCGGACGGCCCTGCTGTGGATTTAGTACATCACATCAGAGGAAGCCGTCCGTACTCTACTTTGAGGACGTCTCCTCACTCTGATCTGGCGGTCCTGATGGGGGTCACATACACCCCGTCACAGGAAGCCGCTCACTTTACTTTAGGGACGTCCCCAACACTCTTTAAGGACGTCCCTCATCTCTTTACTTGGCGCCTAGATGAACATAGGACGTCTCAATCCATCCCCAATTAAGTAAGTTACATGAAACCAATACAAAGGATATCAACGTCCCGGCATCTGTCTGGTGTGTCACTCACACTCTCTTTCTTTAGTCTCTTTACAATTCTATTAGTCTCAACAGGTTACTCAATTCAGTATCACTTTAACGGGTCAAACTTACTTTCACGGTTGGATGGAGGTTACTTTCCATCCATCCGTACAATATCATGAGAATGAGCTAGAAAGGTTATTGCAATGTGCTGACAAGTAAATTATCAGAGCAATAGCTTTAAATTACAAGTCAACCTACCCCGCAACTTTATCATCAAGCTTCTACCAACTATAACATGCAGCTAAGACACTAAACAGACCTCATTTGATATACTTAGTTTATAGGCCGACAGGAATCAGGTCACCTTTGCATCTCTATAATTACCCTTGAAGATTCCGCAATGGCTGCGCTTGAGCACATGAAGCACATTTATACAAATCTCACAACCCTTTTGATTTTGATATCTCTTCATTTGAATGTTTCATGTGATGTCACTTTCGTTGGTGCGTTTAGTTAGCATAGTATTCGTGACAGTCGCCATCTGTCACGACAAATGGGTCGTGACAAACCCTTGTGTGAAGAGCTTCGAAAGCGAATAGTTTGTGGTGTCGATGCTGGAAAATCAAGTTACCAAATATCTAAAGACTTGATACTTCCCAGATCTACAGTCCAATCTATCATTCAGCACTATAAAAAGAATGGAACCATTTCTTGTTTAAAGAAAACTGGTCGACCACGCATCACGAGTGCAGCAGAAAACAGAGTCCTGAAGAAAATTATCAAAAATAATCGTCGTGCTCGAGCTGCAGTACTCACGGTGCAATGGAAGGACATGATTCATAAAGACGTCTCAGTTGATACTTGCAAAAGAGTCCTAAAAATATATCATCTTTTTGTGAAAAATATATAATCTCATACTTTTTGTCAAATAGGCTGCCGGCCCGTAAAGACATTTTCGGAACAAAAATGAGGCATTTCATAGTGATTGTCTCAAACGAAAAGTGAAGTTTCCGGCGTCTCGTATGATATGGGGCTGCATGTCTGCACAAGGTGTTGGTAGTATGCAGTTTGTGGATGGTTCTATTAACGCTGCGAGGTATCAATACCTTTTGGAAGAGAGTTTACTGCCCTCTATTTCGTCACTCAAGCATCAAGATTCCTTCATTTTTAAACAGGATGGTGCTTCCTGTCATACTGCAAGGATAACAAAGACGTGGCTACTGGCAAAAAGCATCCCTACAATCGAATGGCCATCTAACAGCCCGGACTTGTCGCCGATCGAAACCCTATGGTGGAAAATGAAAAAAGTTCTCCGTAAAAGTCCATCAAGATCGAAGAGCGACTTAAAGGCTAAACTCTTGGCTGTGTGGGAGTCAATTACGCCTGAGGAGTGCGCAGCGTTGGTTGCAACTATGCCTCTGCGCATTAAAGCTGTCATTGAGAGCAAAGGCGACACAACTAAGTGGTAGACGAACTATTTTGCGTGAGTGACAAGGGTAAACGAATACTTTTGCGTATGTTTTTAGAATATTTTTTAAATGTTTTTATGTTATGTAAATTCATGAAAGAAATTTAGTTATGGTAAAATAAACTTTAAATGCTCCTCAAATTATGGTTTACTTCTAATTAAATGTTGTTACATATTTTACCAATATTTACTTTCTGTTTTTTAAGCTTGGCCCTACTTTCCATACTAGACGAACTATTCTGCATTGGGGTACAACTAAACCAAAGTCCAAACAAAACCGTGATGTCGGTTTGACTGTGGGATCAAGCTTCACTACATTAAACATGACATAACAATAACAAATACGTAGAAAATAATAATTATATAGACATTAGCAGTAGGTGGGTATAGTATGGAGGTACTTACTTATGTTACATTCCTAGAATACAATTACAATTGGTTTATATAAAAATTAAATAACTTACGCTTATATTTAACTGGATTTGTTTCGTCCCTGATTTCCTGAGGCAAGCCAATTTTTAATGACCTATCACCATAACAGTTATGTATTTGTGGTTCAACTAAGGTACCTGTGTCCATGAATCGGGTGTTATAAATATTATTTACCTTCTTTAGATTATGCTCTTGACTTCCATGGTTGTTTACCGCTAGTAGGTATTTATGTTTCAAGGTAATTGGTAAAATTTTGCGCTTCGGAGCATAATGACCAAAAAGCAAAATGAGCAGTACAATCAAAATGTTCAATATGCAAAATGTTCAGAACGCAAAATGTGCAATATTCAAAATGTGCAAAACGCAAAATGTGCACCACAAGCAAAATGTGCAGAACGCAAAATGTGCAATAGATACAAGGGTGGATTGAAAAGTAATCGGCCTAACCAAGAAAATAAATACCTAACAAATGAAATATATTTTTATTTTTCAACGTAATCACCTTAAGTTCAATGCACTTTTGCCATCTTCCCTTCCAAGCATTTAGCCCGTTGAAAAAAATAATTCTTCCTTTAGGGCTCGTTTAAGGAGACGCGGCGCGTCGTGCGGTGCGGTCCGCGAGGCGGGCCGCCAGAAACAAACATACGGCAATGTTTGGAGCGTTCAAGGAGAAGCGTCTTTGCAAGCGTTGGTTTGAGTTGTAGCTGCCCAAGCGACGAGCGTCGCCGCGTCGGACGCGGCAAATGTAGCGACAGGCGACGCCGCGGAGCACGCGGCGGGTAAACCAGTGAGTTTCGTAATGGGAGAACGCGGCGGATGAAGCGGCGGGTGACGCCGCAAAGGACGCGGCAAGGAAGGCTGGGAGAGGTGCGGGGTATGCAGTGGGAATGTCGGCGTCGTCGGCGCCAGTTTCAGGGACGGAAACTTAGCATTGCGCTCAGGAAAAAAACATTACAGCGTTATCTACTAATCCTGCTGGATAAACAGCGGACAAGTTAATATCTGCATTTCTCGCTAGATGTTTCTTTTCAAAATTTTATGAATAAATTTTATGTTCCGCTCTAGCGGTAAATAAAATATTTTTTAGGTTATAATTATCTTTAAGCAATATATCAATGATGTCGTCCATGATTACAAACAATACACACGGTTGCTCTTTGTAACTAGTCGAACAAGACTGGAAGGACGGCAATAAGCTGCGAGAGTCGCACCGGGTGTCGCACTGAACGACGCCGCATACAAAGCTGCGTCCCACGCGGCGGGCGCAGCGCCGTGCGAAGCCACACCACTCGCGTCGCTCGACGCCCCGCGTTTCCTTAAACAAGCTCCTGCATTTCTATATGTTTGAGTTTGCGCGTGACGCGACGCGGGCCGCTTCACGCGCCGCCTCACTATAAACGGTTAAATCGCTCGACGTGCCGCGCCAAGCCACGCCACACGTGAAGCTCGACGCCCCGCGTCTCCTTAAACGAGCCCTAAGGCTGCTACACACATTGCCGGCGGCTTGCCGCACAAAGAAACCGCCGGCATCGCCGCCGGGCTGTGCATAGCAATGAATGTTCCCGCGGGAAAGCATATCATTGATATGCAGAAGAAAGAGAGTTGGTGACAGTACGGACCCCTGCGGTACCCCGGCATTCACTTGCAAGAAGTGAGAAGGTTGGCCATCGCAGAGGACCCACACTCGGCGCTCGTTTAAAAAGCTGGCAACCCAGCTGCACAGTTGAGGAGGTAGACCATATGCCGGAAGCTTGGAAAGGAGCGAAGCATGCCAAACCCTATCGAAAGCTTTGGCGATGTCCAGGCTAATAGCCAAGGACTCGCCGAACTTCCATAGCCTCACCCCATACATGCGTGACGAATGCCAGGAGGACACCCGTTGATCGTTTTGGCCTGAAGCCATATTGCCGATCATTGATTAGCAAGTGATCCTCCAGGTATCGCATGAGCTGCTTATTGATAAGGAGCTCGAGCACCTTGAAAATGACTGAGGTGACAGCTATGGGTCGATAGTTGCCCTTTCTTGGGATCTGTTGTACGTTCGCCTCTTTCCAGACCTCCGGCACGAGGCCTGTAGAGTATGACATGCGGTACAGGCGCGTTAATACTGGAGACAACTCAGCAGCACATTTTTGTAGCACCACCGTCGGAATGCCGTCAGGGCCACTGGCTTTCCGCGTGTCGAGTGACTGCAGCACTGCCCGTAAATCACATTGCCTGATAACAATATCAGGCATAGTGTGGCCACAGTTGGCGATGGGGCTGCAGGCCACGGTCATCGACCCGGGAATTAGCCGCAAAGAGGTCTGCGAGCATGTCCGCCTTCTCTTGGGCTTTGTGAGCCAGTGATCCATCACGAAAACGCAGTGGTGACAGCGAGGGTTGGCAAAAATGTGACTGTACGGCTTTGGCCAGTTGCCAGTATTCACGGCTGCCCGTGGGATGGGATGTGAGCTCCTGACCAAGCCGCGCGACGCGCTGGGTATCCGCTCTCTTGAAGGCCCTCTTGCTGAACCTAGTGGCCATATTGTACGCTGCTTTGAGGCGGTTAACGTTCGGGTCACGTGCCACCCGAGCCCTGACCCAGGCGCGTAATGCCGATTGTTTTTTCTGGACAGCCTCGGCACATTCACATTCATTCGAATCTCGATCCGTTTAGTTTATTTAAATGTGCCAACAGGTGCACCGAGTACAGATGAAAATGATTGTCCTACAATAATCTATTATCTATATTATTATATATTATAAATCTATTCAGTCGTTCCAACCCAAAAGTATAATTAACAAGTATAGATACTTGTTGATCGACTGAATAGATTTCCTATGTAAAAAAGGTTAAAGAAGGTTTTAAAAATAACTACAAACAATTACTGAACATTTTGATTGTAGTTCATATTTTGCTTTTTGGTCATTATGCTCTGAAGCGAAATTTTGCATATTTTAAATCGCTTCGGAGCATAATGACCAAAAAGCAAAATGAGCACTACAATCAAAATGTTCAATAATTGTTTGTAGTTATTTTTCATTTTTCAATTTTCATTTTTTTTTCCTATAGACGGGAGTAAGGCTAGTACCCATGATACAGTATTATACTCGTTGAATGGCAGTTCTCTATCGGATTTAGCAAGAATCAGGCAAAAATACTCGCTTGCCATATCAGAAATTTGCACCGGGATTCTGGAGATAGTTGGAGTCACTAGATCTTGGTAAAGGCTAACAAATATACGTCGTGCATTTTGATGACCTTGGGCGAGGTCAATATTACATAAAAGTCAAATTTAAACATAAAAAATCAAAACAATCAAGAGAAAAAATATATATATATAATTGTATTAATTAACTAGTGGTCCCGGCGAACTTCGTTCCGCCTGACATTTGGCCTATAAACCTTCCCTGAACCTCCACGAATATGTTAAGACCCAAATTAGCCAAATCGGTCCAGCCGTTCACGCGTAATGTCGTGACAAAGGGAAATAGGGATTCATTTTTATATATAGAGATAATAATATATCCTATAAAGTAATTATTATGATTGTATTAATATATATTATGTCATTACATCAGCCGTAAACTAATTAACTATTTGATTACATTACTTGTCACATCTATTGCCATCAGTAAGGTTATCCTTAAGTAGGGTGTTATTGTATATAAAAGTTAAACCAAAAATAACATAGAAAGAAAAATAATGGTTAAATCACTAGCAAAACTAAGATCTGGCATTTTGCGCATCTGTCTTTTTGCGTTTCTGTCATTATACGCCTAAACCTTACAGAACAATATTATTATAAAGGAAAATTGACAGGGAAATCAATAAATGACAATAATTATATTTATCGTAATAATTCTAAAACTTAACGTCATAGACGCCATCATAGTTTTGATTGGCCAGGTTCATGGCTAAAAGGAGGATAGGTACCATAACCTATCCTACGCAAGCAGGTGAATTAAGTCTACTAAATAGTATACTTAATTACCCTTGGTGAATTAGCCCAAATGAATTAAGTCTACGACACCTAAAGTTTACTAAACAGTGTACATAAATCACCCATGGAAAAAAAATAGAAACATGTTAATTAAGTCTACTAAATAGTATACTTAATTACCCTCGGTGAATTAGCCCAAATGAATTAAGTCTATGACACCTACGTTGTACGTTTTAGAGGGGCTCGTGGTCTAGTGGTAACACATTGCATCAGACCATTCAAACTACAGAACTTCGATATCACCCATGGGTTATGGAGGTCAGATGGCAGTCGCTTCGCGGAAAATATCAAGGTTCAGTCGATTGCAGTCAGACTGGAATGCTGACCCCAACTGAGTTGGAAAAAGGCTCGGTGAATGACATTGTACGTTATAGGGTTAAAAAAATGTTCCTAGTCAGAAACTACAGGCTCGTCTATTGACCAATAAAGCTTACTTTCGAAAAGTAACAATATCTGTATTTATCTCTTCTGGGAAATAGGTGTTAATATATGTATGTACCAGCTCATATCCACGGCTTAGCCCTACAAATCCTATGGGAGAACATTCCCTGGATAAAAAGTTGCCAAGCTGCTCAGCTATCAACCAGTACAAGGCTCGTTAAAATCGGTCCAGCCGAATCATAGAAAAGCTGCTACTTTGGAATTACAAACACAGATATTAATTTTATTTCTGTGTATAGATGTACAACACATATTATATTTATATTAGTTTTGAATATAAACAACACAATATTTCATTTCACAACTTGTCGCTCGTGATCTACCTCTAATATAATATTTTAACTAATTGAAGTAGCAAGTGACAAATATCGTGATTCAAATAATTACGTACACAAAGTTACATTGTTAGTGTGTCTGCTAGACTCGCTCTAGACGTTAGCTAATTTGGGTTAATCCTCGCACTCGAAACGAGAGTAAAATAAACGCTTTACATTGAAAGCATTTGACAAATGTAGTGCGAAAACTTGGAATTTTTTCAGCCACATTACGTATGTTCTTTATGTGTCGAAGGAAAACGTGCAGATAATCTTTAGTGTTTAAGAAGTAGATCTTGTATAAAGTATAGCTTTTTCACTCACATTAATACTATTCTGGGGTTACAAAGAATTTCTAGAATTAGTTCAAACTAGAAAATAGAACAAAAGACATCAACGCGTAGGAAAAACTATACCTACTTAAACTTAGTTAAGTGCATTGAACTTGGATCGACTTGGGTTGCATTGTCTACAAGTCTTGTGAGAACTTAGTAAAAGTCTCAATAAAGCAAGAAGAGCATTGGCATATATTATTAAAAACACGGAATTCATGTTCGCGATGATTGACGCCTGCAGGTTGGACTGAAACTTGCTAAAATTAAAAATACTTGCAGAGTTTTGATGTTTCTTAATATCAACATTACGTGTCTACTGTTAAAAAAATGTAGTGGTTTTGGTTACAAGTATTGATATAGAGCTGTTTTTCGTTGAAATTGGTGACTTTATACATTACGTCTATATAAAAAATAACTAATAACACATACTATGTAACTATGTATATTATTTACCAGCTGATGGTCGCAGCTCCACCCGCGTGTGATGTATTTGTGAATAGGTGATGATAACTTGTATCCTGCCGTCCGATTTCCAAGTTTAATCCGGGTAGAATAGAATAGAATAGAATAGAATAAAACTTTATTTGTACACCAATACAACATATATGACAAAATATTCAAGTTAAACATGTACAAATGGCGGCCTTATCACTAAAAAGTGATTTCTTACAGGCAACCTTTGGATGGACAAGTAGAAAGAATAGAATTTAAAATAACCATAAGGGTAGGCATTGGTGGAGAGAGAAAATTATAAATAGTTTCTTGGGAAAAAGGTACTACTTAATCAGAATCAATAAAGTAACAAAAATACACATACTTACATAAAATACATAGATATAAGTGCATACATATAAATAAATACATGATAATATACACATACATACATACATACATACCATAAACTTATATACACTACTATATGTAAAACATATTTATGGACTATAAATATGTAGCGTCTGTACAGATGCATAGTAATGAGACAACAAATAACGGCGTCTAAGAGCTCAAATAGTGATCATTGACCATTCTCTTGAACACAGCAATAGTTTGTGCACGTCGGATTGACACGGGTAGAGAATTCCATAAACGGACAGCCTGCACGGTGAATGATTTGTCGTAAAAACCGGTTGAATGTTCGGGCATTGCTAATACCAGGGACTCCGATGACCGCAAGGACCTCGAATGTGTGTCATGAAGGAACGTAAAGCGTTCTTTTAAATAAGTTAGGGTACATGGATTGAACAAAACATTGAAAAGAACGGAAAGAATAATGAGTATTCCGGCGAATCCGGGTATTCAGATACCAAATTATACCTATTTTCTTAATTGCTCGACAGTTAGGGATACTTCTAATCTGGCCTCTTTTCAAAACAACTGCGATTTGGTTGCAATATCTGCGTCTTGTTATAAATAAGTTAGGTTACTACTACAAAAAAATGCATTTAGAGTGGCAGAGCCGCTGAAGGTTTTATCTTATCTGCAGATAAAAGATGAAATGTGTCTTCACTGAAGAAACAGTAGATGAACTTCCACTTATCGTCGTCGACGTCGCTATAATACCTTGGTATTATAGCTAAGTAAAAAATATATTTGTGTTTAACAATATTTTTACGTTTATTTGGGTAAACAAACAGTGACAAATTACACATTTAAATACACCTATTAATTAAAACATATTATTAAATTCACCACCAACATCGTTCACCACAGGTTTGTAAAGCGGTCGAAATCAAATACTAAGTCCAAATAGTATTCTATTTTATTTATTAAACTTATTTCCGCTAAAGATAACAAATACATACATGTTCCCAAAAATACCAAAACCAACAGCGTATCCTACCTATCAGGAAGGATTAAGAATACTAATCACTAAGCTTTTAAATGTACTTGGACGACTAGCCCATATGTCGATGTTATTAAATCTTTCTTTATAGGTTCTAACTAGAGAGTGCATAGGTGAACGCATGCCAGCAATGGTGCGACATCTTGAGGTCGCGAACAGTTGGCATTGATTACGGCAAGGAGTACCAACCAATTAACAAGAAGTACCTATATGATGTCTAATCACGATATTTTGTTATAAATAATAAGGTGGTTGTGTAGGTACAACGCGAAAGTATCATGAATGCAGATCTGCATACACATGTAATACCCTTGCACTGTGTACCCGGTAATCCCCACGCTTGCAGCTTTCGGGCCCAAAGGCTTATCACGGTAATGTAGAGTGGCAGTGCTACATGTGTCAAGGTACTCAGCAAACAGGAGAATCAAGAAAATTAATAAAAAAAAATAAAACTAGAACGTACTTACTATAAATAGATGGAAATAGATACAAACAATTCCTTATTTAGATTTCATTTCAACCGCCGCAACTTGAAAAACACTGCTGGGAGTCCTATCCTTGACTATTAGGAGTGCCTATAGATCAGACACCAAGAGGTACGAAATAAACGATAACTAAAGAGAGTAGTTGTGCGCTAATGGCTTATAGAAGGCTCTCAGAGAAGGGGCGAAGTGTGGTGCGAAATGACCACATGCCCGGTGCATCGCAACCTGAGAGCAATGACCCTCCCCCGCGCCCTCCGCCACCCCCATCCCTCTCTCCTGCCTGATGTCACATGCACTGCACATTGCAGCCACACCACCACCCGAGCCGTCTGATACTGTTATACTTTATCATGAATTTGCACAATTCAATTAACATCTGCCTTTTTTTCAGAATTAGCTATTTTAATACAGCTAAAGAAGGGATCAGGTTTATGGTCTTCTTTATGAGCTTTATTTTCTTTAGACTTTGAATCCGTGGTCTCAACTTGCTTGCCCTTTACATGATACTTTTTAAAAGTTCTATAACTGTTTAACTATATTCATAAGTTTTATTTTGACTCTTACTACTTACTGTTGTTTGCTGACCGCTTATAATTTACGTTGCAATCCAGTTCATGTATAAAATATCATGAATTGTTACTTATACTTTGCTTGTAATGTGTAATGTGAGTATAAATAAATAATAAAATGCCAAAGACGGCACGGACTGTATATCAGCTGCTGGCATACCTCTATCAAGGTCCCGTATATACATGTCAAACATCAGAACAATAGAAAAACGTTTTCCAGCAATTTTTCTTTTTCTTATGGATCATGCGTAGACTGAGATTTACCTACGTAGTTAGGAGACATCTGATCTGTTTGTTTTAGATCGAAGGATAATGTAATGCTATTGTACTCGTAGTTATCATGAAACTCGACAACAATACGACACTAACTCTAACATGTTAACTACTTCATGCGAGTAGTGTATGGTTTCAAGAATAGGTCGGGTTATAATACAATGAATATTTTGTCAACATACTTCTCGGTAAATCAAACAAAAGACTGTCTTCTCTTTTGTGTGACTAACATCGTTATTATGCCTCACCTGTCAGTTTACTTATCTAATATAATTTACCGTATAATACTTGTATCAAAGTTATAAATAGATTAAATTTATAAGCCTCATTTTTCTCGACAACGATTGTAATTTCCATCTTCAGCTGATCAGAATTAAACTTTAGAAAATACAAGTGACCATCTTTAATAATATAGACATTGCTAAACTCCTAATCGATGCTTCTCAGGACCAGAAGGCGGGCTTATTTCTGGCCCAAGGCATAAGTATCGCCATCCAACGTGGCAACGCAGCCAGCATTCTGGGAACCTCGTTTGGCAATGACGTGGAGGATTTTTCAAACAATATTTTTATGATTGTAAATATTTTATTTTATTTTTTATTTTATTTATATAGAATTGAGACTACTGCCAAGGATGTGCGCACAGCTGTTGACTCCTTTCGTTTTGGATCAGCTGGTGGACTTGACGGTCTGACACCACAGCACCTTAAGGATCTGTTGTGTCCGAGCGCTGGGGAAGCTGG
This sequence comes from Nudaria mundana, assembly GCA_963556515.1. Taxonomy (NCBI): domain Eukaryota; kingdom Metazoa; phylum Arthropoda; class Insecta; order Lepidoptera; family Erebidae; genus Nudaria; species Nudaria mundana. The sequence continues at coordinate 11,623,021 of OY748304.1, forward strand.
TGATGCACTTCTGAGGCAGCTAACAGCTCTAGTCAACCTCATGCTCTCAGGCAATGTGGACAGTGGCATCACAGATATTTTGTATGGGACCAATTTATGTGCCCTTAACAAGAAGGATGGTGGCATTCGTCCCATTGCCGTAGGTAGCACTTTGCGGCGTTTGGCAGCCAAAATTTATTGTCGTTTTTATAGTACGGAGCTTACTACCAAATTTCAGCCCTTTCAATTGGGTTTTGGTTCAAAAGGAGGTTGTGACGCCGCAATCCATGCGCTTGCAACATACCTTGAGGCCGTTCGCTGCGTTAAGCGGGTAACCGTCGCGGGTGTCCGCTCCGCGTGCTTGATTCATGTAATTTCAAGAGCAGCGCTGCGTGAGGCGGATAGCCGTCACACACGACGCGGGCAGCGGGCCCCGCGTCGCGTGCGACGGGACTTCACGGGACACGCGTCGTGTGTACGCCCGACGGAGCACGCGAGCGGGTCTGTTTCTACAAAATCATTGAGCGCCTCTCCGTTATCCGTGTCGCACGCGCCGTGGTGGTACAGTCTTTGAAATAAGTTGTTTACAAATTCTCCACACTATAGTCTAGGTGTGACATATTGGCTGATTGGCTGACGCCTTTGTTCACGTCGTCGTCTTTTGGTTAAGTAATATATCAATAAATAATCCATTTCGACTGTACACCCGCGCGATCAAAATTATTCTAGCGTCGCTGCGATAGACGGGAGCCGGTCGCGTGGACCCGCGCCGGACAGGCGGGTGCACGGCGTGGACATCCGCGTCGGGCACCCGCGACGGGCACCCGCTTAACGCAGCGAAGGGCCTGACAGTAGCGAAGACGGAGAGGTCATCTTGAATGTTGACCTGAAAAACGCCTTCAACTCTGTAAACAGGGACACCTTGCTGACACAGGCCAAATTAGAAACCCCCAAATTTTTTTACTTTCTTTGGCAATGCTATAGTCAGCCAACAAAATTAATTTATAAACACCACCTTTTGAATTCAGCTGTTGGATGTCAGCAAGGTGATCCGTTGGGACCAGTCATCTTCCTGGCCATTAACCCAATAATTCAAAAAATAATTTCAAAATTCAACATTTGGTACCTAGATGACGGGACTTTAGGGGGAAAGTAGAGACAGTTTTACAAGATTTAACCCTAATAAAGAACGAGTTTCAGTCTTAGAACTGAACCCGAATAAATATGATATTTTTATATCTGAAAACACAGATAAATTAACAACTATCTCCAATTTCAACTGTTTGGCCCCCAACATAAAAGTTTTGGACAAAACTTCTTTACGCCTCCTGGGGTCTCCGATTTTACAAGAGGGCTTTTCCACTTTTATCGAGGAAAAAATTCAAAATTTTGATCAGGTTATTGATACGTCTGTGTAATATCAGTATTCATTCAGCTTTCACTATTCTTCGTTTTTGTCTTTTCGTACCCAAATTTACACAAGCCCTCCGTTCAGGACAATTTTGGAAAAATTTAGAAATTTTGGGCACACTAGACAACTTAATACAAAATTCTTTGTGTAAAATTTTAAATGTAAATATTAATGACTGAGCCTGGGTCCAAGCGTCTCTTCCAGTTTGCTTGGGCGGGCTAAGTATTCGTAAAGTCACAGATGTCAGTCTGCCAGCATTTCTGTCGTCGATCCAAGGTACCGAAGAATAAGTCAGGAAAATTTTGTCAAATACACTGATTGATTCCGAGGTTCGATGCAAGACCGATGCCATAAATGCTTGGAGGATGTCTTGCCCCGACACTGACCTGCCCTCACGCCTAGGCTCACAGCGACTGTGGGATTTGCCGCTCTGTAAATTGAGAATTAATACACTAATTGACACTTCTGTCAATATTTCAGAACGTGCACGTCTACTAGCTGTTGGAGAATGGGAGTCAGGGTTATGGATCCAGGCGGTCCCATCGCCCAACATCGGTACAATGTTGGACGACACAACCTTCCGCATTGCCACTTGCCTTCGGCTGGGTACACCTTGTGTATCCCCGCATCATTGCACCTGTGGAGTAGCCGTCGATAATCTAGGACACCATGGTCTTTCTTGTAGCAGAAGCGCAGGTCGTATACCTCGGCACGCTATTCTAAACGACATAATTCGTAGGGCTCTTTCCACCGCAGGTCTTCCGGCTGTACGTGAACCAAATGGTTTAACACGAAGCGATGGAAAGAGACCGGACGGTATGTCGTTGCTACCGTGGAAGATGGGAAGGCCTTTGGTGTGGGACGCTACATGCGTTGACACTTTAGCACCTTCACATTCCCTTTTTAATAGATAATTATGTATATTGTAAATAAATAAGTACGTATCTTTACGTTAATACGTTGACGTAGATTTGTATAGTACCTACTTACAGGTATGTATATCTACCTTGGTGGCACAATGGTACTATGTACGGACTGCCTCACTCGATGTCTCGGGTTCGATTCCCGGGTCTGGTGGATAATGTATAATTCTCTTTAGAATTTTACCCAGATAATTATCCCAGAGTCTGGAACTTGTGCCCGGTAAATGGCAATAGGCTCGCCCCCTATTACATGGGACCTAACATAGCTGGCGAGATGTGGGTGTGTTTGCACACCTCTGCCTACCCCTTCGGTAAAAAAGGCGTGATGCTATGTTATGTTATGTATATCTAAATTTGATTACGAGGAACATGGTTTTTTATACAAATGTTGTGACACAAATTTGTATAAACTGTTCAGAAATCATTATATCATTTTACGAAACTTAAACTTAGAAATTGTATATTATCGTATAACTTATAGCTTCTACACGTCTGTGGTGCAGAACTTAACGAGCTTTTAACCTAGACAATTTCTAGGTAATTAAAAACGTTACCTAACTACATACGTATTTATAGAATTCTTCCAAGTAAATATCGAGTAACGTTGCAGTAGTTATAACTCTGAAAAGACATTAGATGCCGTATTTAACCTACACTGCCCTGTCGGCTACTACATGACCCAATTTAGGGTTATTATTATTAGCTGAAAACAAAAAATAAAAAGTGATACACACACTCCATTTTCAAATTTTGCTCGTGATGTCAACAATAAATGTGTTGATATCGCCAAGCAAAGGCAGCTCGTCTGTTGTAATCACTATGTCAATTAATCAATTAGATAATGCATTATGACATTATGATGATGGATAGAATATGTTCAAATTTTTGTGCAAATAATACTTATTTGATATCACCATAGTATACTAACTTCACATGACGTGAGTCCCCTTTCTACTATGGCAATTTTTTGTTCTAACCGTAAAGGGAAATTAATTTTTCATCCACTTCCCAATCAACTTTTTAAAAATGAGTTAGGCTATACTAGAACTTTCACAAAAATAGATAAGCAACTTAGTCAGCTACATAAACGCTTCTGCAGTACAGAATATTTATACAGGTGGAACTTCCCGACGTATGAGAGTTCAACGTAATGTCAAACACCTATCTATATCAGAAATAATTTTACTTCTAAATATAAACCGTGCATAAGAATTCACAACACAGAGAGTGCGAGACAGTGAGATAGTGCGAGTCTCTGTTTCCTTGCCAATAGCTGCGACATTGTATCTATTGACATGAGCCAGCAGCACATTCGCCGCCGACTATTTCGAGGAGACTGGTGACACACGTGTTACAGCTAGCGCTACTACGTCCTTCCTCATATACATCTCTAACAAAACCCTATCAAGTAACAAACTTACAAAAATATTATTGAGGGCGGAGAAATGAGAAATGCAGGTGACCGCGGGTACATATCGCATCACCGCCCGCCCGCAATTTCGCGTAAAATTGGCAGCATGAGGCGGGCGGGCGGCAGAAGCGGCGCGGAGCGTCGCTCCCGAAATAGTGTTCGGGCGCGGTCGTACGCTCTCGGGATCGGCGCCGCAGTCGCCGTGTGGCCGCGCGAGCGCACCCGCGTCGCCTCGCCAGCCGTCCCGACGCCGGATCACAGTCCACCGGGAGAGGGAGCGAGCCCGCCGGTGTCCGCGACCGGTGCGAGTGTCGTGCGTATTTCTGTCTCGTGAGGGTCCCAGTGCCGGCCCCGGGCCGCGTCAGGCGCGAGGCAGCCCCGACGCGCCCCGGGCACGCTGCCCGCGCGCTGGCCGCCGTGCTCTGGTGGTGGTGCGTGGCGCTGCTGTGGCTGGTCGCGCACTGCGCGCCTCCCCCCGGCCCGACCGCACCTTCCGCCGCTACAGAAGATGCGCCGGCGGCGGTCGCCTGCGCGAGCGCGCCTTCCAACACCACCGACACCGACGAATCGTTGCCGCCGCCCGAGCCGCCTGACCCGCCCGCGCCCGCACGCTTCGGTCAGTACACTGTACCTGCCCCCGGCTGTGCCTACCCTCCTCGCCCACCTCAACCACGCGCTCCCGCTTGCACTACTGTCCTGCCGACTACTAAATAACTAATAGTTACGTTTAGTACATAGGCACTTCAATGTTATGAAGTCGACGGCCCCTATAGTTAATCTGTAATCAATTTTGAATAACATTATCCCACGTGTCATACGCACTTCGACGAATATATAATGTAGGAAGTTACCTATCTTACGTAAATATACCTATTTTATAAGCAATACATTCAATATATTTGTAAACAAGGTAGAGTCTTTGTAAAATCTAAATCCTCTGGGCAAACTAAATATTTTAGGTATTGGATCGTTCATCGCTCATCCTGCAATTAGTAAATATAAACCTATAAGCATCTAGTCACTAAAGTATGTAACAACAGCACGTTATTTATCATTAAACACTAAACACACAAGTATTTGTCATCCATGGCTAATGCCCACTCTCAACAAGCGCATTGTACCTGTCAGTACTGAGCTAGTGCAGGTCAAAACCCTGTCCTTTAACCACCAATGATATTCTAAACTAGAGCGGCTGGAGGATTGATACATTAATATTTTTCGTGAGCAAATATTTCTCGTGGCTCTCTAAAAGTAGAGCACTAAACTTGCGTAACGTAAAAAATGATCGGCGATATGATGATCTCGTCGATGATAAACTTGTTAAAGAATCAACTAACTGTTATAAGCATTCGAAATAATATATACCTCTAGAATAAAATACCTCAATAAATGACACTAACTTTATTTACATAAAGAATATTCCCCAATACTTAGTAGAACACCACAGCCATTTCGCGGCTGAATCAGAATATATCAGTAAAACGCTTTTTAGTAATACACGGAGAGACATTACTTACATCAGAATAATTTAAACTGTAGATGTAGAAATGTAGGTACTTACATGAGAACATTTCACATGGTTGAATGTGAGAAAACTGCGACAGAGGGCGTAGTATGCGGTACGTCGACGGCGCGGCGACGGCGGCGGCGGCGGCGCGACGCACGGATGTAGGTTATCACGGTGAAGGTTCCGTCGCCGCTGGCTGACATCCCTCGCCCTCCAACCACCCTATTTCTCCCACCTCTAACGTCTATCTCCAAATTTGCGTCACGCGCTGCGCTACCATTGACGAGACGCCTCTAACCAGAGCATTCATATTTTTTGAATATTTACTAAGTGAACTACGATATCAACAAAGACAAAACAATTGTACAACGCTTCTCGGAATTATAACCATAAAATGGAGATATGTCTGAACTGACAGGTCAGAGAGGCAATTAAGAAATGATAAGTGAACGAACACGCACACAAAGAATATTGATATGCGTGTTATACTCGTAGAGTGAATCAATTTGCTAATTAGGTTGCTCAGTAGTAATAAGAACGTGACTAACCAACTTAGCTTTTCTAAGTGATGACCAGGATTGGTTTTTTAAAATTACCTTCAAGTCACATAATCAACTTTTGTGGTCCACACCTTTACCCGGATCCCTTATACCTTACTCCTACTCGTAGTGCTAAACCAAAATATCTGCATCTATATGTCTGATACAGATATGACAAAATATCTGTAGCTGTATCTATGGATTCTATAATATTTCATCGCACCGAAGGAAATATTATTAAACTTGATGAGTTCAGTATCTAATACATATACCTATAGCAACTTGATTCGCAGAAATTCTCACTTGCTCCGGTGCTTTATTTGTCATAGAGGGAAGCCGTATTTCAAATTCCGGTACCACCAAACTCGTTTACCACAACCTCTAGGCATAGGTTTATAAGATAAAATACTCTATATTTGTACACTTACCAATCAACTCTGTAATTCAAATCAAAATTCCAACAGTCAGGAGACAGATGTTACAATGTCTATGTACATTGCACACATACGCATAATGGTAAATAATAAAATACATTCGGAGAACGGCTTTCTGCCGTTTACACTCCTGTCTCCCAAGTAGCTCCCTGATAGTTCCGGTCCACTTCCGGTCACAAAAAGTTGCCCTTGCCCATATGGGAGTGCGGCCGGACATTCACCAATGTAACTCGTAGTCCCCCTTTCAGAGACAAAAACTAGATTCAACATGAAAGGACAGATCAACGCCAAATACTATGGTTCGCCAAGACGCTACATAATCAACATTTTCACGTTTATAATAAAGACACATCCACACTATTTTAGTACTTTCTTGCTTGGTTATTATTGCACTGTTTCAGACATAACAAATTAATTATCTTACTGACAAATATCTATAATGTAGAAGAAGGTGCTCTGTAGACATAACATTCAAAAAATGATAATACTTATCTGACTGACTGACCTCAGAGTCTTCATTCAAATCCTGTTAAATAATGAATTTTTATAATCTTTTCTTTATATCGTGGTTAGGGGCTGACCAAATGTCATAAATAGTAGTTCAATTCATACATAAATAAATTCTTTATTCTTTATAACTAGTTACAATTATAGGAACTTAAAATGACTACCAACATGTTAATATAAATAAAACTTTTCTAATTTGTATTCTTGGGACTGGACCCTAGTGGCCTATAAATACAGACGTATTTATAGGCCACTAGGGTATCCGCACAATACAACTCAGCAGTGACCAACTAATGTTCGAAAAATGAAAAACAACTTGGAATTTTAATAATTATGTCTAATATCTACGTGTACTTATCAATTAATGAAACTACTTATGTCTAAGTAGGAACCCGTGAAAGGTTCTCCGTGCCACTATAATTGACCAAGCGAGCGAAGCGTCTCAGTTTTAACTCGAGGACTGGCCGATTTGGCGTTGTTGGTATGTGTGTCAGTTCCGGTCTAGGCCGCATTTTTCAGCTGATTTTCATGAAATTTGGCACAAGTGCGAAATAGGGGAGAAATGGGGGGAAAATGCATTTTACAGCCGATTTTCATGAAATTTGGCACAAGTGTTCTTTGTTGCAAGGCGCAACTTTTGTCGAAGGGATTTTTCGATTGGGGGGAAAATGGGGGAGAAATGGGGGGAAAATGCGAAAATAACGCGAGGTCTACTGTTCACAGAACCACTAGTGTAGCTGCATTAACCAATCTGTAAGCACCCTTTTGCAATGAAAATTCGGTAGTTGGTAAATGTTTAAATATTTATTTGCTGTATTATAAAATCTTGGTCCCAGGACGTAATATAGGCGTCCTTCAAATGTTGTTATGTGCACCACCACTCTACATATCCGAACTGTGGACAAAGACCTCGGATCATACTCAAGCAAAGAATGAGTACGAATGATGGCCCTGAGCTCAAACAGCTGGCAAACTGTTAGAACTTTGTACTTAGCATAAAGTTGGTCTGTCGGGTATCTCAAGGGTTTCCTATTTATAACCTTAATAACCACCCTTTGCGCTCATTCCAGCCCTAGCAGAGTTGTTTTAGGTGCTCCACCCCACGCCAGAATGCAATACGACAGTATTGACTGTGTGAGAGCATAGTATACAGTTTTTTGTAATTGGAAAATGTAAATGAGTTTATACTATAGAATATGATCCCTCCACGTCTCAGGTTTGCCTACAACGCAGATTCCTTCTTAACGACTGAACCAACTAGAATCAACTGTTCACAAGACACACAATTTTTGGTTAAAGTCCAAGCCCATGTCTTAGATCCCGGCACCCGGCTATGAAAACGCCAATTAATCGTAATAATAAAAAATTAAGAAAAAGATAATTGTAAAAACAACTCACAAAAGTATTCGGATCATATAAGTGTAGTATGGAACTAAAAGAATCATCAAAACATAATTTTAGTTTGTTGGCCAATGCTATTTGCTACTAAACGGCACTGCACATGCATACAACAAAGTTCTGAAGTAAGTATTCCAATTTTAGCCGGTGTCTGTTTGCGGCTTCCCTTTGAAGTTGTTCTTCAAATATGTATTCCGCAACGTTATGCGTTTTGCTCTTGATTGATGTGCCTACTATATACCCGCACTTTACAAAAGCTGTAAATATACAATGTAAACTTTGGTAAACGTACACCTGCGCCCGCATGGGATAGTTTTCTCGCTACGGTAACCTCCTCATCCCTAAATTAAAAAGACGTACGTAGTCCAAACTCTGTTCAGGGTCTAAATTAATATCTGTATTAATATATTTCGGTCCTTCCTTTCTGTATTTCAAAGCAATGAGTTTGTTAAACTATTCTTATAATATAATACAATACGCGCTAACCATAATAGCGCGATCTAGAAATTATAATATGAAGCAAAAATTGGATTATGTCGGTATTGGTCATCGTAGCTTAGTGGTTAGAGCATTCCTTTTGTCAGGGAAAGGCCGTGGGTTCGAGTCCTGCCGATGACATTTAAGTTTTTCTGATTTATAATTTTTATCTAAATATTGCAATATCTGTAGCCTGTACCAAATGAAGAGTGGAGTTTTTCGCTGCCAAAACAAATAAACAAAGCTTTTATTTTATACTTTTCATGTTATTTACGAGTATTTTACCACTTTTCCTTTACACAATGAAAATAAAATGTTAATTATAGAGACGGAGACAACACAAAGTGTATACATAAAAAACACCTTCCCATTTCAATTGCACATCTACTTATTTTAATATCACTCTGTAGAGTCGCTGTGCTGCACAACCATATTGCCAGATACAGTGCAAATACTTAATAATGTAAGTTGTCATTTATAAGATGATACATTGTAGAGACACACTGTCTTACGCAACGCCAATAGACAGAATACCTCTCTCAAATATGTAGGTAGTTAATTTAAGATGACACATGCTCATCTGAACTGATACATAACCAATCTACAATACCTTCATACCTTTACCTACGACGCCGCGACAGGACAAATTTTAAGTTTCTAAAAACAATAAATTCCATCATCCACCTATTAACATACTACAACAACAAGTCGCGTCTACTGTATAAATTTTTAAATCGATTGTGACACAAACAACCAGTTTAAATGACCTATTGTTGCAACAAATAACACGTGTAACACTTGTCTGTTCTGCACTGCATATTTACACATGTAGGTACCATTCTCAAAGTGAATTGTAAAAAAAACTTGAAATTGTAACACTTACTTGCTTCTAGTAGGTATGTATGTACAAACAATTGGGTAATAAGGAGTAAATTCTCTAAATTATTCCCGGCTTAATGTCTGAGTATACGAGAAAAGTACATTTTTCTGATAATCAAGGATAGTCACAGCCTATTGCGTAGATTGGGATGGGTGAGATGGTATGGGGCGGGGCGAGATTTGTTATGGCGGCGGCAGGAAGCGCCCGGTGGCACGACTGACACGTGTAAGAGCGGCCTTGAGACGGTAGGTCGTCGAACGCGACGCGCCGCCGCCTGGCAGACACAGCCGCCTGTCGCCTTCTGGCCAACCGCGAAACCATAGCCTTTGTCGCATCGGCACTATTTACACCATCGATCCTGTAGGGTCATTTCTCAACCTACGCTTGTGTGTGTCCATTACTGTCCTCTGCCTCTGTGAGTAATCCTAATTATGAATGTATTATGCTCGTTAGATAGACATGAGTACCTACCTACTTACATGACACGAGCCGTGGCTACCGTTCCGCGGAAAGGTCAACCACGCCGCACTATTATAACACAACATTCAAACTTTGAATAATGCATTTGAATATGGTTTGAATTCGATTTAAACTAGACATCTTTTTGTAAACAATTTTAGATTTAATTTAACCAGTTCACATTCGGCCCTTGTAAAAAATAATATATGCGCCGATGCGTATTATAGATTTTGACGCGCATAAATTCTTTAACGAATATACGACTATCTAACTTATATTAACCTAGGTTAATTGTAACTGCATTTAGACTTAGCAGGTTTATTAAAAGGAGTTTTTTTTCTATCACCAAAAAAATTAAATTAGGTGATCAGTAGGTATTAGGTTAGGTGATTAGTACACAAATACAAGTCAAATCCCTAGTGCTTGTGCACCGATATCATATGCGGCAGGAGCGCGCCGACTTCTTGTTATCAGCATGATAAAGGAGTGTGGGACAAGGGAGGGTGCGCTAGCGGGGCCCGCGGCGAGGGAGGAAGTGGGTCGCGGGGCCGTCGCCCGGCCCCAGCTGACAACCTACGATCGCCTGCCTGCCCCACACCTCAACGATTCGCAATCACACTCGAAAGATCACAATAATACTTATTACTTTTCCATTATAATCACTAGACTAGTGAACTTCCAGGCATCCAATCTTTACATATAAGGACGTCATCATCACAGCAGTTAATGTAATTTTTTAATTGAAGAGTCTTAAATCAGTGTATTTTTTGTCGGCTTTTATGATGCTACTTTATTTTATAATAAAAATCAATTGAAATGGGTAGTTCTATCCAATGGACGCTACCAACGTGTTTGTACCCTTAAACAAAATGAAACAAGATATTATTAATTCAATCAGTTTACTATCCGCGAACGGTTGTATTCTAGTGACTGACGTAATTCAGCTCTCATGTCACCATAGAACATAAAAGATGAATCGCAATTTCAGTGTTTTCGACTGTGATCTTCTTGAATCGATCTTAGTATTCCTCCTTTGAAGAAACTGACGTCGGTTTAAATCCAGCCTAAGACTTTAAATCCATAGACAAATTAATTTATTTTTCTGTAAATACTACGTATTTAATGAAGACATTCGTTAAACTCTTGGCGTGGGGCGTGAGTTGACTCTACCTTCGTTAATAGGTATCAAACTACTCGTAATTCTGTGTGTGTTCTCGTCATCTGTGACCTCTGTTTATGATTGAAAATCCCTTACCGTTTGATATTGATTTTCTATATCTATACGAATATTATAAAGAGGAAATATTTGATTTTATTAATATGTTTGTTTCTTTGAATTCAATAGACTCCGTAACTACTGAACTGATGTTGAAAATTGGTTCACTGATATGTAGCTACATTATATTCCTGAATAACATTAGCTACTTTTTATCTCGGTAATGTATTCCCACGGGAATCGAGAATGTGAAAACTAAATCACGCGTGTGGAGCCGCGGTGATCGACTAGTAAATGATAAGTTTAAAATAAGCACTCATCAGCGATTATAATCTAATCGATCAACAAAAACTTAACCTAACAAAAACATTAAATTAATCATCATGGATACCTAATTGCACACCTAATCCAGATAAATATGCCAATTTAAATGCAATGCACTTTGTTATTGTACTTTAAAAACTTCCTTCATAAACAAGTCAACTAAACATAATAAAGATGAAAAAAAACTATTAATATATACAGAAGGTTCAATGTGACCGACCAATGTGATCGGTCGTTGGGTGTAAATAAAGTACAAAAGCTTGTACTTAATTTACTAATTAGTTTTGAGTCATAATACGAGTATCATTACTATGCTTAGGGGTCCCACAGCGATTTTAGAGGTCTAGGTGAAAGCGTTTTTCACATCCCATCCTATCCGGCTTCGGTAGAGTTTATCAATAACCAATGATATCGTAGAAAATGTCGATCACGTGACTCAATGAACACACTTATTTGGAGATTCCTGCTATAGCATTGGTTATCTACAAACTCTTACGGTTAGTGCTAGAAACATGAAACTTTGCATGGATGTATATTTACTACGGCGACGAAGTACTAAAATAAATGTTTTTTTGGTTACCTTCCCTACACGTAAAGTGGGAATGATATGTTTTTCTGTCGTCTACTCAGTCGTGTGGACTATCAATAGATAAGGTCTTTTACAAACATTGAGAGGTTGCTAAGATGATTTTTTTATTTAAATATCCGTTTGCGAGATATTTAACTTTGAGGAGAATGTTTTACGAAAACAGAGCGTCCCCCCACCCCTCTAAAATCTAAACGGCTGGCGTGAAGAACTTGAAATATAATTACTCCATATAATGAACTTTGAAGGAAAACTATAACGGATGGTATAACTCTGTTAATTCAGGAGGTATAGAGGCGTTTATAGGTAACTACGGAAGCATATGTTACGCGTGGCTCGACACGCCTTGGCCGGTTTTTAAATGTTAAGTTTCCTTAAAGTGTATAAAAAGGAATCTAAAAAAGGCAACATGTAAATACCTACTTAATGTGAATGGGAACTATACGTGGGTATGTTACGGACCTGAGGATTTTAAGTTTCGACATTATAAATGTACAACATGGGCGATCGAATATCAAATGTTGTACATAGTTGTGGTAATGGTAACGCTTGTGGACAGTCTGACGTGCGCGAGTGGCTTGCAGTGCCGCGGCATATGGGCCCGAAATAACCCACGAAACACGACGAAAACAATCGAGTCCTCGCTAGCGGCCTCACGAACGCGCAAAAATTACAGCAAATATGCATACGAGTGTCTACTTTAGAGTACCTTTAAAGTCATTGTGAATGCATCATACTCTGGACCTCAGTCGCTACGCTCTCAGGCGAAATACGACTGTATTCGAACGAGGTAGAGTTACGGAACGAATAAAAGTACACGTTCCTAATTTGTGCTAATAGAAACAAAGTTGATACCGAACCTGGACGTCATTGTAATATTAAAGGAACCCTGTGATCAGGTTGGTGCAATTTAACAAAAACATCGGGTACTGATATAGGGAATTCCCATTTAGATATAATATGATAAAAATCGTGACAGTTATAGATATTTTGACCTAACGCCCTAAACTCTCACCAATTCAATTAGAAACTTTTTCAGAAAGAGTTTCTTACGGTTACGGTTCCGCATTCCGAACTCAAGGGGTAAAACGGGAACCCTATTACTAAGACTCTGCTTTTCGTCCGTCCGTCTGTCACCAGGCTGTATATAGTGAACCGTGGTAGTTAGAAAATTGAAATTTTCAGAGATGATGTGTTTCTGTTGCCGCTAAAACAACATATACTAAAAAACTTAATATAATAAATATTTAAGGAGGCTCCCATACAAAAAACGTGATTTTTCTCCGTTTTGGTACGCGAATAAAATTGGGGAAAATATCTATCCAAGTTTCATACATTTTTGGTGTACAAAAGTATTGGCCAAACATCGGCCTTTTTTTGGGTTAAATTTTATTTCTGAAAATACAAAATTTAAGGTGTTAAATCTATACTTTCGGTTTTATGAAAGTCTAAAATCTAATATGTAGTGGGCCCTAGAGCATACGTCATACTACAAAGAGAAAATTCCAAAAAACCGAAAATTTTCAACTTTAACCTTGAATAACTTTTTTAGCACAAGTCGGATCGATGGGAACTTTTGATATTTGATTTATAATGATGTACTTAATACCTGGACCACTTTGCAGCTCTATCCTAATTAATGCAACCTTACATTTTTGTTCCGAATATTTAAACTGGATAACTCTGTTAGCTACCTGATTTCAGATTTTTTTGAGAAATAGGTGTAGGACTCGGTAAAATAAAGCTACTTACGAAAAATGAGCTTGCTGTTAATCAATAAGTTTCAATGTTCTACGGCCCACGAACTATAATTGTTATTGTTGACCAAATAACTCCATGTTGTTGACTATTACCACAGTATAAAGAAAACCTAAACTGACTTCGACTGTGTACCCAGATGTACCGACTCTGAAGTAGTTCGAATAATTCACTCGTTTAATTTAAAAAAAATGCGTTTTGGCGATGTTGACCTTTAATAAAACCGAGAGCAATGATTTTACAACATTGCTCTTGTAATAAAAAAATCTAGCGAGAATAAGTTCTAACCGAATCAGGTATTTTTTTGGTTAGGCCGGCAGCCTGCACATTTTATATTTGGATTGGCTGATGTCCTTTGGCAAATTCTGAAATGGAGCCTGGTATACCACGCTCACTAATTCAAATACCACCACAATTACTTTTCAATTTTACTTTCATATGAACAGCCTACGTGTTTTACGCAATTTTGGTATTTGGAAATGTGTTTTCTTATATTTGGTACTAAATTGCACCTGTAGGCCTGCTCTTCGGTGTACTGAACTATGCAAGGAATTTATTTATAAAACACATTAATATGTACATGACAAAAGAAACAATAAAACTTAAGTAGTTAATTAACAAAACTGGGTCCCCTAGGCAGAGTGCCTATAACACAGGCAACATACCCGATTTACAAAAAAAAAATGCAACATACCCGCATGCTAAGGATAGTCTTGATGACATAACTATTGATTATTGTTTATTATAACAATTTGGTATTTAGATATTCTGTCAAATTACATAATAGGTACTTGTTGATCATTGCAGGTGTACTTATATACTGAGCATACATTTACTATGTACGTATGGTAAGCACAGCTCATCACAACAATGTAGTCGTTCTCTAAGGATATATTATTGGAGGGCCGCGGGATCGATAGAAATAACCACCTATTTATCGCCAACAGTGAGTTGCGAGCTGTTCACGACTTACACGTCTAGATACTTACTTGGTCGTTAATTTACACTGCTCCAGGTGGACGTCCCAACTGCTCTTGCCATTTAACAGTATTTTTAGAATATGAACTCTATTGTTTTCTTAAATAAGACTATATTTGAAACCAATAAACTTTCATTTATTTTCTAAATGTGTTAGGTAAATTATTGGAAGGAAATATCACATTCAGATCATTTGTTAAGCCCTTGAGGAATTTAAAAAAATCTACGACATTATAGTTGATCACCATATTTGTAGACTTAACATTGTATTTAATAAGAATATGATACTTAAAGCCCTCAGCTCAGATAGAGTGCATTATGACTGTCACTCCACCAAACTCTAATATTTATTAAGAGTGTAAGTATTCATATTTATGTACCAAGCATGTCATATCTAAATACTTACAGCAAAAAAGTTACTATCTTTTTCTAAATAGGGAAACAGAATAGAGCAATGAAGCAGCTTACAACTAGATGTGGAATAAGAGTGCTCCCTTTTTTATTTAACCCCATAATACCACTACTACAGAGGTAGATATACCTATGTAGTAATTAGGTATTTGATGAAACAGAATGATTCCTATTATATATGTATCTATGAAATCGTGTTACTTGTCAGTGCTAATGATAATAGATGTTTCGCTACACGCCATTCATCTCGAATGCATTTATCTAATTGAATATATCATCGAAATGGCGTTGCATTCCCATAGCCCTTAGACAATAGGCAATTGTTCATTTGTCTGTTTTCCGTGCGAGCAGGCGGAGGTGATGCGGCCCACTGCCTCTTGTAGATATTATTTATTTATAGCGAGCAACCGGCGCGCGAGAGTCGGCATCACTCGACGTTGACAAACAACTCTTATTAGCACCAGCGGGCGTCGCCGTCGCACACGTAACTGGAAAGGAACACAACTATTACTACACGGTGACATCCTCTGTTATAATGACCTTCAAGTAGTGTCATTCGCAGCGTCCCGAATGACAATGACAGTCGCGTACATCACCTGTGTATCACGCTAACACTATCTTACAACCAGCCATCACGGCTACATCTTAATCACTTGTGATTATACCATGACGTAATTACATTATTAGTAGGTGTCTTGTTCAATTAGTTATGCTTACACAGCTGTGTATTGGGAACTCCTTCAAATAATGTTGTTGCTACTTCTAAGTACCTACAAACTTAGCATACTTATTCTAGCAAATTATTTCTAAGTTTACATGTTCCAGCATCGCATTAATAATAACATTTCATTAGTTTATAATACATGTTTATCATACTGATATTTAATCAAGAATTCCTGTTTCTACAAAAAGTTATGGCTCGATATAGAAGATCAACTCGAGCAAGAGATAAACTAAATGAAATTCGTGGACGCGTCATTGAACCGTTTCGGGGCCAGACACTGATATTACAAACATTTTGGCTACGGACAAATTAAATTAAATACTCGGGTTAGAATGCGTTGGTATTTCAACATAATATTGTATTGTTTAAGAGCGGCCACAAATTGTTCTGTTACCTGTACTACGCAGTATCAACCTAAGTATTCCTTGCCTGTACTAGATACCTACTTGATATTGTATCCTACCTATTATCCTATTATAGAGACAATTCGATATAATTAAGTAGGTACAGCCATTCTAAACTCTATATTATTGTTTTAAGTAATAATTAATGTGAATGTTTGTCAATTTGTTGTGGTGGATGCTCTACGGTACAGTTTTAACTGAATCTTGGCTAGTACAGTGATATAACTGATAAGCTCGTAGGAGTTATAGGAAATTTTGCACTCTGGGATTAAGTTCAGATCGGAAAATGAAACAAGAAATCTCCAACCCAGTACTCGATTATCATCGACAACTAAACCTTAACGTTGGTAAATTATCACATAAAACCATGTCTTTATCCCCGAAACAGGTAGACAGAAGTTCACACATTTCGCCAGTCACAGTTAGTCTCACTTAATAGGGGGATAGCCTATAGCCGTGTTTAGGCACTTAGAGTATTTTGCCAGTACATTGTTCATCAGCAGGTGTACCGCGTACATATGAGGATGATTTGGGGCTTGGAGATGTTAAGAAATAAAGATAAACTATTGCAATACAATACACACATAATATCTTTATCGATCGAGAGATGGTCCACGGTGCCGTAAAACGGCTACATTGGATACAGCTACGCTTGCGTTACATATAACAGGCGTTTCAAGATGGTCATTAACTCTGAATATGGAGAGATGTATTTTATAAAAACTGTTTTGATTTCTAGTAACTATACATCTGCATATTTCTATTTTTTTTCTTACTGTCAGATTTCTATACATTTCGCAATTTGTTGTTATTTTACATAAGTGGTTACTTACCTACCTACTAACAGATTATATGAAACGCTTTGCACCAATTAGCATTTACTAAGATATGTCGTATGGCTAACGGGCCAAGAATTCTTTGCTTCAAGCGGTTCGTCTGTATAGAGGCTGCCTACACTTACCTTCATAATTACACTTCGTCTAGACGTCCCGCCAGTGTCCTCCTACACCCCCTGCCACCCTGTTATCAGACGTAGCTTATGATTTTGCACATATATTTCTACTTTGTCATTCGTCACATAGACAATGAACTAGTTGTTAGACACGACACAGAAGCATATATTGTTAAAGTTTATTGATGATTATTCCTGAAGTGTTTAAAATTACAAAGATTTTTTTAAACTTCTATAGGTCACTGAGTTAGACGACGGTCAGTATTAACTTTTCAACTTTCAACAATAACTTTTCAACGCTAAGCGGATGTATGCTGGCTTCTGAAATGCAATTTCCAATATTAAGTATATACATAGCTTGAAAAACCCACGTTTTTTTGTACCTACTTAGTCTAAATCTTTGTTAACCAGAGCTAAGATAACATCTCGTGAAATAACATACCTAATTATACCAATCTACTGCGTTACGATGATTCGTAATATTAAGTAGGTACAATCATTTACTTACCTACATTTTTACAATGTATTTTTACAATGTATTTTACATTTTTACACTACTAAAAAGTACAATAGTTCAATATAGAACAATGTAACAATCAGTCCAAAGTAACTACCACTTGGTTACATAAAAAACAGACACGAGTTAACAAAAAATATTATCTTTCAGTCAAAACCATAAACTTAGGTATATAACATAATTAATTTGGGAAACGTGTACCTAAACGTGGCAGTGAACATTGTTTGGGCCTGAATTTATTTAGTGGGTACGTGGTTAAGTACATGTGACTGCGGAAATCATTCACACAGAATTTGGAGGACTTATTATGGACAATTTGCCCACAAATGACAAAATTTCAACAACAATTTTGCTATGCACGGATTTGTGGATGGCACTCGCTAAACTAATCTCATTTAAGTACCTCTCAGCAGTACTTAAAATCACAGATAAAAGAGTACTGCAGATACCTCATCCCATACAAAAGAATAAGTCCAACTATTTTTAAAAGAATTGATCTTAACTAACTTTTTCTTTTTACAATATACCTAAATCGCAATTTCCATGTGTTAAGCTGTTTACGAGCATTTCCTTTCCTTTGAAAGGAAACTGACACTGTTTTAAATGCGGCGTAAATTTTAGTTCAGTAGATTCGATCGCAACATGCAATTGTGCGATGAAGAATGTCATTCACAGAAACAACCGAACACAATATAGTTTATACTTCTTCTTTGAAAGTATGAATCAACACGCCTTTCCATCTGAATTATATAAATCGACACTCGTTTTATTGGCATTGTAGGTATGTGACTAACACGACCGGGTACTATTTTATAAAAAAATAAATATTATACTATTCTGGGAATGAGTAAAGGTAAACAAAGAACTTCTCTTGGTGATCAATATCAGCGAGGGTAGTAGAAAAACTGTAAGTATCTATGAATTTCAAAAAGTAGTAAGTAGGTAGGTACTCACTGGACGTATAGAGAATATAGGCATTTTCATTCATTGCGTTGACGTAGCACAGGTGTCTGTGGTGAATTCCAATTCCACTTTCAAGAAATCCGGTTTTATTCTTATGTTCTAATATTATTATTATATTATTATATTATTATTCTTATGTTCTGTAACCCCACTTTGTTCAAAACAATATTAAAAGCAGAGGTAAATTCTCCCAATTCAAACTAGTAAAGGAAACGTCATTTTACATACATTTAAATTTATTTTCAACGTGGTTTAAAAAAAAGTTTACGATCGATTTTCAGACCTACCAAATATGCACAACATTTTTCACAACAAACAATGTGACACGAGAATGTAATATAGGTATTATATTTATATTAGGAATCAACTTTCCCCACGACGCGGGATTATCATCACACAAAACACCTGAAGAGGCCACACAGGTGGCTAAAGTCCGCCGGGCGCCACTGGAAATAACTCCTGGTGAGTACCAGAGACGCCCGGTAATGGACGCAGGGGCGGACGCGGACTTGGGCCCCAGAATTAAAAAAAAAAAGGAATCATCTTTCATATTATTATTCATTTGCACTTTACCAATGTTCAATTGGAAATGCTTTAAAAGAAAAAGGTGTAAATGAAACAGTTGTGGTGACGTGTTTATTTATATAACGATGAAATTGTATTTACGAGCGCTTCATATCGAGTGCGTCACGAGTCACGACACTTGGTAGGATTACCACGGCAACTTTGTAGTCGGGTACAAGGCTGAAGGCAGGTAAGACCGAGTTAGTGCCACGTGGCCAGGTATCGCCAGCTGGAAAAGCTATTTCTGTGAACGGCGGCAGGCCCCGGCAGACCGACACCAGACGTGGCCGCCGCCCCCGCGCTCCTCTCGACCTCTATAAATAACCGCACTGTGCATTCTTGGGCGAACGATGTCGAATTTTTGTCGAGTACACGCGACCACATGCCGTTTGTTTTGGCCTCTAACACCGTCAGTAGCCCACAAGCGCCAGCTTATAGTCTTATGAGATCCCAGCTCGTGGGGTTTATTGCTAGAGATCAGACGCTTGCACTGTGACTGGCGCGAACCACTTTTATTCACAATCGCGAACACATAACTATCAAACCACTAGCTCAACTAAATAACTGTGTGTGCCAACCTATTGCATTCTCGTTAATCACTAGTATGTAAGCATTACTTAACCAAATAGTAGGTCCTACTAACGAATATTAGGTACTGTCATATTATCACCAGTCAATGTTCGCTTTACATAGCCACATGCTGTCTCACCCAGAATGCCCCGAGTCACGTTACACTTGAGGACCTGTTCTTACAGGTCCTCAAGTGTAACGTGACTTTTGCCTCTTGGCAAAACCAATCAAAATTAAGACGCAGAGTACTGGGAAGCCTGGCGAGTCGGTAGTTTAATAAAACCTCTAGTTTTCCGTTGGGGGTTAAATACGAGTGAAAAGCGTTACATTGCCTTTCTAGCAGAAGGATATCGTAAAAATAGTACTGCATAATAAAATCAAAATACAACACTAAAATATACATAACAATATAGTATCTAATGAACAATTTATGACATATTTCACTCATATATTTTACTCCCCGCCGCAGTAAAGATCCGATTAAGGATTGCTAAATTTAGCATAACCACGCAAACAAACTCTCCGTAGCAGAAATAGAACGGCATGTAATGCACTGCATTGACTTTAACTTAACTGACTTTACTGTTAATGTTTTCACTTACGTTACTTTAAAAATAGCATTACTAGAGATAAACAAACATTACTAGTTAGTACATACCTTATTTACAATCCATATTATTTACTCTTGAGATTAGCGAATGATCTACGGTGCTACGGTGACCTGTCTACGTCTATGCTACGTAACTATCTACGAATATATCAACAATTTAATCAAATATTACTACCTACTTATTCGTTCGAAATTATTTATGTTTACACGAATTTATTCGAAGTGTAAATAATTCTTGAATGAATGTATTTGAGGACTTCACTTTCAAAAAATATTAGTAACGAAAAAGCTTCAACAACAACAGAGTATTAGATTTGCGAGATTCGGGACGGATTTGATTTACGCGGCAAATGTAGAATATATTTGAGTAAAAATTCCAGTATACAGGTAGTCTATTTCCTGAATTAACCCATAGGGTACTATATACCTAGGTAATGTGTTCTCGTGGGAATCAAGAACGAAAAAACTATTGTACGGAATCTCATGTTAAAACCTAACGCATGTAGGTACTTAATTTATATTTGTTCCCTTTCGTTCAGTTACACGAAATGTTACTCACAGTAACAGTAAGATAATAATATATATTGAATGATCGTATAAATGAACATCATCGGGAACATTATTCTGTACTTTGGAGAACCTACGAAATATTTTTAGGTAATGTGTCTACGTGTGGTATTATTTATTATTTACATAGACTACATAGATTATAATAAATGCTTGGGATTCTGCTCTTATTTCGAATTATAGGTACGAGTAATAAGATATATACATTCATGGTGGCATAGAATTAGAATAGGCTGTTTTGTTAAAGAATGCTCTTCTTCCGAGGAGCTTCGTCATCGTTCACGTTTCTTTTGAAACGTGGCGGTAGATTCATGACCATTAACAAGAGCCCGGGAGGGTCGACGTGAAATAAACAGTTTTGATTTTGGATGCTAAAGAGCCCCATTACCGGCATCGAGTCATGAAATGAAATGAAATGATTTATTTATTTGTATAGGTCGTACTTCAGTAGCATCTGTGAGCAGCATTCCACGCGAGCCCGCTTCTGCTCCGCTGTCAGTTCATGAGGGATCCAAGGACAACAAAGTTTCCGAACTTTCAATTCTTCGTGTAAAATTTTCTGGATTTGACTCATACCAATCCCCAATAGTCATCGAATTGTCTCATAGGTAATCCGCGGGTTTTCTTCAATTAACCGCTTAACAGTAGCCACATTATTTTCGTTGACGGCAGTTGAAGGCCGATCTCACGAAATTCGTCATGTAAAGAAACTCGACCTCTCTCAAATTCAGCAAACCATCACCTCACGGTGCTCAAACAAGGTGCTTCTCTCCCAAAAGCATTTTGAAGACGAGCGGCACAGTCTTGCGGAGAGAGAGAACTTTTAAAATCATAAAAAATCATCATCGCTCTAAAATCTTTTCGACTTAATTCCATTTTCGTTGCATACGTAGAACTTTGATGTGTGATAAAAAACAATTGACATATGATTTACCGCCAATTGTTTTTTTTTATTAATAAGAAGGTTGCAACGTTTAAAAAAATATAACATTCTAAATTCAAATAGTTCCGATTAGATAGAAGTGCAAAACTTTTAGTGTGCCCCATGTATGTCACTAAATGGCTCCTACAAACGTCAGTAAGTACTTAAAATAAAAAATATCATTGCTTCTAAATTTACATGTACTGCCAGATTCGCAAAGCAATAAGTAGAACCGAAAGATAGAACCTGGCAATAAAACTCTCGGTCACTATTTTTCAATAATTGATACATTTACACATTTTCTTAAGACTAAATGTAGACGAATGTACATTGGTCTCGTGTCAAAATCAATAAGCGTGTACTCGTATAACGCAACAAAAAAAAATTTTGTAGTCACCTAAGTACAAAATATTCTACAATTATGGCATTTTAGGAGGCGCCTGCACGATGCTCAAGCCAGACACTTTTATCATTAGGGTAATCAACTGTCTCATAATATGCTTTTTGACATAAAGTGGTCTTTATAAAGGTTTTACATTTATTGTCGGGCATACAAAGGATCGAATTTATTATAAAAGCGTATACCTGCCCCCTTGAAAGAGTGACTAACCTTGCTAAGCCGATAACACGGAGGGAGTAGTTTATTTTTATTACGTAGATTTCTGTCTGTAACGTCACTTACTTTAGTATAGCTAGATATATTTTTCCTGACATACAGTATGTTATCCAATATATATTGGGAAGCTTTTTTTTTTTTTTTTTAATTCCGCGGCCCTAGGCCGCGGCCGCTCTAACGTCCGTTGCCGGGCGTCCCTGGTTACTAGCAGAGGGTATGTCCAGTGGCGGTATGTCCAGTGGCAATATTGGGAAGCTACAGTTAAAACATCAATATCTTTAAATCGCTCCCTAAGAGAATCTCTCTTACCTAGACAATAAATGGCACGGACTGCCCTCTTTTGTAATATAAAAATTGATTCTATATCTGCTGCATTTCCCCAAAGTAGTATTCCATAGGACATTAAGCTATGGAAGTAACCAAAGTAAACTAGCCTAGCAGTAGCTACATCTGTCAACTGCCTCATTCATTCATCATCAGAGTCATTCTTACCTATACACGGTACATCAGCTGACAGGCTATTTGACAGTCTCGTTCAGACTTTTCGTCTGCCTATCTGTACGTACATGTACACACAAATGTCACAAATTGATTAAGCTCAACCCATTTGGAGTCGAGTTACCGGTCTTTTTTTTTTTTTTTTTTTTTTATATTTGGTTCGCCAAATTGACGCCGCCCGCCTGGTGGTAAGTCGTGACGACGTCTAGCGATTGTGGGCCACTCTCACAGCACACATTACTATTGAGAGTGGCCCTCAACTTGACGACCTACTGATGTGCCTCTTCACGCTCCGCTTAAAGAACCCAGGATTATATGTGGGAGGAAACACGTGCACAGGCAGGGCGTTCCAGGCCACTATCGTTCGGCAGAGAAACGAACGTTTAAAACGTTCGGTTCTCGCGAACATGCTATCCACTGTGTGGGGGTGGCATCTCTGCCCGGCACGAGTCGTTCGGGATCGGAAGGAAGAGGGTGGGATCAGATTGAAGAGCTCTTCAGAACACTCGCCGTGGTAAATACGGTAGAATGCGGCCAAGGAAGCTATTGTTCGGCGCTGAACTAGCGGCTCAAGGCTTCCCGTTACCTCCGGACAATCTATAATACGGATAGCCCGTCGCTGCATAGCGTCGAGAGCGTCCAGCAGATACTTCGCGGAGCCGTCCCAGAGGTGAGAGCAGTATTCGACGCAGGGTCTAATCTGCGTCTTGTACAGCAGACACCTCTGGTCCGGTGTAAAGAATCTCTTTACCTTATTCAGTATTCCTAGTTTCCGCGAAGCTAGCCCTATACATCTTTCGATGTAGTTTTTATTATTGAGCTCTCGACGAACGTCTATGCCAAGGATATCAAGGTTGTCCTTCATTGGTAATAATGCATTCTGAAGAGAGGGTAGGGGAAGGAAAGGGGATTTCTTCGCAGTAAATGCACACGCCTGTGTTTTGCGGGCATTGAACTCGACCAGGTTCTCGGTACCCCATTGAGAGATACTGTCGAGGATACTCAATCTCAGATCGCCCCGCCGTCGGACGAACCGAGTAACTCCCGTGCAGTGTGCTGTCATCTGCATAGCAATGAATGTTCCCGAGGGATAGCATATCATTGATATGCAGAAGAAAGAGAGTTGGTGATAGTACGGACCCCTGCGGTACCCCCGCATTCACTTGCAAGAAGCGAGAAGCCTGGCCATCGCAGAGGACCCGCACTCGGCGCTCGTTTAAAAAACTGGCAATCCAGCTGCACAGTTGAGGAGGTAGACCATATGCCGGAAGCTTGGAAAGGAGCGAAGCATGCCAGACCCTATCGAAGGCTTTGGCGATGTCCAGGCTAATAGCCAAGGACTCGCCGTGCCTTTCCATAGCCCCACCCCAGACATGCGTTACGAATGCCAGAAGATCACCCGTTGATCGCTTTGGCCTGAAGCCGTATTGTCGATCATTGATTAGCGAGTGATCCTCTAGGAATTGCATGAGCTGCTTATTTATAAGGAGCTCAAGCACCTTGCAAATGACTGAGGTGACAGCTATGGGTCGATAGTTGCCTGGATCGGACCGATCCCCTTTCTTGGAGATCGGTTGTACGTTCGCCTCCTTCCAGACCTCCGGCACGAGCCCTGAAGAGTATGACAGGCGGTACAGACGCGTTAATACTGGAGACAACTCAGCTGCACATTTTCGTAGCACCACCGCCGGAATGCCGTCAGGGCCACTGGCTTTCCGCGTGTCGAGTGACCGCAGCACTGCCCGTACATCACATTGCCTGATAACAATATCAGGCATTGTGTGGCCACAGTTGGCGATGGCGGGGGGCTGCAGGCCACGGTCGTCGACCCGGGAATTAGCCGCAAAGAGGTCTGCGAGCATATCCGCTTTCTCTTGGGCTTTGTGAGCCAGTGTTCCATCTGGGTAACGCAGTGGTGGCAGCGAGGGCTGACAAAAGTTAGATTGCACGGCTTTGGCCAGTTGCCAGAATCCACGGCTGCCCGTGGGATGGGAAGTGAGCTCCTGACCAAGCCGCGCGACGCGCTGGGCATCCGCTCTCTTAAAGGCCCTCTTACTCGACTTTGTGGCCCGGTTGTACGCTGCTTTGAGGTGGCCCACGTTTGGGTCGCGCACAGCTCGGGCCCTGATCCAGGCGCGATATGCCGACTGTTTTTGTCGAACAGCTTTGGCACAATCTCGCCCGAACCAGGGACGGGCTCTGCGGATACTGGCGACATCAGTGAAAGGGATGTAATAATCCATCCCTAAACTGATCTCGCCAGCAATAGCAGAAGCACTATCCGAAGGAGCCTTTCCTACAACTCTAACTCTACGTCTCAACTGCGAAGCGACTGAACTTCGATGTTTTCAGTGAACCGACTACTAATGAACCTCTACAACCCATTAACGAAATCGAAGTTCTGTAGTTAGACCAGCCGGATTTTTGTAGGGCTCCAACTACCCGTTACGAATGCCTTAGACATGTTTGTATGGCAACGATAGCTTAACGTACTCTCCGAGCCACGGAGGCGTCTCAAACTCTCAATGTTTAAAAATGGTCACCCATCCCAAGACCGTCCCGGCTAATAAATCACTTAGCTACGAGCCTCTCAAAAAAAAAGCTTTAATGAATAGAATAAAACGTGTATATCTGTATGTCCTCAGATTGGTGGTGGACGGGCGCATGCGTGGGCGGCGCAGTGTTACTGTTGGTGTGCGCGGCCGCGGGTGCGTTGGCCCGCCCGCACCTGCGTCGGCGCTTCGCCACCGCCGCTGTCGCTGCCGATGCCGCCGCAGACAACCCCGTAAGTTACCCTTTCATAGCACTAGGTAGTAGGTACCTACTTAATTACATCACCTAAAATAATATTTACTCTAATACATTTATGAAACAAATTTACTTACTTATCCACTTTACTCCACTGATTTGTTAAGGAAACCTGAGCGAAGGTGTTCTATGACTACACTATTTTGGTTGGATTTTTTTTTAAATAGGTATTGGGAATGAGAAAAATATTATTCCAAGATCCTAATTAACGTTTTATGACCATCCGCTTGCGAAAATCGTCAGATTATAGTTTTCTAGCGTCTTTATATTGTTTGTCTATGTGTTTGAATCGGAATTTGGGTGTTCTATGTATATTATGTATGTATTTAGAAATATATAAGTATGTTTATCAGTTGTCTAGATCCCATAGCTCAAGATGCCCAAAGTTATTTATTTATAGTTTTATAAGTAACTAGGTCGCCGCAGTCGCGAAACGTACCGTTACGCTGCAGCATATATTTGAGCGAAGCGAGTTTTGATTCAAAGCGATATAACTCTGTCAAAGTATTTTTTGTCATTACGCTATGGGAACTTTTACCATCAATTAAATTATTTTTATTTGATCGAAATTCAAAAGTCTGGCTTCGTAAGAACCTGGGTAATTCTGTAAGCTTTTGATGAGTGCAAGAAAATCCGAAATCGGCCGAGTATTCGCCGAGAAACAATTTAACACAATTTAACATAAATCGTAATTTGAGATACCCGTTGAGAGCTCCGCTCGCCTTCGGCTCGCTTCGCTCAAAAAGTTGCAATTACCTAAGTCTCTAAAAATTTGACCTAGCCCTAAGGGGTCAAAAGTTATAGGCCAAAACCTATGGCGTGGTGCGGCGCGAAGCACCGCGCAATACACCGTACTAGTCTAGCAGAAAAGAAAGATTAGCCATTGACTCGAAGAAGAAGAAGAAGAAGTAGGTAACCTTAGCCGCTCAGCAATTATTAGAATTTGGGAAGAGTTAATGAATACCTGCTACAACATCAAGGTAGCGTTGATCTTGCAGATCCTTCAGATTTCAAATAGGTACTTAGATAGGATTCTCCCACCCACTTAATAGGCGGCACTAGATAATTCATTCCACTAATTTTGTATTTTGGTAATTCAATTCAAACTAAAATCCAACAGCCAGAACAGATCAGATGTTAGATATACATACCACTAAATAGAATCTCTGCAGTCCGAGCAAAAAAAGAACTTGAAAATTATCTATTTTAATATTAATATGGTTTTCATTTTATATTTTTATATATACCTATTGATTTATGTACTTACAATATTATTACTTTATTAGTAAAGTAATTGACCGCCATTATTAATGTCAGTCGGAATACAGACAAGACCACATTTGAACATTTCTATTTAGAAACGAGAAAAAGAAAACGATCGATTTTAATCGATTTATCGAAATGTTTTATAAAAAGTTCAAAATTAAACTTGATATGAGGACGCTCTTAGTTATTATATATTATATGGATATGAGAATCTTTTTATTTATTGTTGCGAGTTGCGAAAGCGCGACTGATGCCCCTGTCATTTTTAGGGGCCCAACTTCGGAAATGTGGACCGAAGTTCCATCGGCTATCAAGTACGCTCCCTAGGTACTTCATCGAGGGCTTGATGCCAATGCTGACGCCTCCTTCAGTTATATTTGTGCTCGTCTGTGTAAATATTTCAACTAATACTTATTTCGGTTGATAAGCCCTATAGGATGAAAGTGCGTGGCAGTCATCAATTTCGCAGGCCAGCAGCCAGGATTTGAATTGAACCTTTCTGTAAACTATATAATTATCTTCTGACTCGCTGCCTAAGAACATCATAATTAAGATCTCACCTTTTTTTTCTTACGGGATGGTATTAGTCATCAACTAAACTGCGCATTTTTGGGGTACCTGCCCGTAGCATACGTAAGGTGAGGAGATTAGTGTCCGTTTGCAGTCTGCAAAGTACAACTTTAAAGAGCTTTGTTTTGTTAAAACAGCGCCTTCAAAATCTGAAAAAAAAACATTATGGTAGTCCATGTAATGAAGGACTTTGAAGGCAAACTATAACGGCTTAGATAACGTTGTTAGATCAGAAGTTATGGGGACCGTTATGGGTGACTACGGAATCCTATTCTATGCGTGGCCTGACACACACTTGGCTACCATTAAGTATACCATTGCTGACTTCACCCTGAAATTACGTGTCTAAAATGTTAGTTATAGTGTGAATTCATGCGGGATCCAATTTTTTTGTACTTATGAAAGTACGATATACCACCGTAGCGACAACCTCAAGTAGTTAGGTACACCTTCTAAACATATGGATAAGCTATTCGCATTATAGACTAAAATATTGGGTTTATGGATAATCTACTATTAGTACTTAGTAGATCTAATAAGACTCGTAGTAGTCGTGTAGGGAAAATTACGTAGGAATGTGTGAACATAATCGTTGAAAATAAAGTAACATAATCCGTATAAAACGTTCAACACTTTATTATGAAAAATTCGAAGAATGCAATGATGATTCTGAGAAATAAGCTAAATTTCTTTAGATGTGTAATTACCTAATTAGCTTGTACATTATTGTTCGCATAGGTAATGTTATTGGTTACGTACATTCTATGACTATAACTTGATCATTGAGCAATGCGAACTGTCTCGTCTCGCGAGCCGACAAACGCGTCATCGCTCACTATTACAGTTATAGGTACGCATTATATGTATATAAGAACTACGACGGCAGTAGCAGCAATCGAGCTATGCTTGCATGTGTGCCAGAGCTCGTATGAACGCAACACACATTACGTTCACTATAATCTAACAAACACACTTCTAGCTACATCGTACCTATCGTATCATCGCACCTACCACCGACGTACCGATCGAGCACACAAAGTGAACTAGACAGATTATTTCGATGTGTGTGAGAACAACGATATACATACACTAACTATTAGGTTAGTGTGCGGCGACATCGGGGCAGCCGGTGCACCACCGCCCGCTCGTCTGTCCTCCCCGCTACGCGACTGCGAACACCGCGCCGCGTCCGTCCGCGTCATTGAACAACAAGACTAGCTCGATGGCAGCCGTCTTTCTGCCAGTATGAAAAAAGGAGTTATGGTACTCCATCACAAAACACGCGATAGTGGAATTTATACATTTTCGATAATTAATAAATAAGTTTATTTTTATAGTGTTAATACCTTATAAGACATATTTTTATTTATTAGTGAATTATAGCTAATTATAGTAGACGCGCTAATCTCTCTTCAGTGCCCTGTGATTATTTAATTTGAAATTTATAAAAATTAATATAATTAATGTAAAATATTGTCAGTGACTGTGTAGTGAAAATTAGTAAAGTAACTTGACTTTTCACATCGATTTGTATTTGAATCGATTTATGTGCCAACGAAATTGGATGTGAGCACATCACTAACTGTCATTAATCGGTGAAAAACCTACGAAAATTGTGGACGACTCAGTTGCAAATAGTAAGTACCTACAATAATAAAGCGTTACGGAACGGTTTTGTATCTATCAGAAAAATAAATGTGACTGCTGAGTAGTGCAATTGCAAATCTAGCCCCAAAAACCCATGTTTACAATAGGGAAAACATCATAAAAACTATTCTATCAAGTAAATACATTTAGGAAATGTGTAGATTAGAAGAATGTTTGTGCTGGAATCGTGTGAGGCCCGCAGCTACTCGGCTGGCCGCGAGACGGCGGCGGGCGGGAGCGTGCCAAGTGATAAGAGGCGCGCCGATAGCGACGTCACACCCAGACGTTGTTTGTGTGAATTTAAATAAATTTTCATGACAGACAGTTCCGTAATCACCTTTTGCTGTATGATAGTTGTGACATGCCAACTCTGTACCAGAGAAACCGCAATTTCTGTCTACTGATCTAACAGTGTATGTACCTCCTATGTGCTTTGCTACATGTTTTTCTACCTCTACAACAGAGGTTAATCCAAAAAGGTTCTGAAGGTTGATAGAAAAGACAACCAATTGTTTCTGGTAAACACAAACTGTATGATCATAATATAATATTACAGAATATTAAAAAAATATTACACTGAATCAAATTTCTACTGCTAATAAATTATTACCTATTTTTGCCAATTAATTATTCTATAAATTTGTGGAGTGTAAGAATAATACCAAAACAGACAGAAATACTTCACATGATTCCAAATTTTTAAACAACATATTATGAGTTGTGACGTTCTGTGTGTGAATCTCTTGTGACTATGTTGGAAAAGATAGTAGGGAAGTAAGTCTACACATCTACATATTATTATTTGCACTTCTTCAATTGATTTATTGGACAACCATGAAATCATAACAGTTCAAAAGATTCTACTCATAAAATTGGGTTCTTTTTTAAATATATGTGTAAGCAAAAAACAATATTTGTTCAGGTTTTTTTTGTTAACTATTTCTACCTCTCAGCCACCAAAGTTTTCAGAAAAATCATTGGCTGTATTCTCTAAAAAGGCATACTATTAAGTAACAATACTTACTAACATTTTAAATAATAAAGTAGGTAATACTTGAAATATTCAGCATCCATATTAACATCATTTATATAATATATATTTAGGTCCTTATATCTAGAATTTGTGACAGGTGTAGATAAAACAATATTGATGACCTTTAATACTCAGTTGAAATAATATTACAAAGGCATAACTCTAAATATGTTCCTAAGAATAACAGACAAAGTGTTGCAATCATAATATTATCATTTTACAAATTATAATACATTTCAGCATTGTTACTATTGTAATAATTCTTTCAATGGTTTTCAAACAAGCACAGTCAATAATTTGTAAACATTGAACCTTAGTACTAAACACTTAGGCATAATATTAATTGCACAATAAAAAAATGTGTGTGTGTATAATTTACAGTGAATTCTTCCATCATTGTGTTTATTATTATTAGTGTTATTTCTTAAACTCCCCTTTCAGTTAGTGTTCAAATTCCATCTAATATCAGTTTGACAATCCATTCCTCATATTTTAAATATTTCTGAGCAAGTTTCTGGAAAGCTTAAATGTCATGGAATAGCTTCACTAAGCTATTAGTAAACTTATAAATCTGCGGAAATGAAAATCTCGTACCCACCACTAAAAGTTTCATTGGGTATTAATATATTTTACAGTCCTGAGACGACACAGCGGCTTTTATTTGCAGTTTAGGAAGCTGATTCAGTATTAAATAAATAAAACATGAGTTGGTATTGCAAGCTCACTATCTATACTATAATGTATTATTTGTATGAAAGTAGTGGGTTGAGTGTATATTGACATTGAGGATAACAACATAAGTGAGAGTAGTGTGTTGTGATTTGCAGATGCTCTCGGTACAAGTGCCGGGGTGCGCGGGTATGGAGCGGCTGGGCGCGCCGGGGGGACCGCGCCTACGGCACGATCACAGACATCACCATTCCACATTGTAAGTATAACCACTGGAAGCGAGTTCATTGGGAACATTCAAAATTTAACAGTAAATTATTATGTATATGAAGCATCTGTACTAGTACAGTATTAATTTATGAATGAATGAAAGAGATTATCGCTACTGACAACAGATTCCACAATCTGCCAATGAGATCCTCGTGTATGATAATATGAACACTCCTTTACTCTCCGTTTAAAGATACTCAACCCATATATTGTAAAGAGCGAGAGCTAGTGAGACATTACAGACACAATCTGAAAGTTTCTCTTATTCCTTACTCGTCTGTGTTCCTATTCATTGAACATTAAAAAAGAAAATGGATAATCTACCTGAGTTTTATTGCTGGTATCTTCTCAGGAGAACCAATTTACCGGACCAGCGCAAGAATCATTTTCAAAGGGTTATTTATGTACTTAATTTAGTATTTTTATAATATTGCTTGACATAAAATTGTAAAATTTTGACATTCATATGTGCTCTTTATGTGCCTAAACTGAATAAACGAAATTGATTATTTGATTCTTTGAGCTATGTCAATAAAAATCATTATCAGCAGACTATGCTACACCAACTTTATTGAACACCAATACAATATACATAAAAGGCGTTTGAATATGACAAGCCAAACATACCACATGCCTATATCCCCGAAGGTGAAAGCAGTGGTGTATTTACACACCCACACTGCCAGTAATTTTGTTGGACCCACATCATACTTATTTCTTCATGGGGCCACGTAGGCACAGGCGCTGTACACATCCACATTTTGCCAGTAGTTATAGCTATCACGTAAGGGGCAAGTCTACTGCCATTACCCAATACCATATAAAATGAGCATTCTGTAGTCTGAACCTGAATTCCAATACCTGGGACCTAGAATTTTTGCAGTTTGGGCATATTTAGTAATGTAACATATAATTATTTTTTTTCAGGGAATGGGAGAAGCAGCAAAGATTGGAGGTTATGGTGGGAAGGCTCCAAGCGATCATGGAGCAGGAAACGCGAGCGAGATCCGCGGCGGTCGCCGCACGCCTGGGCCTCCCGCCCAGTATACAACTGCCTGACGGCGAGTACAGACGGGATTTGCATCTACAGTTACGAGCCCCTTATCAGGTGGGTACACTAATATATATTATGGCCGACACCCTCCGATTGATGCCGTGATCGAAGACGAGATAAGTCATATTTACCCGATGACTTGACTTATGACATTGACTTCTTGACTACAACTGCAAATAATCTTAATCATCTAAACATTGAAGTGTTGTGCAGTTCGTGTTGACAACAAGCACATTCTTTCACCAGTTCAGTCTCAGTCTAAGTACAGTCAACTCTCGTACGAAAAGTACAGAAACGTGGGTAGATTTTAAACTCTTTTACCCTCATCTCAATT